>CM039480.1:12874083-12907990 GCA_022433065.1 Begonia loranthoides | reverse complement strand
CCTAAATAATCCAAGCAATATTCAGAAACTTATCACTAATTCATAAACCAACCTATCAACTTCAGCCCTTCATCGTTAATGACAACAGAAATCCAACTAAGCAATCAATCACTCCAAATAAGCAGCGAAATCACATTCAAGACTAAAAATCATAATGGAACAGTCCAACTAGAAATTTCCTCACCAATAGGACGTGATCCGCGTCCTATTTTTCTCATCGGAAAATCGTAAATATGTTCAGATCCAAAGCTGCCGTCGCCGGAGACTGTCCGTCCGAAATCCCTTAGATCAACCGCTGTAAATCCAATCCTAAATCAACCAACGACATTATAAAAGAATGATCTTAACATCGGAGTAATATCCAGATCGAAAAATCTCACCCACCGAATAGATCGGATCTGTTTGTCGTCGGAATCGGGAAATCGGTTCGGCCTCGGAGCTGTCATCGCGGATCTGAGATCGCCCGCTCACCGGAATCGGAGCAACACGCTCGGGTTGAGCTGTTTTGTCGCCGGCGCCGCTCGGGACAGGAAGCTCGCGGCCACCGACGTCGTTCTTCGCCTGCTCGGAAGTTGACCGTTCATGGCCGACGTCGTCGCAACGCCGTGGGTTGCAGCGGGAAGGGTCGCTCCCCTATTGGTCACCGTCCTGTCGCTGGGAAGCTGCCTTGCCTCGCCGATCGGACGTCGCTCGTCGGCGTCTCTCATCGCCGTTCGCCCTCTCTCTCTCCTTCGGTTTCTCTCTCGGCCGACGCAGACAGGGGAGGAAAAATGGGGAAGAAAATCGGGGAAGAGGAACCCTATTCCTCTTCTCCGATTTTTCTTTTAATTTTTTAATTTTTTTTTACAACTTAAACCCTGTACTTTGCTACTCCAAAATATTTGGCGGGATTTTTCTCCCTCTTCTCAATCCCTTTAAATCTCTTTTCTCCATTTAACTTTATTTTTGTCTTCATTCTAAATTCTACAATTTAACCCACTTCATTTAATTTAAATCCCACTTATTTGCTTAATGCCACACATACATCTTAATTATGCATACTACATTTTTAATCCTTTCGTCCCCCACTTCAGACGTATCCTGAATGTCGCCAAACAACAATTATCAGCCCAATTTAATTCTCTAAATTTTATTTAGTTCGAAAAATTCTAATTTTACCAACTTTGACCAATTGACCAAATTTGCGTATGTGGCCGCTACACGACAATTCAGTCAACCCTAACGCCATGACCGATTTTCAACGTGAAAAATTTACACGTGGAATTTCTTATTTAAAAATTTCACGGCTTTTACACCAGCATCTTTACTCCTGTATAACGTTGTTTTTCTTTAAAGTGGTGTAACATCTTATATTTCTTCATTGCGGCCATGCATACTCCAATGCTTAAATCCTTTTCCACAAGCATGCACCCTTCTGTAACTCTATTCACCAACACTTCCACGCAAAATTCTCTCTCCGCGTATTACTCCAATATTTTCGATACTTGTTGGCATTCATACTCCCATATTTTTCAGCAATTATTTATCCAATTTGACCCCTGTCATTCCAAATTTTCTCTTAACCCTTAAACAATTAAAATTCCAAAATGAGGAAAAATACTAAGATGTTACATGTATAATCTTAATTGACTGTATTTAAAAAAACTCTTATTTATTTTAGTTTATTCTTTGACTTACTCCATAAAGTTTTTGTATGAGTTACAATTAGAAAAATCTTGTATATTATGAATGACTTAAAATGAATGGCAAAGAATATTAACTTAGATGCAGGGAAATCAATTTCTATAGATTCTCTTATTAGTTTGTTTGGGAATAAATTAATTAGCACACGATTTATAATAGTTATAAATTATTTATTCAATAAAGAACTAATAGTAGTCAAGGATAAATATGTAATATGAGAGGTTAATATATTTTAAATCTAGCTTTATTACAAATCTAAATGGAGGGTTAGTACATATATAATGACTATATCAATTGATATTACTTTGAGTACACATACTCTATAGTCTTAATAGTGCAACTCTAAGTATTTATTAGAATTTCTTTAGAGTTAATAATTATGTTAGTTGATATTAATTAACAAAAAATTATTTGAGCTTAAAACTATAGCTCTGGCATTCTCTTCGTCATATTCTCTCATAATTCGAATAATAGAAAATAAATAAAAGAGATTAAATAATTATTATAAATTAAATATTTAATACACACGATAATAAATTTGTTACTTTTCATTAGATGAAATAATTGAATTATTGATTAATCAATTAATTAACAAACTAATAAGAATAAAAGGAGGGGAAACCCTTCCTTCTGTTATCGCACGCAAAGAAGAGAGAAACGTGCAAGAGAGAAAAAGAATGATCGGCGAGTTGAGGAATTTAAACGACAGATTTGTGTTCAGAACATTCAGGCCATCAACTTTTCTGAAGGCAGTTGGTGAGTAAATTTGTTTCTCTTCTTTGATCTGAAGTTAAAGTTTGAAATTACTGTTGGCTTCGGATTCGAGATTGGGAACTTGAATCCAAGGGAAATTTCTAGTTTATATTGGTAGAATTGGAGTTTATGTAGGATTATTTGTCGTTGGAAGGCCAAAAAATGTGAGAAATTGGCGTGTTTTTTGTTAGAAAACAACGCCTGAACGTCGTCTTGGTCAACAACTGTGCAAGCCTGGTTGACCGCGGATGACCCAACATGTCTAGGTAATGCATTGGTCGTCCACAATGGTGGACCACTATTGTAGGTGTGGACTATCGCACATGTTGGGTCAACTGTAGACGTAGATGCGGTTGACCGCACTGTTAAGTCTACCGCAGATACAGGTACGGTCTACTGTGACAACGAAGGTCGACCGCAATACTATTTCTGGACAACCGTTGAGCATGCAGATTGTGTAGAAACTTTCCTAGGTCGACCAAAGGAGACCCCTGGTTGTTCACACAATGCAATTTTTTTGTTTTTAGAGCTATTTACACGTCGGATGGGTTCCTAGTCCCGGTATAGAACCCTTCCATTTATTTCTCATGGATTATTAATGGGAATTCTTTACGTTTTATATGATTCTAGGATTGGACGAGTTCATAGACTTCGAACCAATTCCTGAAGAGATGGTTGCTCCAGCAAGAAAGAAAAAATGCCGAAAATGTAGGGATTTTATAACTTGTGCACGATATTGCATTGTCACGATCTTGACTTGGAACCCCCTCAAATTACAAGATTGTTATAAGGATTCTTCCCTCGAAGAACAACACGTGTACGTAATAACTCAGATTGAAATGTGCTAATGTTTGATTACATCCCAGTATCCTTATAAAGGATAATAATACAAGTAATTACAATGCAATTTGTCATATTTTAGTATAAGTAAAATTTTTCGTTTTACTTAATATGTACACTAGAACCATCTATGTGATTTTAATTAACAACAACCACATTTTTATTTTAACACATATTAACATGGATTATTCAAAACTATATAATCTTTATTTTATTACAACACTTGGGCCACTATAGGTGACCCCCCACATAAAACTATACACAACATAAACACATAGGATCCAAATATTAGAGTTTCACTCCTACCGTGAGTGCCTAGCACCTTGGTCTGGTCCTTTTGGTTACTCTCTGAATCTGAAAAGAAGAAACCACAATGGAATGAGCTATAAAGCTCAACAAGTAAATTTAATACTTAGGAATTATAATCCTATGCAATTCATAAGTATAAGACCAACACCCTCTACCTAGGTCTATATCTAGACCATTTTTTAAACCAAAATGATATACAATATATATATCTTATCATTTCTATTCTACTCTCCATAATGCAGTGATGGTATAAACTAATGCAATGTCCATTTAATTATACAATGAAGTTTTTTAACAAGTACTATTTTAGCATATTCCTAATGTCAATATGCAAATCATATATCATCGTATGTAAAGTTGCACACAACCATGAAACCCCACCATATTGGCTACTGTGTCCAATAGGTGTGTCCATGAAAAAAAATTAAACCTCTAGAGGGCTAGGGATTCTCAACCCAAGTGGGACTCTTAGTCACTACCCTTCTATTTTCCCACTTTACATACGTCACATAATACATGCCCTAGAGTAGCATATTGGATTCATCTGTGACCAATATTACCACCCAGATAATATTTTTGTACATATAAATATATTCATGATGCATGATTTGACATCATCTCACTATGCATACATTGAATGCATATAGTACATACTAATAATATATGTAATATAAACCATACAAATCTTGCTATTAGACATACATAAATGATTCATGATTTAGTGTCACACTTCTATCTAGACATGTTCTATTTATGCATTTATTTTCACCTAAAAAAATTTAGGAGTTGGTTAAACAATTGCTCAAAAACCTAAGAAAATATTCTAAATTTTTAAGGTCCGGTTGCCCTCACCCTCAGCTGCTGTCAACCAATATAGTGTAATTTTAAGACAAAACACCGGTTGACAACAAAACATACAGTCCTTGAAGTCATCCATTCCAAAAGCATAACACAAAAGGACGTCTGCCCCCCAACCCCCCGCCTCCTTAAATTTCATCATCTAGTCGACCACATCATGCCCCCAATGGACCACAAGACATGAAGATTGTCAAAATTTTTCGACATTTCCTCTTCTCCTTCATACCAACTTAACTACAACTCAATCAAAATATTATATAAATAACACATAATATCCAGTTTATAGATTTCAGCCTTTTTAGTCTAAAATCTCCACTTATATCATGAAATTTACATAAAATCATAACTATTTAAGGATTAGAGTTACTTACCTTAATTTCTAACATTTTCAAGGTTTGAATTTAGCTTCAAAACTTTATCTGTCCCTCAAATTTTAGGTGATTTAGAATTCTCTTCACGTTTGTAACTACTTCTTGAGGTTCAAACTCAAAATCTCACTCTTTTCTCATTTCCTCACAAACCCTCTCTCTCTCCCTCTCTCTCTCTCTCTCTCTCTCTCTCTCTCTCTCTCTCTCTGTGTAATGACTCGATTTTTATTTACTTTAAAAATTGTGTAAATTTAAAACTTTTCTTCTTATAAAAACATCAGAGTATTTATCTTTTATAAAATCTGGTCATTAAAACCATTTACTTAAAACATTTATCAATAGCAGCGAAAATAATGAATTCATTTTCTGAAACGCAACGGAATTAAAATGAGCATTAAAGAATATTAAATAATTTACAAACCCTTTTACAAATAATTTTTATTTAATTCTTTAGCCCAGCCAACCATAAGATTCACTCGTGCAAATCCTTCATCGACTGCCTCTTAGTCTGTTCACCTGTGCGTGTACCTACATCGCAAGACATAACTAATGAGCCTAATGCTCAGTAATTGATATAAAATAAAAGGTATGATGCACATGTCATGCAACTTTTAAATCTCTTTTCGTTTTCTATTTCTATTTCTCTTCTTTCTTTCTTTTATTTTATTTTATTGTTTTCTTGATCTTAACATCGTTTTATCTTGACTTTACTTTACTGTTCATTTCTTTACTTGATTTTTACTTTACTTTATCTTGAAAGGCGTTTGAGATGTCTAAACTTGACGAGGAGCAGCAGCCAACTCAACCTCACATCCTCAGATGACCCTGTTTATGTTTATGGTTGTCTTAATCTTGAAAGGCGTTGGAGATGTGTAAACTTGATGAGGAAGAGCAGTCAAGTCAACCTCATATCCCCAGACGACCCCGTTTATGTTTGTTGTTGTCTTGATCTTGAAAGGCATTGGAGATGTCTAAACTTGGCGAGGAGGAGCGACTAACTCAACCTCACATCCCTAGAGGACCCCGTTTATGTTTTATCTTTATCTTGAAAGTGTTAGAGATGTCTAAACTTGACGAGGAGGGGCGGCTAACCCAACCTCACATCTCGTCACACCCATTTATGTTTATTTCTTTACATTTCACAACCATCTCATTTCTTCTTTGTTTCCTTCTTGTCATTTTGTAATCGTTTTGTTTCTTCTTTGTTTCCTTCTTGTCATTTTGTAATAATTTTGTTTCTTCTTTGTTTTCTTCTTGTCATTTTGTAATCATTTTGTTTCTTCTTTGTTTCCTTTTCAAAAGTATGCATGGAAGCCCTTTCGTATCTTTTGAAAACTATGATACATGATGCTCGTGAATGCATACATTCTCTGTTAGAGGAATTTAATAACACAACCAACATACAATTCACAGATCATGCTTATAAATTGTAGACATGCTTATAAAAACAGTAAACAACAAAACATGCTATTTAAAACTGTAAACACCGAAACATACTATTTAAAACTATAAGCACCGAATCATGCATCTCCTTTTCTTGCGATGTAGAGCCCTAATGACCAAAGCACATGTGTATCACTTACTTGTAGTCCATGGCGCATTTAGCACTCTATTATTTTCCCGTTAATACCTTCAAAATAATTAACATTTATTTATCAATATATTTACCAATCATGAACCCCAAGTTTGATACTGTAATTCCTCGTTTATAATTTAATTATGGTTTAACAAATTTCTATTAATTTATCTTCATTAATTCCAAGATAAATAAACGAATAACTTTAATTTACACCTTTTTCCCTTAAATCACACTTATCCAATTTAACCGATATTTATTCATTAATAACAATCACTGAATTTCCATAATTCTTAACGCTTAACAAATCTCATTAGTCAACTTAATTACTTAACAACCATGCAATAACAATTCTAATATCTTAACGTGTGCAACAGGATAACGATAGCCAGTAATAGTTGTTCATTCTATCAATGTGACCTAATAATAAAGAAAATTTATTTCACAATACAATTCATTATTTTTTTAATGGAAATTCATTGGAACCAACAAAAAATTCATTTAACTTTATTACCCAAAATCACGCCCTGCACATTTAGGCCTTCCTGTACCCAACTAATCACTCAACAGTTTTCCAAAATCAAGACTCAAAACTAGCAATTAATTAGCATTCAAACAGTCCAACCATCCAACCATTTTCTCAACCATTCGAAACCTCTCAAACCTTTCATTAATTTATAGCTCAATATAATCACAACATAACATTCACAAAAAACCAATTTATTAGCATAAGCTAAAGTCCAACTTGACAACTTACATCTAACAATAATTCTTCAAGACAAATCCAACCGTAACAGATGAAACTATCAGCAAGGCTATCAAAAGGAAAAACTTAAGAAACTAAGTTTCATTGAAACAACAACTTAACCATTATCTCAACAAATTTCCAGTAGTATTAATGGTTAGAAACAACATGAACCGTCCCACACTATTATAATCCAAATAGATAACAACAACCCCGTCCAAGCATAACATCCAGTAATCAACAGTTACCCAAAATGCATAATACAAATTTAAACAATGAACATCCAGTTTACCGGATATATGAATGTCCAACAACAGGGACCATTTCAAGCTCCATTAGTGCACTTTAATAAGCAAATTTAATAACCCACAGTAGAGCAGCCTTAATAACATATCCATCACCCAGAAAATAAATCAAGGAACAAGGGAAGTCCATTACTAGTAGACCCGAGAGTGTTGCTGCCAACCTCTCTTCATCCATTTTCTCCTTTCATCCTCCCAGACACTCGGCCATTTCCTCCATCTCCAGCACTTCTTCACTGTCACTCACAGATTAATGCACACACAGAAAACAAAATTACCTTCCGTATCCACCCACTGCTACCATACCTATATAGGCAGAACAGATTGGAAAATTTCCCAATTCAAGGAGAGTGGTCCAATGGCCAAACTCCACGCTGGAAGTCTGCTATTGCATCGGGAGAAGGAGAAATCGGGTCAGCTAGAAGAAAACGGACCGGTTCATCAATGGACCAACAGACTCGGACCAATCCCAATTGCCAGCGAGCCGAAGCCCAAACCTCCATCGCCATCCTCTTCACCAAATCGCCACTGTCGACGCCAAATCATCCCTAATCAGAAGCAAAGAATGAATGCTAAACGTAGAGCATCGAGTTACCTCCACCGGCGATTTCGTAGCTCCAATTCGACTCGTGCCCTAGCCTCGCGATCGTTGTTCGTTGCGTCGCCCGCAGCCGTCGCTAGTAGCCTGCACGACAGACAGGACGCACCCGAGCTCGCGGCAACGTCTCCTTCTCGCCGTCGTCCTTCGCTTGACGTCGTCTTCTCTTCTCTCTCGATCTCCCTCTCCCTGTTTCTCTTGGGCTCTCTCCCTCGCCTTCTCCCCCTTCTCTTCTCTTTTCTAAAATTTCATTTGTTTTTCAATTAACCAAGAAGCAGACCATGTGAATCGGCCATCCACGAACCAAACCGGTTCAACCAAACTAGCCAACATCCTTCCCCTTTTAATTTATCCATTTCTCCCATTTAATTTAAATTGTCATTTTCCCTTTTAATGCATAATTTCATTTGATTTATTCTAATTTCTTTAATAAATCAATAATTATCAAATATACGTATAGTATATTAATTGAGCCAAAATTTCAATTCCTGACTTATTCCAAATATTTTTCGACGATAATTATCGATCCAATTTAATTTCTTCGATTTGGTTTCCCAAATTGAATCATCAATAATTATCAATAATCAATATAATTATATCCCAATTAATTTCTCATTTATCCTTACTTAATTATGTAATGGAATTCAGGCATTACACACTCTCTCTCTCTATGGACTTCACAATTTCTTCTTCCTTCATCTATAAAGGAAGATTAAATCCAGAGAATTCCATGGCCATGTACCATTTTTTTCCTCAAATTTTGAAGTGAAAAGATCAATTTGCCCTAAAATTTCCAATATTTATGGTTTAAGCTGCTTGCTTCAGCTTGACATGTGGCATGACCACATTTTATTACATGACATCATAGATATATATCGTAGGAAACTTTCATCTTTAGATAACATCTTCAAAATTTACTCGATTTGTTTGAATTAAATTTAACAAAAATTGTATAATAATGTCACATATACTTAGTTTAACTTCAAAAGGATATAATATTTGCTTTAGAATTCCAATTTACATAATTCTAATGCCCATCTCTTTCTTATGACTTTTAGTTCATCACCTTAAAATTTCATCCAATTCTATGCACACTTGCATATTCCACTATGTTAGTATATCCAAATTGTTTAGAAAAATAGTTTATCTCCAAATCTTAATTATACATAATTTTTTAATTTCTAATTTTACTTATCACTTATGTGTCATTTATAAGTATGTAAAATTTCAAGTCATTGCATGCATGGCATGTTTTCAAAACATATTTTGTAGGTTGCTACATATGAAAAAAATGATAGGGATTGTTCGACAACACGTCAGTTTTTATACTATGTATATATGTGAGTTTTACATGTTTACGTTACGTGCATGGTTTTCATAGTGTGATATGATCCTTACACGGGAACTAGAATCCTCTAGATACTTTGGATGGTTTCAGTACCAAAGCATCACGAGGATATGCCAATACATCTTTTACTGTGTGAAGATATTTTGTTTGTGCGTTGTGTGAAAAATAGGATTAGGATGGTGTTGACACGTCTTTGTGTTTCGAATCCCTAAACCTCATCATAGTGAATGTATTGGATGCTTTGTCGCTAAATGGTTTGCCAACAACCCCTGTGAAAGGCTGGATCTTTGGATCGCACTCACAGATGCTAATGGACCACAAGGTCCAATCACAAGGGCTTTGGCCTAAAGACTCTTCAACACTTACCTTTCTCATTATTTAGAAGGTAATGCAATAATGGGCCAAGTGGAGGAGCCCCCAACTCATTAAGATCAAGGGAAGCCCATGCATGTTCTATTATGGAAAGCAACCCTAGAGGCCGAGCTTGACGATCAGGAAAGTTCAAGGCAAGAAGAGTTAAGGAAACAATCCCAAGTGGCCAAGCTTAACGACAAAAGGAAAGCCGAAGATTGCAAGGATATGGGAAGCAACCAAGTGCCTGAGCTTGAAAGGAAAGTAGCTGCCAAAAGCTATCAAGACTTGGAGAAGAAGAAATGAGAGTTAATTTAAGTAATTTACTTTTAGTTAACTTGCCTAAAAACTAATATAGTAATCTTCCAAATTATGTTGTGTGATGGTCGAGTAGTACTTGGTTTTCTTTATTGTTATTTTCCATTAAATAGTTTGTAATTGGCTATTTAAAGTCAGTTTACGTGAGTGTTTAGATAGATTGAGTTTGAATATTAAATCTTTGCTTTGTTTCTTAGAATTGGGAGTGATTACTTTTTCAACCTTTGGTGTGTTCATCAAAAGTTCTTGTGGTGTGATATTACAAACTGAGGTTCCTTTTTAAGTTGAGTAATCTTTCTTATTGGCATCCGTGTTCTTGTTCCTTGGAAGAAGGACGTGTGAAGTAGTGTTCAACTTTCAAGAAGAATTGGATTGGTGGAGCTTTCCATACGAAGCCTAAAGTTGTGATTTCTTAACCTCTTTAGCCAATCTCATTCATCCGTACATATTTCCATATTTGTGGCATTTCTTAACGTTATTTTTGGAGGAATTATTCATCATACATCAAAGTAGTTGTTGTCCAAATTTATGATGAAAACATCTATATTCAGCAAGTTTTGGCTTTTTAAAGACAACACTTTCCCAAAGTTATTGCGCCAAACATAGAAGTTTCTTCAACCAATCAATCTCCAATCTGCAGCCAGTCTACCACTTTTTACCTAGAAAACAACAGATGATCAAATCTGTTAGCCACTTATCATTTAACTCTTCAATTGATTGACCGTACAGTTCTATTTGTGAAGCCACTGGTCGTTCACCTTAGTTAACAATCAACCGCACAGGTTAATCCCTTCCTTATATCCCATTAGTGCATCAGTACCTTCCTTCGGACTCATGAGGTGTGTCCATTCTAGGCCGCCTTTTTGTGGTTTGTTTCAAAGGGGTTCTTGTGTGTCACTTCTTTTCCACATATCATCATTTTGATTATTAAAAAGTGATGGAGGCTTATTTTATTATAGTTTGCTATGTATCCAACTGGATTTGGTGAATTGCCTCATTGGTAGCTCATGAAGCCAGGTTTTGATAATAAATCATGTTTTGAATGATTTTAAAAAGTACATGCATTGCATTTAGTATAAAATAGCTATTGAGTTAGTTACTCTTCCTAACAACCCCTCCCTCCAAGTAAAGGCAAGGCGGGTTAGAGGTAGCTACTCAGTGAAGAAGAGTTTTGGGTTTATCCATGTGTTTAGTTGTAATTTCTAGTGAGGATTGTTGATATTGGGCTTGCATTAACATTTGGGTTTTTGTTTAGATTCCAGTATGAATGCACAGTGTTTGTTTTGGATTTATATTATTATTTCTCGTATCACTATGTGAACCTGAGCCCATTTTGTGTGGGCTATGACTTTGATATTCATTTGAATCTTCTGTTGCGAACCAAGCTTTGAGCTGGGTGATTGGGTTCTCTTTGAGGATCTGGTCGCTTAACCCGACATTTCTGTTAGGCTAGCCTCTGGGTTGTGACAATATCATCATCATCTTTTGTAACATCTCGGTTATTCTTACAATTTAAAACTTATAATTTTGAAGACTTTTTTCTTTTAAAATCACAGCGGAAGACTTTTCATTTGAAAACTAGCTTAAATAAGAAGAGCATAAATAAACTCCTTTTTGTTAAACCATTTATTACTTAAAACATGTCATACTATAAAGCTTTAAAACATTTACAACAGCGGAAGACTTGTATTTACAATACCAAAAGAATTAAACACAAATTGAAAACTTTCTTAATAAAATGAAATACTATAAAAAAAGGTTCACTTTTCTAAAAAACGTTATTACCAATCATTATATTTCTTCTTTAATCTTTTAGCCGAACCAGCCGCCAAGCCCGCAACGTACAAATGCCTCATCAACTGCATCAACCATGTTTTCACAGTTTCATACTCACAGATTAATCCTTCAAACTCTCACAAGCTCTTCCTCAAACTTTCACTCTACTTCAGAAACTCCAGAATTCACAGTAACTCCTCACACCCTCACTGTTCCTCGTTCCCTTTGCTTCTATTTGTAGGCCACTCACCAGCGCCCCTTCAGCAACCCACTAAAGACAGAAAGACAAAGGTTTGGACATTCCATTGTCCAAACTCTTTAGATGAACCATTTCATCTTCAGATGTTAGTTAAACCTTCCAGATGACCATCATAAATTGGCAGACGATAGAGCTAGACGGTCATTTCCCATTGGCTGATCGACTGCCAACCATTTAGAAAACTGCTTCATTTCACATCGGTCGATCGACACTCACTCCATGTGACTACCACGATCGACTGCTGAACATCTTCTTCTTCAAAATTATATTTTCAATATATATATATGTATATTGCAGCCCTAATTTCATAACGTTATATAAATAAATATATGTATTGCGACCATAACCTGAAGTCTTAATTGTAATTGAAATATCTTCCATGCAACTTCATCTTCTTCAAATCAATGCACTACATCCATATATATATAAATATTTGAACATCGATATCATGTAAACCAACTTATAGTATATGTTCCACCATTCTTTCTTCACTTTTGCCCAAGTCCAATTCTAATAACTGTTAAGAACCTTATTATTAACTATTTCTAATATTACTTCTCTTAACTCTAACTATCATCTTCTTCCTTTCCAATTTATTCTTGTATTACATAAACAATCCTCATATCCAAAACTGATACTAGATTCAATAAACTCTTAATTGTTAATGGCTTTATTATCCTCAACAACTCAGTACAATAATTCAATATTTTCCAAATACCTTTTTCCTTCACCAACACTTGAATTATCCAACTATCCATAAATTTATCTCCCATAATGAAGGTATATTCCATAACTCTTCTTCCACTTTATTATTTACTAATTCAATATACTCCAAAATATTATAAATCTTATAATACCAACCTTGTTATATCCAAGTACATTTTCTTTTACCAATTTCAGTGACTATCAAACACTAATCCAATTCTATTGTCATCTTGTCTAATTCCAAATATCATCAACTCATTCACCAATAACCTTAATCTTTCCTTAAGCTATTTAATTTGGAGTATCATGGTTCACTTTATCAAAATATATTTCCTTTTACTAACACCTTCAATTACCCCAGGATAATATTACACAATTCGAGATATCACAATTCACTTCTTCCAATGTGTTCCTCTTGACCAATTGTCCTATTCAACTCGTATCATCCTAAAATTATCACATAAACCTTATGCTTAGGTCAATGAAAATTCGGGGTGTTTCATCTTTAATGTCACAAATGTCTTGCCCAAAAGCCATATCAATATCAACAACAATAAAACTCAGAGGTTTCCTCAAATTATAATTTTCTCTTCTATCAAGGAAATAGCTCACAAGTTCAACATTAAGAAACTTTCGGTACAAAAATTCTCTAACTTCAAAACTTGGCATGCAAAAGTTGTTAACCACAAATGAATTTCCATCATAATTCTAGAGACTATCCACAACCACAATATCAAAATAGACAATCCATAGTTCCAAATCAGCATCGTCATCACGAAGTTCTTTATTCCATTCAATTCTAAGAAGCAAATCATTCAAATTAGTTATTGGCACTTCCCTATTTGATATAGCATTGGTAACTTTGCTTGTTTCTCCCTTCTTGCAATTTAGGATATGAGAAAAATCTTTAAGCAATTTCACTCAATGAGAGCACAAGGTGGTGTAGTGCTAGATCTTGACCTAAACGTGTTCACTTCATAAGTTGACCACCTGGATTAAATGGACGAAAATTATTTACACCATGTGCCTTCATTTTGTCTTCATCTTGCCAAGAACTTTTTCACAATGACTGCATTGTGGTGGTGGGATATTTGAAGCAAAAACCCCGATCAAAGAAATTTTCCTTATCAAGGTGCAAGAACATCTTCTTAAAATGGCCATGATTGATTAGGTTTGGAATCCTTCTTTTGATGATACCAAGATTATTCAAACTCATCCAACTCCAATTGTGACTCACCCTAATGGCATTGTAGGAAAACATCATTTGATTCAATTGATAAGAGTGACTTCAGGAACCCATTCAGAAACAAGCTACCTGTAACAGCCTAGTTTTCCTTACTTAAAACTTGTCATTTTTAAAAGACATTTATCTTTGAAAAGTGCTTAAAATTAAAGACTTTTTTTTTTGTAGCGGAAGACTTTTCATTATTAAAACCATTCAAAGATGATAAATAAAACTCTTTTATTAAAAACCTTTTCAATTTGGAAACTTCTTTTAGAAACCATTGCGGAAGACTTTTATAAATAAAAGAAAACATTTGCCATAATTTAAAGCGATGAACATTTAACAATATTGTAAAAGCCGTGAAATTTTAAAATAAGAAATGCGTGTAAATTTTTCTCGTTGAAAATCGGTCATAGCGTTAAAGAAGTTGATCAAATTGTCATGTAGCGGACACGTGAGCAAATTTGGTCATTTGGTCAAGTCGGTGAAATTAGAATTTTTCGAATAAAGAATTCAATTAAGAAACGAAGTTAGATAGTCAAATTGGAACTATAAAGTCATTAGACGATGTTATGATTAAATTGGACTGATAATTATTATTTGGCGACGTTCAGGATACGTCGAAAGTGGTGTACGAAAGAATTAAAAATGTGATATACATAATTAGGATGAATGTGTGACATTAAGAAATTAAATTAGATTTTAAATTAATTAAAGTGGGTAAAATTGGAGAATTTAAAATGAAGAAAAAAATAAATTTAAATAGAGAAAAGAGAATTAAAAGGGTGAAGAATAAGGATGAGCAAAGGGAGGGAAAAATTCCGCCAAAAGAAGATGACATGGAAAATGAAGGAAAAAAAAAGGGTTAAATAATGGAGATTTGGGTTCAAGGGATAGAATAATATTTATTAAAGAATAGTTTGATAAAGTATGAGAAAATAAGAAGAGAGGGAGAGAAAGGTGTACGGGGAGAAGTGAAGACCAAATTTTGAAGAGAAAAAGAAGGGGGACGAAGTGACCTGGAGATGAGAGAAAATATATATATATAAGGAAATAAATAAAGAAAGTAGGGAAAAGAGAGAGGGGTCTTCAGCCGAAAAAAAATCGTGAAGGAGAATAGGGTTTTTCCCCTTCTTCCTTCATCCTTGCCTTGCCTCCTTCGCGATGGTGAAACCATTTGGTCGAGAGAGAAAAATTGATAGAGAGACCGAAGAAGGGAGAGAGGAGCAGCGAACAGCTCGCTTGACGTCCGAGCACACGACGTCGATCAAGAGCAGACCGTCGATTTTTCGATCGGACGAAAAATGGCGGTTTCAGATCTGTGGTTGGAGCTCCAAATCGGACTGATTTTTTTTGACCCCTGCAAGCAAGGACTCTAGATCTGTGACAGAACAACTCCGAGCCGAGCCCGATTTCTGTCTCCGGCGACGAGCAAACCCTCGATCGGTTCAGTGGGTGAGGGTTACGATTTGAGTTCTTATTCTAATATTACGTCTAGATTTTGGGTGTTGTTGGTTGATCTATGTTGTGGGTTGACAGTGGACGAATCGAAGGATTCTGGGAAAACAACTTCCGGTGACGGCAGCTCCGGATCCGAGTCCGGCGGAAAACGGAACCCTCCGTTCTAATTTGATCTATTGGGTGAGCTAGATACTTATTCTAATTTCGGATTTAAATGTGGATCTGGTTATGATTAAGAGTGATTTGTAGTTTAGTTGGTTTCCTTGCTGCCATTTTAAACTGAGGTCGAATTGGTTATGTTGATGAATTTAAATTGAAGACTCGCATTGATAGTGAATGTTGGTCATGATATTTAGAACTTTTCAAGTATGTTAGTTGTTGTGAGAATTGAAACTTGTTTCACCCACTGTGTATTGGATGACTTAAGGGCAATATATTGTTTTAAGGGAAAATGACAAATCAACCATCGTGGTTTTCGGTCAATGACAAGTCAACAACTGTGGTATATTTGCTAACAAGTTAACCACTAACGTATGAGAAATTGACAAATCCAACATCACACTCAAGTTAACCCAGGCAAAACTGCCTGGACACCGCAAACAAGTGCCTGGACGCCGCCCAGGCAAAACTGCCTGGACGCCCGCAAACCAGCGGCGTCCAGGCTTTTTCTTTGCCTGGACGCCGCAAACAAGCGGCGTCCAAGCAAAGAAGCAAACTTGGACGCGCGTCGTATCTGGGGCTCTCTATTTGTCATGCATGGCGTTCTCGATCAATTGTGTTTCATTGTTACTTCGAATTCGTTATGTATATGGTTTACGAATGCAATGTTTTTATTGGTTTTTTGACCTCTGCACCTTCAAAGTAGCATAACTTTTGCTACGGATGTCGGAATTGGGCGCAGAAGGTATCAAATCGAAGCTCTCTCAGAGCTCTATAAATGTCATCGGGTAAACCCCATGACCGCCTTTTTCAGCCCCAAAATCAATCGTTTAAGCCCTCAAATTTGCGATCAAACATTTGCTTAGTCTGGAAAAATGTTTGATCGCAAATTTGAGGGCTTAAACGATTGATTTTGGGGCTGAGAAAGGCGGTCATGGGGTTTACCCATGACGATTATAGAGCTCTGAGAGAGCTTCGATTTGATACCTTCTGCGCCCAATTCCGACATCCGTAGCAAAAGTTATGCTAGTTTGAAGGTGCAGAGGTCAAAAAACCAATAAAAACATTGCATTCGTAAAACATATACATAACGAATTCGAAGTAACCATGAAACACAATTGATCGAGAACGCCATGCATGACAAATAGAGAGCTCCAGAGACGCCGCTGGTTTGCGGCGTCCAGCAACGTCCAGGCAAACAAAAGCGGCGTCCAGGCAGTTTTGCCTGGGCGGCGTCCAGGCACTTGTTTGCGGTGTCCAGGCAGTTTTGCCTGAGTTAACTTGAGTGTGATGTTGGATTTGTTAATTTCTCATACGTTAGTGGTTAACTTGTTAGCAAATGTACCACAGTGGTTGACTTGTCTTTGACCGAAAACCACGATGGTTAATTTGTCATTTTCCTTTGTTTTAATTACATTATGGGTTAGTTTCATAAATTGTGGGAGTTGAAGATTTAAAATTGCATTTGTCTAAGTTGAGGGACATTCTCTGACATTGCTAATCAATTTGAACGCTGCACAAAATATTGGGAAAAATTAAGTGTAAATTTGGGAATTGGACCTTTGAGATTGTGTAGATGTTCATAAAGTTGGATTTAAAGTTTAAAGAATGTTGTTAGAAAAAGTTGGAAACTTGATTGGAATTCTTTGCAAGTTGGTTGGTCTTTGTATGAAACCTTGCTTATTTTCCTATGATATTCTCGCGTTTATACCTTTGTCAGACTTGGTCAATTTCAGCGAGTGTGATACGATTCTTGCGTAATTGGTTGCTCCGGTTGGTAAGGCAGACCGTCATTGAGGTAGGGATTTCTATACCTCTTGCGTTATATTGCATCGTATTCCGTTTTCAAAATAATTATTTTGTGGAATACCACACTTGAAAAATGACAGGGACTGTTCGACAGCACGTCAGTTTTTTATTAGTAGTATGTTTTCTCAAGTTTAATTCCGTACATGGTTTGAAATTTATTGTATATATGTTGAGGGATGGATTCGCTATCCCCTTTGATATCTTCTACTGCGTGAAAGTTGATTGTTTGACATGCGATAACAGATCAGGGCATTGGTGACGTGTCCTCAGGTCGAAAGCCCGGAAAGTCGTAAACAACATGGGAGAGTGATGACGTCTCCTAGGGTCGAAAACCCCTAAACCTGGTCAAGGTTTTGTCCCACGGATCAGACGATTGTAAATTGCTAAGACTTAGTTAACCTAAGTACCATTCCATTTGACGGGTGGACGGCTTTTGTACTCATCGGCAACCCTCGTTCATTTGAAGTCTCTAGGTATCTTAGCTGTTAAATAAGTCCACATATAGTGAGCAACTGTATCCGTTATATTTGATCGTACGACGCGTTGGATCTATGGACCACCGTCATTTATACTTCCTCCTGCCTCATAAGGTGATGTCGCCGACGGGTGACCACCTTTTCTATGTTGAGTGGTGGGTGAGTGCTTGAGTGACCACCCCTTTTTACTGATGACGTTTTCAGATTGGAACATGATGATGACCTATTTTACGAGGTATAGCTGTCTATGTATATAGTCAGTTTTTCAATAAAAGCCACATCGATGGCCTTGGGTTAGATTTATAATATGATAAGAGATTTCAAATTTAAATCCATGTACGGTAAAAATGAGAAACACAACCTTGATTTTGAAAATATAGAAAAACCAGTTTTGCATAAGGTGCACCTAGTATAGCTATACTTTACTGAGTTAGTCACTCATTCCAAACGACTCCCCAAAACTACAGGTAAAGGCAAGAGTAGCTGAAGATTAGAAGCTGAAGTGTTTCTTTATTTCTACTTGAGTGACTTATTGCTTTTGATGAGAACATTAATATTTCTATTTGGGCTTGTAAACCTTGAACACAGTTTGGTTTGGATTTGTTGCACAGTATTTGGATTTCATTTAAGTTTATGTACCGTTATTTTCCCGTGATCATTACTCGGACCTAGACCCATATCTTTTGGGCCGAACTAAATATTTATAAGTCTTTCGCTAAAATACACGTTTTGGTCTGGGTGATCGGGTCCTCTACGAGGATCGGGTTGCCTGACCCGGCGGTTCTGTTAGGCCCGTCTTCGGGTCGTGACAAATATCTTTACAAAAACCTTTTACACTTATCATTTTTCCTTTAATTCTTTAGCCTAGCTAGCCAACAAGTACCCAACGCACAAATGCTCTATCAACTGCTCCTATCTTAATCTCGCATGTACCTATATCACAAGACTTAAACTATAAGCCTAATGCTGAATAAGCTAAATAAATTAAATATGCCATGCACATACTATGTAGCTTTTAAAATCAGTATGCAACTTTTTATTTTGTTTATCTGTTTCCATGCTCACCAATACAACACAACCCGACACCTCTAGTAAAGCAGCTCTGACACCGACAGAAAACTCTGCTAGCAGTTGTATGCACCAACGCACAACACTCGGCTTTGTCTACAATCGTAGTGCACTAGCGGCTGTGCGCACCAACGCTTAAACGGCCTCACTAATCGTTCGTCGGTCCATCTTGACATCAATCGAGAACTCACAACCCGTTGTGTGATAAAAGCTCGACACCGATCGAACAACCTAATAGCTATTGTTCACATCAATGTACAATGACCCAACCTCAAGGAGAAGCTGCTCCGATACCAACTGAAAGCTCTGCTAGCGGTTGTACGCACCAATGCATAACAAACGGCTCCGACTACAATCATAGCGCATTAGCAGCTGTGCACACCAATTCTTAAACGGCCTCACCCACCCATTGGCTGACCAGTCTCGACATCAATCGATGACCAACTAACAAGCCCACACCTCCTATCATCACACACTTGAGATGGCCATTCCGTGGCACACACCTTAGGCAGCCAACACAAAATCAATCTTAAAATCATTTTTGTATCGTTTTGTCAAAACCATGATGCGTGGATGCATATGAATACACATAGTTCCATCATATCATCACTCTAACCTCAAACACATGTTTAGTCATCACTATAACCTCTAAACATGCAAAATATCATACTTCTTAACGTAAAAAACCTTAATTTAATAAACACAACATCAAACAACAAACAACAATACATCCTCGAAACATGATCAATATCCTCTTTCTCAACGTAAAGAGCCTAATTCTAATAAATACAGTCAGCATACAAATCCTAACACTTACGATGTAAGTCTTTCAGCAAAACACAAGCAATATCACTTACCTGGCAGGCTTCAATGCACTTTAACACCTATGTCCTTCTCCTCATACCTTCACAATCATTAATGTTTAACCATCAATAATTACAACTCATTAACCTCAACATCATCTATACCATTATTCCTTATTCATTACATAATAGGATTTTATAATCCAAATACAACTTAATCACTTAATAGTTTTCATCCATTTATTTTCATCCACACCATAACTAATAAAAGAGTAACCTTTGTAATGACCCAGTTTTTCGTAAATCCTTTAAAGCCCATAAAAATTTAAAATTTTGTTAAACTGTTGAAATCTCTTTTAAAACAAATAAGAGTGCGACGCTAAACCAGACTGTTATTAAACCTTGCGTTAAACTCGTTATAAAAAATCCAATTAATAAAGTGTGGAATCGTTACAAAATCATTTGTTTAAAATGTTGCGGAAGCGTAAATCATTAATAAAGACACTTAATGAAAGAACTAAATAATTAAATACACTTAAGAGAAATGAAAACTGATGAATTAAATACACTTTCATTGCAACCGTGCCCTCTTCTCGCTCTAGCCTGGCCAGTTACAATCTCGCTCGTGCAAATCCTTCATCCCTACTCCGTTATCTGTTTATTATCTGCTTATTATCTGTTCATCGTTTGTACCTACATCACAAGTAATACGTGAACTTAATGGCCTAGTAAGGAAAAAAGGTTAATATAATTATGCTTATTACTCTCTTTGGTTCTTTTGGAATGGGGGCCACCTAATCCAACCTTTCATTGCATTCGTTCGTTCGTTACTCGTACATCGAGCTGGAGATTGCAGGTTGTCATTTGAGATGACTTAGTTTGATTCGACTT
The DNA here is from genome assembly GCA_022433065.1 of Begonia loranthoides. Taxonomy (NCBI): domain Eukaryota; kingdom Viridiplantae; phylum Streptophyta; class Magnoliopsida; order Cucurbitales; family Begoniaceae; genus Begonia; species Begonia loranthoides. Next base: position 12,887,309 of record CM039480.1, on the reverse strand, counting down.
CTAACCTCCTGTGTGCACACTAGTCCCTTTCTCGACCAGGTGAGGGGGTATCCTAGCTGCTAGACTAGATCCAAACTACCAATTTACTCTAAATCCCTTTCATTTTCTTTTCCCTTTAGGCGTATCTTGCCCTCGAGGCTCTTTCTCAATGATAGGCGTATCCTGCCCATCTTGAGCGTCCTATTCCCTTCAGGTGTATCCCGCCCTCTAGGCTTTATTCCATTGATAGACGTGTCCCGCCCATCCTGAATGTTTTCTACTTCTTTATTCCTTAACATTTTTCCTCACTCATGCATGTGTGAATACCACCCTTGGCGACACTCCCTATTAGTTTCTATTAATGTGATGCATTTCCATACATTCTCAACCTAACATTATGTGAAACGGGACTATTCAATTATTTATCAAAGCTCAAAGAATATTATGAAGATCAAGCATAAGTGGAAGATCAAGAGAATAATTGATGATGCTGATTTGAATCCATCAAAAGATATCAAAGCAAAGATCAAATAAAGAAGATTTGAGATCAAATCCTCAAAAACCCGGAGAGGATGATGCAAATTTGAATTCATCAAAAGATATCAAGTCAAAGATCATAGAAAGTTTTCAAATTGACCAAGAATCACAACAACACGATCTTGAAGAAAGAGAAAGATATTATCTTTTAAGATAATATCTTTAAAAAGATTCACTTTTGTATAGGAGATCTAGATTCACTTATTTCGGAGATCTAAATCCACTTATTTAGATTATCTTTTATTTAGTTTTTAATTTATGCTTTTAAATTGGCTATATATAAAGCCACCTAATTTTATGTTTTAGACAGTTGTTGAATTTTGAAAAAAAGAAAGCTTTTGCTTTTCGGGAATTGGAGAGATCCTTTTCTTCATTTGGTGAGTGATATCCAAAGACCCTTTGGTGCGTAATATCTAAAGTCCCTTTCGTGTGAGTTATATCACAAAAGAAACTTGTAGCCGCGTCCTTATCCAAGGAGGTGAGAAGCGTTGCGTTCATCCATCACGTGCGGTGCGTTCTGTGCCCACATCATAACATGATGCATGATGCATGATGGATTATATCATAACATTAACAATAATAGAATTACGCATTGAAATGAAAGTACCTATAATTGAAATTGCGCATATAAGGAACAACAATAATTGAAAGCATACAACAAAGCATAACAGGGAACAAATTACGATATCAAATTGAAAGCGATGAGCAATAAGAGACAATAAAGTAAACGTTCGATGAATCACAATTAACGGAACATGCTCGTTAGACTAAGCCAAACTAAACGTGAAAACGTGCTTCAAACAACAAATAACAGAAACATGCTTGTAAATTGGTAACTCTTGTTCTAATTGATTGAGCATGCTTTTATTTTAACCAATTAAACACGCTATAATTAATAGTCTAGTTATTATCATAATTAATTACATGCTTAAGAAAGGATTACAATTATTACTTTAGATGATTTAAACTTGTCTTTTACTATATAATTCATTAAACATGCTTTTAATGGATTAACATACATAGCTAGTTAATTGAACATGCTTGACTAGTCATGTTTGAGTTTAGGTACTTACTAATTAATTCACTCTAGTTAATTACATGCTCAAGGGTTGATTATGCTTACGCTCATTAATTACTCTAGTTTAGTTAGCATGCTTGCGTTAATTAACTACTCTCATTAAGTTTATTGTTCTAATAAGTTGACATGCATCATGAATAAATCAAGTTAATTAAACATGTTGAACTAATTAATTAACGTGGTCAACTAGTTAGTTAATTAACATGCTCAAGTCTAGTTAAGTGCCTTAATTATTGATCCGATTATCATTCCAGGTGAGTGAACTTATTCAAGAACTAATTACACTTACTTAAGTATGCTTAGTTAGTTAAACATTAGTTCACATACTAAGCTTACTCTAATTGTTTACAGGCTTAGATTACTAAATTAGTTAACGTGCTCAATTGATTAACCTACTTAGGATTCTAGTAAATTACCAATTAAACATGCTCAGTATCACAAGTATTAATGCTAGGTTATGAAAGTAAGACAACTAAATGGCAACAGAACAATGATGAAATAAATAGCAGCTTGTAATTAATAACTAAAAAGAAGTTAAACTATAAGGAACAATTCATAATAATGTCTTTACACTTAACTCATTTATCTTATTCATTATCGAAGCATTACTCGTTCATCAATTGTCTATAACTCGTTCATCAATTATTTAAGCCTTTATGATAGAACTAACAATATCACTTAGCAGTAAGGAATACCAACAATGACTAATAGCAGATATATTAATCAAACAATATTACAAAGCTAACAATAATCTACCCTATTAATCCAAGGAAATGGCAACAGAATATCATTCAAGGAACACAACACTACTCACGCACACTACTTGCGGTGTAGGGCCTCCAAATGGCCAAGACACACCCAAATTCCTTACCTCAAATCTTTATCGCTCACTCGTACTTAATCGCTATCTGTCCTCGTCTTTCTGCACCTTCACAATCAAAATGTTACAACCTATAAATGAATTGTATTCTAACTTGTACAAATTCTAAGAACTTCTTCGACACCCAAACGAAATATAACTTATCTCAATTTGAGCTATCAACAGGATATCAATTTATCAAGTACAATACTTAACTTAGATCTCACAATTTCCATGGTCAACCCAATTGCAGAGTATATTCATGCTTCAACATTGAACATGTAAGAACAGTAGCAATAATCATCCAACCATTTGATTCATAGCATCAATTTAACATTTCCTACTCCCAACGAAATCCATTTATAACATGCACTTAACATGCTTTAGACCAATAACAACACATAATATACCCTTTCCAAATAGAACCACCGAACACAACATTGCATATCACAGTACTAAGCCAATCCCTACAGAATATATTTAAGCAAGAGTATCAATTACGGGGCTCACCACAGGGAAACAACCTTTCATCAATAATCAACCAAGTCCAACAAGTTATTTATCATGGTTTACAAGTAACATATTCAACTCATAAATTCTTGATGTATGGCCGCAATGATAATCGCTAATAATGGCATAATACACTTTACAGCGTGCAGTTAATATCATTTCCCAAATTAACAGCAGTGCATTACAACATCATAGTACATTACTCAAGCAATAGAGCATTAATCTTCCAAAACATACACTCATAGTGCAGAGTCAAACCAAAGACTAACACAACATAGATAAATCTTCCAACAACAAAGTATATTATCCACTTATTGACCAATAGCATAACAGTAAATGGAAGGGGATAGAGGGCAACAACCAAAATCAACAAAAACAGAGAAGGAAGCTCACCATCAGAAGCTCTCGACCAATGATGTGCCCCAAGATCCTGTCTCCTGAGCCCACGGGCTCCTTTTTTTCTAACATTTTTATTTATTTTGTAGGTGTTTCTTCTCTAGCTAACTTGGAGGAGAGTTTTTGATCAATTTAACAAAGAGGAGTTGGTGCATTTGGAGTAGTTGATGTTATGCTAATCATAGAAGAAAATGTGGGCTTTCCTTTCCGCCTAGAATCTAACCTCCAAGCTTTCAAGGGCTCTTTTGGCAATCAAGAAGATTTCCTTTCAACTTTTGTCCTTCATACAACTTGTATCCGACATCCAGAGCTTTCCAAAGAGGTATTTGGTGTCATATTTGGGTTTTGTTTGCTATGTGAAATGTCCCCTTTACAGAGACCAAAATCCAAACTCGGAATTATTATGCTTGTGTTATTGTTAAGGACAGTTTTGTCATTTGCTGTTTAGGGTATTTTTGTAAAATCTAATGTTCCATTAGAGAGGTATTTATCCTCTCTAATGAACTCTATTCGAGACAATTGGAATTTGAAAAAACCTAAAGAGACTTGTTCTTGTTCTTGCGTGAAGACCCGTGGAGTTCCCACTCGGCCATATTCCATCTTCAAAATCGGTTTGTGCGTTCTTGCTAGTTCTTGCACAAATAGATTCTTGTTGCTTCTTCCAGCATCTCTTCCATTTGAGGTGGTGCTTGGGGCAGGGAGGTAGAAGAGCTAGCAACCCCCATTGGATAGAGTCATCCTTTGAGTTGGCCGAACCAGTCACCCCTCTAGTGTTCGAGGTTTAGCGGACTCCCTTGGTTTGTAACTTGTTTCTCATCCTTTCTTTTGAAAGAAGGTTTCGGTTTCTTGAAGTTGTTGACCTATATCTGTGTTGTTCTGGACGTGGTGTGGTTTTTGTTTAGATTTTGGATGTGTTGATCTTGTTTTGGAAGGAAATAGAAGTAACCGAGATTCTGTTTTTTGCACTGAACGTCCGATTTGTGGTTGTGTTTTATTCTATTTATGGTTATTGGATGATGCTCATTTTTGGCAGAGATAATCTTGAGATTGTTAAGTGACGTTCCTCCAAATTTCGCATTGATTGGCCCTATGCAAGTCGAGATTTTGTTGTATAATTTCTGGTTGTCAGAATCTGCCCCGAAAACTCTAATTCGAGGGTTCATTTCTTCAGAGCATATCTCTTTGTGTAGAACGTGTTTTAATCTGAAATTTTGATATGTTGTTCCATGAAATGTTGGTGTGAACCCCTAAAAATTTTAGCCTTGAACTCTTTAAGCTCCGTGAGTTTCACTTATTTGAATTCGGAGGATTGGATAAAATTCTTGCATAATGACCGATTGGAGTTGTTGACCACCAAAGAGTCTTGGGACTTATCAGCCAACCTCCAGAGTTTTCTAGCTCTACCTCCAACTCTCCCTCAGTTTCTTCTCCTTTCTCCATAAGCTCAGCACACTTGAGGGACTCCACTCTCACAACTTTGTTTCCAGGGAGCACTCTCCCCATCACCAGAGCACTTACACGCTCTCTGCATCCCTCCCTTCTCGGTCTCCAGATTGTGACACTAGAGAGAGGATTACTCTCTGCCAAAAATAAAGGGCAGAGAGTACAAGCTCTCTCACGCCCAACAATCCATGCCTCCATTCTGCCCACCAATTTCCAGCTTTTTCAGAGGCTGGCCCCCCACGCGAGGTACGATTCCAGGCTAGGGTTGTCTGCATAGCAGACAATAGTTTGCTTGAACCAGGCTAAAACGAGCCGGAGCACCCTAGTCGAAGCTCTACCTGCAATCTGACCCAACACCGAAATTATCGCATGCCACCGCCAACCTATGCCCTACCAGCGTCCGACCATCAGAACACAAAGGAGAAGAAAACCCAACCAATATACCTCCATTTCGTCACCAGAATCGTCACAGCAGAGGCTCTGATCTCGAGCCCTAGCCGCGACCCGCAATGTTGTTGGCAACCCTCCTAGAGTTGTACACCCCCAGAAACCCTTGCTTGCTCCTCCCCTCGTGTCATCGTTTGTCGCTCCGATCGATCTCTCCCTCTCGCGACTCCCAGCTCTCTCTTTTTCTCCCTTTGTTTTCTCCCCTGCCTCTCCCTCTTTCTAAAAGAATTGGGAGAAGGCCAAAATTCAAAAACCAAAATCCCCTTCCTTAGATGACAAACTAGACCAGCTGGGAGGCCTCCCCTAAACTTGTTCTTCTATTGAGCCGGTTCACTCCCCAATTCACCATTAAAATTCCCCTTTATTTTAATCTTCACTTAATATACTCTTATATTTAAATTCTAATTAATTTTAATTTAATCTTTCACTAATTCTTCCCCTATTTAAAATAAATCTAATTACTCCCAAATATTATAATTTAATTCATCAAATTAATATTTAGTTTAATTACACTAATTCCATAAATTATAATCTAACGAATACGTTCTCAGTAATACTCCGATAATTATCTAATTAATTCAAATACCCTCCAATTACTTTTCAATTGTCCTTATTAAATTTCAATATAAAAATTTGGGGTATTACAATCTTAATTTACAGAACCTTAAACTCAACATTTGTATATTTATGGGCAGAGAGCAATTCACAGAACCCAGGGAACAACAAACACTAACAGAGCAAAGTAGTACCAAACTTCCGAAGTAGTAATCCAAAACATCAACATTTATGAAACTCAGCAGAACACAATTAACCCTCTCGGCAACCTATTTCCTACAGTAGGGTAGAGAACCATTTAACTTTTTAACAGGGAATTATTGAGCGAATAACTTAACAGAGTCAGCTTCATATTTCCCTCATCATCCAAAGCCTCATGATCAACAATAAAACACAAAATATTATCCAATTTATCAATAATCTATAATGGCTGTAACAAAACAACTTAACAGCGAGCAACCAAAATCATTTCTCATCATCAAAATAACAATCTTCAAAGCTAACAACCAAAACAACACCAACATAGCGTACCATATCCAAACTATCCATAAATGAAACAGATAGCATTTACCTGAAGCACACCCAAGGAAGACCCGAGAGCTTCTTCTCCTTCTTCCTCTTTCTTCTACTTCTTTGCTTCTTCCTCCAGAGAGCTTCCTCTCTCTTTCTCTTTCTCTTTCCCTCTTTCTCTCTGTTTCTTTTCTCTCTGTCTTCTTTATCTACTTCTCTCTTTCTCTTCTCCGTTTCACTCTCGGCTTCTCTTTCTTTCTCCAGAGAGCTTTCTTTTTCTCTTCTCCCTCACTCTGTCTTTTTTCAATCCAGAAGAAGCATTCCCAACACACCTCATATATCCAAAAAAATTACACCTAACTCCTCATAGGAGTTGCCATCTGTAAAGGAGGACGCGTGGAGGAATAACAGAAAACATCACCTCGGGATTACACATTTTTCCTACGGGGTCTGAATTTCCAGTGGAGTCGATCGATGACATGATCGATCGGTCCAATGTTAAAACCCATTCTTACGTTTTCACGTGGAATCGGTCAGTCACAGAATCGACCGGTCCAACGTTGAATTCAAGGGATTGACCTGTCCCACGCTCCATCCTTCATCTCTTCGCCATTGTTATCTTTAACCAACTTAACACTTACATCATTAATTTAACAATCTTTAAACAATAATTCACCAAATATTCTAACAAATAATCTTAAATCCTCATTCCAATAATCGGCTCTACTTAGAAAAAACTTATTACGTGATGTGCCCCGAGGACCTGTCACTTGAGCTCGAGCCAAGGGATCCTTTATTTTATAACTTTTTATTTATTTTGTAGGTTTTTGATCAATTTTGCAAAGAAGAGTTGGTGCATTTTGGGCTAGTGGAGGTCTTGCAATCTTTGGAGAAAAATTTGTGAGTTGTTTTTCCGCCTAGATTCTGACCTCCGACAGTTCAAATGGAATTTTGACAATCGGGATGACGTCATTTCAACTTTGGTCCTTCATACCAAATGTAGCCAACATCCAGAGGTTTCAAACGAGCTATTGATCGTTGTATTTGGGCTCCATTTGGTATGTCAAATGTCTTTGTTTCAAAGAGAAAAACTCAGACTCGGATTTTATTGTTGTTGTTTTAATTAAGGGTTTGTTTAGTCTTTTGCTACCTAGGGATATTTTAGTCCTTTTATGATTTTGTTGTAAAACCTTAGGGTTTTATATACCCTATTTTCGAATGGAAGAACCAGTTGATGATTGAATAGAAGATTGCTTCTCTTTGAAGAGCTACCCACGGCCTTTCCCCTCCATTGAGCCGATTCTCCCATCCCCCTTGCAAGGAGTCCTTGATGCCTCCTTTCCTTGCAACTTCAGGGGTTATTACCTCTTTCAATCCCTTATCCTTGTGGTGAGGATTGTGGCGTGGAGATAAAGGTAGGCTTCCAACCTTGGAGAGTGTTTGTTGTTCAACAAACCGCAAGTCGTCCCTCTCGCTAGGAGGTCCACGGACTCCTCGGCTTTCTTCTCGATTCTTGAAGGTCCTTTCTGCTATATTTTGGTTATTTGTTACTGTGAAGGGCTCTTATTTGGATGCTGATAGTCGTCCCTTGGTGGTTCGTTCATGAAATGCAATTTTAGATTGAGTTATTGGTGGAATGTTTTACGACTGCTGAATCTGTTTAATTTTCTGGGTGCTGGAATTCCGATTTGAGGCCCTATTTTGAGACTCTTACCTTATTTGTTTCAATTTGGTTCCTCCTGGAAAGTTGTTCTAATTTGAATTAATTATTTTCCCTCCAAAATTGAGATCTGTTGGCTATATGAATTTCGAGTTATTCAAATTAGAAGACAGACTGCAAATCTGAACTGCTCTAAGCCCTAATTTCAGGGTTGTGTTGTTTCGGCTATAACTACTAATCCAGAGTGGTTTTTGTGACGATATTTTGACAAAAGTTAGCTGAAAGTGTTAAATTGATATCCTCCAAATTCCAGCTAAAGCTCACGCGGGAATTGGGAGTTATTGCTGTTTTAGTTTCACTTGTCGGCATTTCACAGTTTTCTGGACAGATTCGAGTTTCGCGTTCTTAGTGATTCTTGGATTCTATCATTACGTTTACTAAACTTTTTTTCGGGATATTATAATCCATAATAAAATAATCCCAAAATCTCCAAAAGTCACAATTATTATTATCCTTAGTCTAAGTTTAATTCTGGGTATTACAATAGCAGTCTCTATTGAAATTTTTTGATGTTCTGGTTGACCCTTCTGAGCTTCAATCTCTCTCTTCAAAGTCTTATTAAAATTAATGGCTCTTTTTGCATTATCACCATCCCTATATAGCTGTCTTAGGGAATTTCTTCTTTAGGAAAATCTTCATTATGTCACAACCCAAAGACATGCCTAATAGAAATGTTGAGTCTTGCAACTCGATACTTGGAGAGGACTTGACCGCCCAACCCAAGGCGGCTATGTTGTTAGCAAAAAACTTCTATGTTTGAGCATGGCTCGAGAAATATGGGCCAAGGTCCATATAGCAATCAGGAGAATAATAGTGCACGAATGTAATAAAATAGAAAATATTGTTCAACAAATTTCAACTATAAGATACAAGTTATATAGACCATCAAAATATCATCACCAAGAAATAAGTTCAAACACTATAAGATAAATAGAAATAGGGGAAAATCTCCAACTCCAGAATTTCTAACTGCTCTTGCCTTTACCTGGAATAGACAGGGTTCGTTGGGTTGAGTGACTAACGCATTAAGGAAATTTAGACTAAATGCAATGCATGAGAAAACAGTTTTATATTTCTCTCAGAAAATCAAAGTTCATGATTTTTTTTACTATACATGGATTTTTAAATCACTTTGAAATATCTTCATCATTTTATTAAACATGCCCATGGGTAATCGATGAGGCTTTTATCAAATCATGTTGTATATATCGACAACTATATGACAAAGGTAGGCCTACATTGTTTTTCCTTTAAAAACGTCATCAATGAAAAGGGATGGTCATGCAAGTATCCATCCGACACATATCATAGAAAGGCTCTAATCCGTCACTTGGCAACACCTCATTAGTTAGAAGAAAAAGGTTCCCACAATCCGTAGACCAAGCAGTGATACAGTTTGTGATATCAAATAACGAATAATATTGTCGACGACAGATTGCTCTTCAACTACCAACCTACTTGATACAAATTGACAAGGGTTACCCGTGAGCAGAGATACAAGCCGTCACGCCACTCATCAAATGAAAAGGTAATGGGCGATCAAAACTCAGTAGCTAACAATCTTCCAATCCATGCGACTAAAAACCCTGGCCAGGTTCTAGGATTTGAAACCCAAGGAGCTTGTCATCACCGACCTATTATCCATTTTGACTTTATGACATGAAATGGATTGCGATGGGTGATAAGAGTGATAGTTGGCTTGGGAAAATGATGTTAAAGTTACAACGTTTTTATTCCACCAAAGAATTTCCTCTTGTTTGACAAAAAGAGAACTCCACCAACAAGTAATGAGAGTTTAAGTACAATCTTACTAAAGCAATTCACCAATTGAAATTGGTGAGAAGATTGCATGAATAGACAAGGCTTGAGTAATTCTCATAACACTTAAACTTCCAATTTCTCACAATCGCAAGGATTTAACAAATCCAATAGAATGCAATGTTAGCCACGACCAAAAGAGGTTTTAATTCATCAAAAACTAAACTTTCATTAAGTCTTAGTAGGTTATAAATAGCTTACAATAAAGGAAAAGCAATTAAACTAGGATTAGGATCGGTTTATGCTAGTCCTTAATCGATTCCTCTAATGTATCTATTTGAAATCTAAAATATCTTAAATTTTAAAGATCTAGGAAAACTTAAAATAATTAAAAAACTAACTAATTAAAGATTTAATTAAATTTGAACTTCACTCAAAGATTTGAATAAATTCAAATTCGTGGCATTATGGCTCAAATCCGCAGCTTTCTTCGTCCTTGGCGGATTCCTCTTTAACTTGTCAAGTAAGCACATGTTTTGGCATTTATTGGCCCACTTTATGAGATGTACTTTCCAACTCATCTTGTATCTTTGAATAACAAACCAAATAATAGTTTGAAAGCCTCTTTGATTGAGATTTTGTAAGAACTCCTTGAGTCCCATCGAATTCCGAGTAAGCAAGAATGAGCTTTCTTGGCAGAAACGTAGCTTTCTGTTTGAGGACCTTTTGACATAGCAAACAAACTCCAATTTAATGAAACACCCCATTTTAGAAAGCTTAAGATGTCAGTTACAATATTTATGAAGAACACTTTTTGATATAAAATAGTTAAGTTGTAACTACCCGATTTTGTACATTTTAAAACATATAATTTGAAATACTCTTTCTATTATAAAATGCATAAATTTAAAACTTTTACATTACACAGTGGAAGACTTTGTATTTTAAGACAAAATGGAATAAAACACAATAGAAAACCTTATTAATAAAATAGAATACCATAAATAAAATTTCCTTTCTTTAAAAACATTATTACAAAACTTTTTACATTTTCCTTTCATCATTTAACCTAGCTAGCCACAAGGCCCACAACGAGCGAATCCTCCATCATCTTCTCCTTTCTTTTGTAACATGCATACCTACATCACAAGACTTAAACTATGAGCCTAACACTCAGTAAGAGAAAGTAAATATGAAATGTTCATGCTATGCAACTTTTATAAAACATATGTATGCAATTTTAATTTTTAGAAAAGAACCTATCTTCTCTATTCTTTAATCATAGTTCCATAAGAGTTCAAAACGATGGAGGTTTCTTGCAGAAGAGAAAAGATACATCATAGGGATCTAACCTGGGCAGAACCATCACTCCATCCCGATGGGGGTTGAGATGCATCATCTCGTAGCTCTCCTAAATATCACCGTCACTAATATCCCCTAACCTCCGACACCTATTTATGTTTATTCCATTTCCTTTTATGTTTAATGATACAATGAATATTCACACAGCTCGAATGAATGTTCCCCACTTTGGATGATCGGCCCTCACAGACTTGTTCTTAGGCTAGTGTCCAATACCACTAACCCAGAACACATCCACTTGATATGTATGAGCATCCATTTACCATTCCAAAAACAATGCATAAAACCATTTTTGTAACGTTTTTCAAAACCATGATGCATGAGTATGAATGCACACAACTTAGCATATTCTAACATGTCATCAATACAACCTTAAAGCATGATCGTAATCCTGTAACCAAAAATCTATTTGACATGAATATCAAACAATACATCAATCAACATATTAAAGCAATACATCCTCTAGTAAACCATGATCAACACCTAACATCTATTTAACACAATCACCACCGAATTAATTCACTTTCTAATTATCAAATGTAACATCTTGTAACTTTTTACCGTATAAAAATTTTCTTTCCTTTAAAAACACTCGCAAGGGAAAACTAGAGTAATAAACAATAGAAGTTTTATCCATATAAAATTCAGAGTAAACAATGTGCGAAATTCTTTTACATTTAAATACAACAAACCAACAATTTAAAAACTATTTCAACGAGCATCGATAAAACATTTATTTAAAACCATTTAAAGCTAATAACACTTAAAAACTCTTAAAAAAATTAAACACGTTTATTCCATTTTTGTGAGCCACAACCCAAGGTCAATGTCGCCAATAGGACAAACGCCTAACCTAGCAATACTCCATCAATTACGTCCTTTATCAGCTTTATCCAATCATCGGCTCCTTACTTACATCATAGGACCTAACTATGAGCCTAAAGCTCAGTAAGCGGTATAAACATAAAATATGAAATACTCATACAACTTTTGTAACATCATATACATATTTTTGTTTTGGTTATTTGGTATTGTTCTTGTCTTTTACTAGTATTTATTATATTTCTGTGCGGGCATAACCAACCGGACAACCGAAACATTTGTTTACTATTATGGTCCTTTACTTTTATTTAATTTGTTTATGTACCGGGCGTATCTAACCGGACCACACAAACATCTGTTTACTTATCTTTGATTTCTGTGTCGAGCGTATCCAACTGGACCACGACTATTTACTTATATTTTGTTTCTGTGCCAGGCGTAACCAACCAGATCACAAAAATGGCTATTTACGTTTATTTTGTTTATTATACTTTAGATTTCCAAGTCTTAACGTGTTGTGAGCATACAATCCTATCTAACGTGTTCATTATCGAATCCTCAAAATGTGATCCATCCTAACTAAGGAATTTAACCTAAATCTAATAAACATACAATTCAACAATCAAGCAAATAAACACCCCATAATTCCCGTGATATAGGCCATTTCAGACAAAACACAAGCAGCACCACTTACCTAGAGTCCTTAGCTTTAACGAGTTACCACTTAGAGTTTCTTCTCAAAACCTAGTTATCAACAACATGAGATTATCATTAAAGGTACTCCAATAATCAACCATAACTACCAGCAATTCATTGCTTAATAGATCTTCTCGACTCAATAACTTATTCCTTATGATAATTAAATCGAAATTCAGACTACTATTTCCAATAATTACTAAAATCCTAAATATTCATTCAATAGTATCCCACTAAACCACCACAATATAACCATAGTTTATACCTAACCCATTTCAAAATAGTAGCATAATTTCATTCATGCTTATTATTACTTAATTTCTGACAACGACAACCCTCAATCCAATAACTACCTTCTCTAATAATTTCACATAATAAAACCCTTTAATCATTTATGCCACAATCCAATAATTCCCCATGGTAAAACCCATTAATCATTTATGCCACAGATAACTAACAAACAACTATATCATCAGACAATAATTGTAAAAGCCGTGAAATTTTAATGATAAATTCCATGTGTAAATTCTTCGCGTTGAAAATCGGTCATAGCG
>CM039480.1:12819359-12864123 GCA_022433065.1 Begonia loranthoides | reverse complement strand
CGAAAACTCACGCCTTGGGCTGGGTGATCGGGTTCTCTATGAGGATCGGGTCGCCTGACCCGGCAGTTCTATTAGGCCCGTCTTCGGTCGTGACAATAATCCATAATAAAATTCCAATAAAATATTTCTCCAACAAAATACAACCTTATCACTCAGTAGAAACAAATATCATGAATACTTCTCCATGCAGAAACTAACTGAAGATAAAAAACAATAATTCATGCTCTCCAAGCAATAACTAAAATGAAGAACACATACCTCCAAAATAATTCCTCACGATTTCTTTCTCAATATCACAGAACCTCACGGCCTCACTTTCTCTTTAACTACTTCCGTAAAAATCATAGCAACACTCATTCATCATGGTTTCCCACTATCTCCTTCATTCTCTCTCCGGTTTCACCTTTCTTAAACCTTCAAGATTTCCTTCTCTCAGAACTACATAACTTCAGAGACCACACACCTCAGCCTCATAGTTTCTCTCAACATTTTGGCAGAGGTTCGCTACAATTTCTTCTCTGTGAAATCCCGTTGCCATCCTTCTCTATTTATAGGCCACAACCAACGCCTCTTCATTGTCCAGATGAAGACAGAAGGCCAAAGGAATGCAACTCATCAACATCCAGATGCTTCAGATAACGAATTCTTCCATCTTCAAGCGTCAGTTTATATTTCCTGATTACCATCATAATTGGTGGTCGATCAATTTCTCTTTGGACGATCGACCTCCATTAATCAATCAACCGCTGAATTCTTTGTTCTAGATTGGTGGTTGATCGCGTTGGTTCATCAAATTCATTGGACGATAGATGGACAATCTTCCAAAATGTTGTTTGCTTCAAAACACCGGTTGCATGATTTTTCAATGGGCGATCAACTACCATTTTCTTTCAATCGACCGCCAATCCACATTCTGCCACTTATTGAATTACAGGTTGATCACAACTCCTTTGGGTGATCAACCTCTACCCCAAATCAATCATCCACCACAAATTTTCTTCACTAAAAAAATTATAGGTTGATCAAAATCCTTTGGATTATCAACCTCCATGATGAACCTCCACTCAATCTTTCATTTGCCACATTTTTCTCTTCTCCAAATATATATATATATATATATATATATATCACTTTTCGAAACTATTCTAACCTAAATTTCCAAATTTTTGAAAATGTCTCCTTCACATTATTCTCTCCAATATGCCCATTTATATCCAAATATATTTTCTCTTACTAATTTTACTAACTGTCAATCTAGTTCATATCGTCCCATCTAACTCCAAAGATTATCACACAATTCTCCATAACCTTAATCCTTTCCCTAAACTAAGTATAGAAATATTTCAGGTATCGTAGTTCACTTTATCCAAACATGTTTCTCTTGACCAGTATCTTCAAATTATCTAATTTAACTCTTAACATCCCAAAATTATTACTTAGTCTTGTGCTTAGCTCTACAAAATTCTGGATATTGCATCAAACATAGTAGCTATTATAACCATCAAAGCATGTTCTTACCAAATAATAACATTGAACACAACAACACATCAATAATATAATCTATCCAGCATTTCAACCACACATAATAGCATCTCAACTTTAATCTTCATCGCAGTGACTGTAATTATAGAGCTAAACCAAACTATAGAGCACACTTATTCGACCATATTTAGAAATGTAGAAACCGAATGAAAAGGGACTCATTCAATACAACACAAAACTCCCTTAACAAATTACCCTTTAAAGCATGGATTTCAAACCCTAACGATCATCATAGTAGAAAACAACAACCAATTTATCCATAACCATAACATCAAATTATCCAGAACAATATATCTCCAATAGCATGACAATAATTCTTTATCTAATAATCTATTAGGCATGAACAACAAAGTAACAATCATTAACATGTTCTTAACTAACCATAAAATCTGGAACCTATAATTTGTAAACAACGCGAGCATCTCCCAAATAAAACCCCTATTTCTTGTGATGTAGCCCTCAAAGAGGGAAAGAACACACACAATATCACTTAACTTTCTTTGCAAAAATCCTTTCCTTGAAACTCCTCTCGCACACCCATTCAGCAATATCAATTCCCTCTTGAAACTTCTGCCACACAACCTCATAGCATCACCACGAAACTGAAGAAATCTCTTGATAGAACACCAGAAGAATTCCTTATTTTTCTTCTGCCAAATTCTACTCTAGTATGTCTATAAACATTCAGGGAGAGGTGACAAGTCATGATAGTTCATTTCTCATACGCCACTTCATTTTCCAGTCGATGATTACGTCCTTACTTGTGGTGTAGGTAACGAAGTAATTATGCCAGGAGTTATAGAAGAGGCCATTCTGGTGGAGCCTACGGTGAATCCAATGGAGACGCCAACGGAGTAGTAGTACAACACTGAGAAATGAAGAAGAAGAAAGTGTAAGGGCTAACGTCGAGTCCTTTCTCTTTTTATGAACGTTAATTTTCCCCTTTATTGCCCTTACTTGAATATTAGTTGGAATATTATGTAGGGTAGGCCTTATTTGGAAACTCAAAATCGTGAATCTTAAATTAATGTTTTTAAATGTCGTTTTCTGCTAAGCTGTGGATTATAGTTTCTTATTTTTCGTAAATGATATTTCTTGTTTTTCGCAACTTTTGTAGATAAATTTTATGTCGCTTCCAAAATTCGTAAGTAATAGTTCTTCACTATTTAAGGAATGGTAAAATAAGCTTTTAGTAATGATTGGGTTTTGCACTATGATTCTCTTTATAAAAGGATTTAACAGAAAAACTTAGCCTCGAGATTGGTTTTTGGGAAAACTTAGCGTACTTTTAATAAGGTTAAGAAATCTGAGTTGTTACACCCATAACATTATGTAGTAGTATATCATCAATGTTTTGATTGTTGCTTGAGCGTATGATTAGCACTATTTTATACCGTGTCCTTGATTTATCTAATAGCATGATTAACTGATTGTTTCTGTTAATATGCTCATCGTTTAAAAAGCTTGACTTGTTGTCCTAACTCCTTACTTTTACGCTACTGTTCTATCATCGTTAAGAGCATGGTTTGTCATTTGATTTCATTACTCGCACCATAGATTTTATTACCACATAATGAGCATAACCCCGCTGTTCCGTTTTAATATTTCTCACTGCTGTTAGCACCGAATAAAAGTGTGTTAGATGTGGTAAAATTGCTACTAAATATAGTCGCTGAAATCACACGTTTTGCTGTTTTTCCTTGAGATTTTATTGTTGTTTAATTCCTCCTTAAGGAGCACGTTCTGCTTTTCATTTGATTTATAATTGCTGTTGTAATTTTAGTTGTTCAAAGCATGTTGAATCATATATGTTAATGTTGTTAAGCCTTGTCAAGCATGTTAATTTTTCTTCGAGTATGATAACCTCATTCTGTGAAATTTTCCCTATTTATTATCATTGTCTAAGGACCATGTTCTAGATGTTGGTTGATATGTTCCTCATAGTTGTGTTATGATCATTCTTTTACGTATCTTCAATTCCGTCACTTCCTATCAATTATTGTATTCCCTTGTGATACATGTGTAGCATAGTTGTCCTCATGCATTTATGTAATAGAAACAAAGTAGGGAGTATCCCCTCGGGGTGGTACTCACATGCATTGTAAGCAAAAATGGTAAGAAAAATGAAAGAAAAGGAAAGGGAGTTGGGGGGCGGATGGGTAGCGAATCTAGTCCGTAACTAGCCGAAGGCCCTCCCTTACCGGGTACGGGAGTTCTAGTTGCAAGTCAAGGGTTAGGTCCGGCGACTATTCCATCACAAAGGAAATCCGTCAATCTCCAGCTCAAAGTATGAGTAAAGAATGAACAAATGAATGAAATGAAAGAATTGGTCTGGGTGGCCCCCATTCCAAAAGAAACTAAAAAGAGACATATGCACTTGTATTAACCCATTTTCTTACTGGGCGTAAGCTCGCGTCCTTACTTGTGGTGTAGGTACTGAGATGGTTGTACCAGGAGAGGCGGAGGATGCTATACTTGTGGAGCCTGCGATGTATCCAGAGGATACGCAAGCAAAGTAGTAGTACGACATCAAGTAAGAATGGAAAGGGAATTTTTGTAAGGTTAAAGTCAATATTATTTTTTTTCTAGGAACGTTGATTACCCCTTTACCCTTATTAAGAATTTATTCAGAATATTATGTAGGTTTCACCTTTGGATTTAAAAATTAATATTTATAAGTGATGCCTTTTAAATTATGCTTCCGCTTCATTCCTAAATTAATGTTTTGAAATGGTGATTTCATAATTTCGCTTCCGCTAAATATATTGCTCATAGTTTTTCCTTTAATTTAAATTGACTGTTTAAAAATGGTTGGTAACGATCAGATTTGGCACTCTGATATTCCTTAAGAAAATATTTTAAAAGAAAAAAAAAATAACAACGAAACTCGTTTTAACAAATTTCAGCTTACTCTTAAAATGATTAGAAATCCGGGTCGTTACAGACATATTAGTGGTCGTTGCAAACATAATGGTGTCCGCATCAGATGTGTGTGTATCCGTGGAGGTGTCTGGTCGTTGGGAGGTAAAGTGGCGATTGACCGGGACAAGGCAAAAGAATGAAACTGTGAAGATTTAAGGTCTTTGGGCGTATAACAACCCGGTTTTTATTTCCTTTGAAATCGAGTGAAATTTAAAACTTTTTCTTTTATAAAAATAGCAGAAGACTTTTCTTTATTAAAACCATTTAAAAGGCGATACTAAATGTTTTTTCTTAAAACCCTTTGTAAAACACAGCGGAAGACTTGTTGAATAAAACACGTTACGAATTAAAAATATTTATTAAATCATTTACATAAACTTCTTTTCCTTTATAATTCGAATACTTTATAAGACTCTTTCCAAAACTTTTTCCTTTCTCTTACTTATTAGCCTAGCTAGCCACAAGATCCGCGCGCGCAAATCTTTCATAAACTGTTGTTCTCGTGCGTGTACCTACATCAGGAGAAAAACAGTGAGTCTAACGCTTCGCAAGAAATAGAAATGCAATATAATGCATGCTCATGTCTGATTATATCAGAAAGGAATCTACCAAATCTGTATTTTACTTATAGTCTCGTATCATTAAACTCATACATTAAGCTAGGACACATTGGAGGTCTCTCTCGCAGGGAGAATAGCCGCGAGTCGGAATCTAAACCTCAAGTAGACAGACACTCGCGACCCGACTCGGGAAGAACATAATCACAAATCTACCCGATTAGATCCGAACTACCTCCCCAACCTCCAATTCTCATTACATTCGTTTAGTCCGATTTTTCTCGTGCAATGCATGTGAATACCAACCTCATGATATCCCTCCTATGTCTATCATCATGATGAATGTTCATACAATGCTAATAAATGCTATAACACATGGATCACTATATAGTGGGTAACAATATGTGTGATATCAACGGGAATCACAATATAGTAAAGAGCAATATGTGCGATATCAATAGGAATCACAATATAGTAAAGAGCAATACGTGCAATATCAACAGGAATCACAATCAACAGAGAGTAATATGTGCGATAACAGCAGAGATCTCAATATAAGAAAATAATACGTGCGATAACAACTGCGATCACAATATAAGAGAACAATACGTGCGATAACAATAGAGATCATGATATAAGAGACCAACATATGCGATAACAATAGAGATCACAATATAAGAAAACAATACGTTCAATAACAACAGAGATCACAATATAAGAAAACAATACGTATGATAACAACATGGATCACCAAATGAATCTATCAACCTATCACATATCACAAAATTCATAATTCATAAATTAAACACAACAATCCCTATCTCATGATGTAGGCCTCCATTAGCCAATCACATGCACTATTTCTTACCTCATTTCCGTAGGCAGCTTAGCACTTTATCCTTCTTCCTTTTTCAACACCTTTAAAATCATTAATAAACACCCATTAATACCATTATTCTCATACTTATAATTTGATAACATGCATATACATCATACTTTTATTCCATATTTCCTTCAATTTCTCAAACTCAAGCCCTTCTTAAATCTGCACAAATATAACATTTCCAATCCAATAGAGGCTAACATCATTAAACATTTACAAAATCTATTCCCTAACTTTACCACAATGGTGAACTCTCGACAATACATCATGGCAATAATTATTAGAACAGGGCAATATTTCACTATCCATCAACATTAACTTAGCAGAGCATATATATATAGAGGCATAGCGGACAAAGAACAATTCACTTCCAACTTCAGGCAACATAGTATACATCCATTGTTCACGTCTAATAACAACATCCAACATAGTATCACACTTTTAGAATTTACAAGACATTTAACTTTAACTTCATCAGTACAAGAGGACTTAATCCAACAAACATACATAATATAACTACTACACAAAACCAACAAGCAGCTAGCAAAAAAAAGTAGCGTCTAATCAATAGAGCATCAACCCAAAGGAACAAAGAGTATTTACTTGAAGAATCATTGAGACGTGAGAGGAAAGCAGCCATCCACTTCTTCTTTCATAGAACACTCGGCCTTCACCTCATCACCAGAGCTAACTCTTCTCTCTTTTGCTTTTCACTCTCATTCACTCGGCCTTCTACATTGCACAAAGAGCTTTTCTCTAGAGAGCTCTTATGTCCCTTTTCTTCTCTGTATATTTCCATTTCTCTAGAAACTTCCCATGCACGCCTAATATAATCCCAAAGCGTCACCTAACTCCCATAAGAAGTTGCCATCTGTAAAGAGAAGTTAATGTTGAAGAATTACAAGCTCAACCATCTTGGGATCTCCATCATCTCTTTGGGTAGGAGAACTAAATAGAATCGGGTTTAGTTCCATGGAACCTGTCGCCAGCCCAGCAGCATCTACAGTTGTAACGCCCCAAGTTTTTATTACCTTTATTTCTTTCATTTTTAGCCCTAAATAAAAAAATTTTCTTTTCAACACACTTAAAAAAAATTTCAAAGTAATTTAAGCAAAAATTGATAATAATTTTAAAACATAGTTTTTATACTTTAAACAACAGTCTATCGTTTACAAACATTTTTGAAATAAAAACCATAGTTAATTATTGAAAGCAACTGATGTAAATTTTTGTGAGCCATAACCAATCAAGTTGAATCTGGTTGATAACCCAAGATCTCAGCAGGTAACGTCTCCTCTACCACATTAGTAATATTGATCTCATTACAATTACCTGCATCACAGGTAAGAAAATGAGCCTAATGCTCAACAAGAAATAGAATGTATGCTTATGCTCATGCTTATGCAGTCGTTCTCAGAGAAGAACCTATCTGTTATGCTTTTTCATTTCCTTTTCATTTCCTTTACATTTCCTTTATATTTTCTTTACATTTCGTTACAAGAGAAAGGATACATCTGTTGGTCAATGTGGCTTAACCGACTCCAACCTCTACATGAGTGGAGATTTCCATCAGGGGTGTCACCACGACCGTCACCAAACTCTGACTTGTTGACGTCTAGGGAGTGAGAGCATGGATACATTTGTTGGTCTTGTGGCTTAACCGACTCCAACATCTAAATGAGTGAAGATTTCTGTCAGGGGTGCTACCACCAAGCACCATCAGTCTCTCTCCCAAACCCCCTCTCAACCATTTACGTTTATTCATTCAGTTTATTTATCATACCGTGCATATGTCACATTTTCATAAGTCCTATCATGATACATGAATGTCATTTCATATTCAGTCCACAACAGTATAAAGAGTATGCAATCCACAGCCATATACACCATATAAAGAAGAGGAAGTGATATAACAGTTCATGCTTAAACTCAAAACAATCTATTTCTATTCTCTTAACATTTTATTGACAATTTATATTGAAAAATTAAGAGAATCATCCAAGTAATTAAAGCATTTGGTAACAGAGCGCAGTTCATGAAAATATACAGACTATAAAAAGGGAAAACATGGCATCAACACAGAAATATAACAACATTCATTAAAACACTTCCTCTTATCTTGTGGCATTTACCACTAATTTATAAAAAATCATTAAGGGACTTTTATACTTAATAAACCATATATTTATTATTAAGGAGCACTTCACTAACATCATGGAACAATTATCACTTATCAAGGTCGAGGCATCAAGCAAAATTCAAGCATAATAACACTTTCCATTGGTAACCAATGTTAGCCTAAGTGTGTTAGGCATATTTATATTTTGATGATGAGCAATTTAACTAAAGTGTAAAAGTTGTTTATTCATTGAATTAATAATTATCTTTTTTGATGTTTAAATTGGAAATACCCTTGATCAAGGGTATTGGAATTGTTTAATATGTTCTTCTAAGTCTATGCAGTGATATGGAAGATTTGTATGACTTAGAGGATGCGTCTCGTACAAGATTGAAGTGCTATGTACACATGCGGACGCAGTTTGATGAAGTGCGGATGGCGTGGAGGCGTCCCAGATTCAGCGTCCTCAGTGCAAACTATGTTAGAGCGGACGTTGCGGATGCCACAGACGCCATTTCGAGTCGTCTGATTTGAATCTGCCATTTTGAAGATTCATGCGGACGAGTCACACGGATGAGGTTGACGCCATTTTGCGTCCGCGTCCCTTCAGCGAAGCGGACGGGAGAAGAAGCTGAGGACGCCACGGATGCCAATCCGTGTCATCCAATTTGAATCTGTCTTTCAGAGCTCAATGCGGACGATTCACGCAGACGCTGCGGACGCCAGATTTTGCGTCCGATTTTCCTCTGTCCATTCATGCGGATGATTCATACGGACGAGAGAATGGCGTCCGCAAGTACACAGATTTCTCTAACGGCTATTTTCCAACATTCGACTGCCGACGATCCTAAAGGTGTTGAGGACGTCCGCACTGGGAAATTTTATAAATAGAAGGACTACGAAGAAGGAAGGTACCGAAGCGATATTAAGCGAAGCTCTGTCAAATTTCTGACTCAACATTTGTATACGATTTTGAGTGATAAAACATCCTCCAAAGTGCTTGTATGAGATCATTAAATTTTTGGAAGGATTGTTGTATTTGTGAGAGCTCAACATTTTCCGAGAGAAAATTAAGTTATTGTAAAGGTTCGATTGACACCCGTGCAAGTTCAATCAATTGTAACCGGATGTGGTTAGTTGAATACATCTTCAAGGGAGGACCTTGAAGCGCGGACGTAGGCATGCTTTGCCGAACCGCGTTAACAACTCGGTGTCAAGATTTCTAACTCTATCTCTTATATTTTTTGTCTTATTGTGATTGCTTTGTGATTAAATTGACATTAGTTAGAAAAATTATTATCGCACAAAATTTAGTAAATAACCTAATTCACCCCCCTTTTAGGTTAATTTCGATCCTACAACCAACACTTATCAAAATTACAGGGCATTTAATTAATAGAAACCCACTATTAACAAACAACACTTCATGGAGAGAATTGTTTCACAACTATAATCCAACTCCTTCATCATCTATTATTGACCGTATCTTTTTGTAACAACATTTATCAACATTGAAAGTTTTCAGCATTTTATTAATAGCAAATTAACAATAGGCAGCAATTAACCAAAGCAGAAATCAAAAAATCACAAACAATCCTATGATGCAAGGCCTCCACTGGCCAACTTGCATCCAATTTCTTACCTGAAGATTTCTCCTCTACCAAATCCTTCCTTCCAGCAACAGCAGCTTCACTCCCTTAATCAACACTCACTCTCTCTGCCTCAAATTTTTCTCTCGGCCTCACTCACGGTACTCCCTTCTCTCATCCCTCTAAAAAAAAATAGCCCTTCTCCCTCCAACTCTTCTCCAACTTATGCTTTCTACGGAAGACAAGAAAATAAAAGACTAGCACCCTTTCTCCCCTAAATTCCGTGGATGTCTTTGTTTATTTTGAAAAAAGGCAGTGGAAGTTGTAAAGTGAGGAGAAGAGAATACATGCACGTTTGTCTTTTTACAAAATTCGTAAAGTGAAGAGGAGGATGCGACCATGTTTGTCTCTCTGGAAAAGTTGTAGAAATCGTGGATAAAATGCTTGCTAGATAAAATGGATTTCTACCTTAAACTACATAATTTTGGTCGAGTAAGTCCACCGAACCATCAACCAATGCCTCGACCAAAATGTCAAAAAACGCAATCTGTAATGCATTTTGGTCGAGACATGCGACCGCGTCCTCGACCGCCTGTCAACCGAAGACCCAATTTTTGCAGAATTCTTTGGGATCAGTCGACAACTACACTTGACTGGTGCTTACCTGTCGCCCACCCTCACATGATTCAGCAATCACCCAGAATAACTGCACCGAGTCTGCTTCCAACGCTGCCGTTTCTGCTACTTCAATTCTTCATTTATTTTCCAAATTCTTAATTTAATCAATACCAATTCTAATAATTTTTATCAATTAAATTTTCAATAATGATCCAAATAATCCCTTATTCAAGTTTACACTCAATTAATTTCCTAATTCTTTATTTAATTCCATTACGGGAAATTGGGGTATTACAACAGTTGCCCACTGCCATTGCATCCACGCCTTGGTGATTTCATTGCCTAATTCCTTCTCGCCTGTAACGACCCGGATTTTTGTAATTCCCTTTAAATGCGTGAAAATTTGAAATTTCTTTCTTTTTAAAACAAAACGTATCAGAGTGCGTCCAATCGGATCGCTACTGACTCTTTCTTTAAAACTTGTTTGGGAAAACCAATTACAAGGTGCGGAAGCATAAATAAAATAAAACCATCTGTTTAAAATCTTGCGAAAGCGTAAAGAAATAAACCCTTGTAAATCATGGCGGAGGTATAAATAAGTCATTTAGAAGGAAATACCAAATAATTGAAACATACGTTTAACAAATGAATTTGACAATTAAACATCATTTGATTACATTCGTTTACTCATCTTTCTCTTTGCCTAGCCAACCCCGAGTCTCGTGCATGCAAAATCATCCATCCATGCTTCATTATGTGTTTACCATCTACTTATTATATGTTAGTCGTTTGTACCTACACCACAAGTAATACGTGAGCCTAATGGCTCAGTAAGGAAAAGGGTAATGCAACTTGAATGCCACTCTTAAGTCTTTTTTGTTAAGCCATTCGTTTAATTATTATCTTTCATTTGTTCATTCATCGAGTTAGTCTCCTATGGGCATACTCGGTGCCACACTACAATTAGCCTTTGTGGGCATGCTAGCTGCCAGGCTATAACCTAGCCTCCTGTGGGCATGCTAGCTACCAACCTATAACCTAGCCTCTTGTGGGCATGCTAGCTACCAAGCTATAACCTAGCCTCTTGTGGGAATGCTAGCTACCAGGCTAGGGGCTGACCTCCTTTGGGCAAACTAGCTGCCAGGCTACTCATTAGCCTCCTGTGGGCAGACTAGCTACCAGGCCAGACCCGACTTCCTATTATTCTATCATTCATTCTTACATCTTCCTCACTCATGCATGCGTCCTGTTCTTTTCTATTAGCATGATGCATGAACATGCATTCTTAACCTATCGTGATGCATGATGACATGACATAACATTCATAAAATTGAAGTGCGCATATAAATAAAGTAACAGTAACTGAAAACGTATATAGGGAAACTAAAGCACATAATAGAATGAAGGAACTACATACAATAGAAAACAAGTATAACATTAAGTTAACACAGTGAATGAACAATAAACTAAACATGCTCAGGAAGATAAGATGATTATTCTAGTTCTTTAGTTGTTTAGCCTAATTAATCTCCTAGTCCATTTACATGCTGCCTACGTTTATATTTCTAAGCCATTATTCTAATCAGTTATTAACATGCTCGATGTTCCTACTTTGATTTCATACTTTGATTCTACTTAACTAATTATTCTTGGTTTAGCGGAAGTACCTACTAAGGACATGTAATCATAATCAAGATCTTAAGCAATACCGAAAAAATAATAACAAAAGTAATTATAAAACATTCATTCACATAATAAGTGAGATCCTTGAGACCCTTAACTCATTCACGTTACTTCATTCTCTTTTCATCTTCTTTACTATTCTACTCTCTAGTAAAGTAAAGCATTGATTATAAAATTGAAGTGCACATTGAAATAAAAGTAATTGAAGGCAAACTATAATTAAAATTGCGAATATAATAAATAGATGGTAAAGAGACATGCAATGAATTACGATTAACTAGGCATGCTCATTGAACTTAACTAAACTAAACATGGAAACATGCTTTAAATAACAATTAACAGAAATATGCTTAGACAACGAATAATGGATACATGCTTGGATATGTAAATCACCATAATAAAGGAAATGTAACGAATTAACATGCGACGTGCATATAAAGTAAGGCATAAACTAATGAACATGCTCAAGAAAGAATTATAATTACCATCTAGTTAATTATCCTAATTAATTTATATGCTCAAGGGTTGATTTCATACTCTTATCCTAGTTAAGTAATCATGCTTCGCTTTAATGTTGACTAATCATGCTTAAAGAATAATTTACACGCTCGAGATACCAATAACATGCCCAATTAAATAGTAGCCGTTAAACATGCTGGACTAATCAATTAAACATGCTCAATTCTAATTACTTACTTTAGTTAGTTACCCTAACATGCTGTTAGATGATTTACACGTGTTATGCTAATTAGATGATTTGGACATGCTAGTTAAACAGTCTAAACGTGCTAGTTATTTAATTGAACATTTGGTCTTAATCTGATTGGTGGCCTTAGTTCATTACATGCTCGAGAAGATTATAATTAACATCTAGTTAATTATCCCAAGTAATTTATACGCTTAAAGGTTGATTACATGCTTTTATCCTAGTTAACAAATCATACTGAAATCTAATGTAAACTAATCATGTTTAAGGAATAATTTATATGCTTTATTGTCAATAACATGCCCATCAATCTACAAGGAAATAACAGGAATAATCAATTAGACATGTTCTCTAGATTGATTAAATATTCCTAAATAGGTTGGCATGCTCAAGACGTAATTATTCCCCTCTAGAACAACCATTGGCAACAACACAAAAATGGAGAAATAATAGCCCTACAGAGACATCTAACTAACAGCAAGTAACCCTGTATCATGAGTTTATCGCTTCTCGCATTTGAACGTTCATTACCTTTAAGCATTAGCGTTCATCATTCTTTCATTAACGTAAGGCATTTGAAAACAATGAAGACATGAAAACAGGGTATAATACTAAAGGAAATACCACGGAGTTAGCAATAATCTACAGAGCATTAACAATCTATCCTACCAATCTACAAGGAAATAACAGTAATAAATCATTCAAGAAACTAACTAAAAGTAAGCACACTATCAACGCAATAACTCAACACTAGCAGTAAGCATTTTAAGATAGTTAACAACTAGAAGTAAGCAATTTATTTAGGGGAACACTTATAGCTATCTACTTAGCAACTAAAACTAGTAAACAACAATTGCAGCAAACATTTCAAGACACTACGTAACTCACACACCCACTTCTAGTGTAGGGCCTCCAAATGGCCAAGACACCCCATTTTCCTTACCAATATTGAAGAACTAGCAGGGACAGCTCTCTAGTCTTCACAGTTTTTACAACAACTCTTATGGATGGCAGCTCCAGCAGCAGCTCATTCACGGTTTAACACTGAACTCACAAGCTCCCACACCCTCACTGGAGCTCTCTCCACTCCATCACTCCCACACACTCTCTGGGTTTTCACATAGGGGATAGGGAGAGGGAAGTTTTTGACTAAATGAGAGAGGGGGAGGGGGGAGAGATATCACTTGGAGAGGGGACAAATCCATGGCAGGAGGGCAGAGCTTGGTCGACTGGGTAGGGGAAAAATCAGCTCCTCGTGCTCTGGAAATCGGATTCATGTCGGGGTCGCATTGTTCTTTGGTTGAGGGTCGTTGTTCTTCTAACTTTAAATCTCTGAAACCGCAGTTCTGCGATGATTCAGACGGGGTGCGGATGACTTGATCTCGTCTGCATTCGTTCGCAAGGCCAAAATCTCACAGGCTAAAGTAAGGCTTCAGACGGGAAAAGGCGTCCCCGTCCTATCCGTACCATCCGCAAGTCACTTGCGCACATCATATTGCTTCCACATGTAGTGTCCGCGTGTCGTCCGAATTGTCCCTAAAATCGGATAGAGGCAAATCGGACAATACTCCAACTCGTCTGTATTCGTCTGGACTCATCCGAAGGTGTCCATGTTCAGAACAGATTCGATGCGAATGAGGCAACTCACGTCTGCGTCATCCAGGACCACGTCCGAAAGTCCCCAGAGTTCAGAACATATTCAATTCAGACGAGACTATTGGCGTCCGCAAATACTAGGCCGCGTCCGCAGTCACGTCCACAAAGGCAGGGGCGACTTTGGGACATGAAATGGCATCCGTGAGAGTCATCCCAAAGCACTGGGATAGTGCCCTATGCGATTGCGGACGAGGAACGGTGTCCGTGGAGTCATCCGCAGTCGTCTGTAGGTACACAGTCCAGCACCTTGCCGCACATTTTCTCACTTAATTCATATCCCACAACATTTCCCCCATACATACACGTCACAAAATGACCCACATAGATACGCGATATAATGCCCTCATAACTTTAACACCTTGATCACATCATGTGTACGGGGAAAACGTAACGGGATCACTCCTACTCTTTACACTCTGAACTCCCTCGGTAATACCCTGATAATTATCCAACTAAAAATATCGGGGTGTTACATCGCCAATGCCATTTAATGCCACTACAGAATGCCATTCAACACCTTGTAACAATTACCTCGGCCGACCTAGAATTTTACAGCTCCAGCCCGTGATTTCGTTAGGTCCAAAATCATGCCCTGCAAATAGCGGCAACACTGAGCCCTAGCTCCACGACATCGACACTCCCGCATCGTCGAACCTAGTGGCCGAGCTCCTTTCGAGCTTACGTCTTCCTCTCACTCGCGATCGATTCGATTGAAGGAGAAATCGCCCGTAGAGACACCTAAGTTCTCCCTTTCCCCTGTCTTCCGATTTCATATTGTTCTTAAAAAATAAAACCGCGGTTTCTCTTCATTTCTTTTGTCTTCAAACTAGACTGACCAGCAATGAACCAGTCAGACCAAATCGGTTCTCCTCCCCACATTTTTCCTTTTAATTTTGCATTTTAATTCTTAATTCCATTTATCCTTTATTCAATTATCTCTTTTATTTGATTAACCCTTTCCCTTAATTATTCTAATTCCATTTATTTATTTTAATTTATTTAACAATCTATAATTTTATAAATATATTTATATATATATATATATATATATTAAATACACATATCGTATATTGATCGATCCAATTCCAATTCCTAACTTCTCCTGAACATCACTTGATAATAATTATCGGCCTAATTTAAATTGTTTAATAATTATCCAAATAATCATATTGCACCTAATTAATTTTCCAATTATCCTAACTACATTTTGTTACATGAAATGTGGTTGCCCTGAAATGTAATTAGTGGTGGACCGGTAAGTGACAAATCACCAAAAAGATTTTAGAAATATTGTGTCATGCTGAAATAACTCCATAACTTGCTGACAAGGAAAAGAGATGGGATAATTGACACCTCGTAGGACACTTGGATGCATCTAGGGTGGTTGAGTCACCACTTAAGCTTCTATAAATAGGGAGCTTGGAGCTCCTTCCTCTCAACTAGTTGAAAGTCTTATGCTATGCTAAAGGATTTCAAAAGTCTTATTTGAAAACATATGTGTATTTTTTGAAAATGGACTATAGAGTTTGGGGCATTACAAATATGGTATCAACGCACAATCATTTCTTTAGACTGTGTAACAACTCGAACCTCAACATGAGGATGCCTCGTCAACTATTAGTCTGCTTAAATTATTATGATGTTTTAATAAGCTCTGAAAATTTAATGTTGCCTTAATTGTACATGTAGCATTTCATTAGAAACTTTTGATTTATCATAGGGAATATAAAATAGAAGTAGTTAAGGATGATTACAATAAATCAGTGTATAAATAAGGAGTCTAGAGAGTTCATAGAATAATGTCAAATGTGATGTGGGAATGAACCAATTCTGATATGGTTGTGGGAAATAATTAGAGATTTTTGATCAAATACGTTTTGGAAAAACAATAAAAATTAGTATGGCCAAGTAAGATCATAGTAGTAAAGTGATAAAAAGTAAAAAGCTTAAGAATGTTAGAAAATAATTTTTTGATGTTACCAAAGGCTATATGTTTTTTATTTATAGGATTGTATTCGGCAAACATATCACGTTATAAGAGGAAAATAAAGATCTAAAGATTGGAAGTTTCTAGAAGTTATTGGTTATTGGACCATTTAAAAGTAACAAATTGTGGTTATTGGATTTCGAAAGAAGGATGAAATAATACTAGCCACATAAGACCAAAGTATGTGGTAAATATTTCCCACTTTAAGGAAATACAACCATAACCAAGAGACGAGGAGAGATGTACAAGGGGCTTTTGAGATAACCCATCATAAATGGAAAATAAAAATGAAAAAGAGAAATTCATTCAATTGGAATTTAAGATTAATAAATGTCCAAGGTGCTAGAAGAATCAACGTATGGTTGGATCAAGACAATGTTTTAAATGTAACAAAATTGGTTATTTTGTTAAGGATTGTCCAACATTGTCTAAGGAACAAAGGAACGTGACACCAAGAGTTTTATCTCTTATAGAGAATGAAAATGAGAACCAATCGGCTGTGATATAAGGAACGATTTTATGGCCTACTTATAAAATTTAAGAGCTATTCATTCATTTTTATCCTCTATACTTAGTGGTAATTGGATTTTCTACCTAAAGTCTATGAATGAAAGATTAAAAATGATGAGGATTTATTTGGATGATGATATCAAGGTTGTAGCGACCCGGATTTTCGTAATTCCTTTAAAATGCATAAAAATTGGAAATTTTTCTTTTTAAAGCAAAACAAATCAGTGTGCGTCTAATTGGATCGCTACTGACTTTTTCTTTAAAACTTTTTATGAAAACCAATTGATAAAATGTGCGGAAGCATTATAAAATAAATTCTTGTAAAACATGGCGGAAGTGTATATGAATCATTTAAAGAAGAACTAAACAATGGAATACAATATAATAAAACTTATGTGATTACAACCGTTTCTCATTTTACTCTTTAGTCTGGCCAGCCCCAATCTCGTCCGTGCAAATCCTTCACCTGTGCTTTATTATTTGTTCGTCGATCTCATATATGAGGCTATTATTATTTGTTCATCGTTTGTACCTACACCGCAAGTAAATACATGAGCCTAATGGCCTAGTAAGGAAAAGGGTTTAATGCAATTATGCTTATGACTCTCTTTAGTTAATTTGGAATGGGGGTCACCCAAACTAATCTTTTGATTAAGTCGTTGGTTCTTTACTCATACATCAACCTAACCCTTTACTTGCGACTAAGTCCCTATTCCCGTCAAGGTAGGGGCCTTCGCCTAGCTGCGGACAAATTCAGCTACCCATCCGCCCCTCAACTCCATTTTCTTTCCCCTTCTGAAGTATCTCGCCCTCAAGGTTTCTTCCCTTCCGGCATATCTTGCCTTTAGGGTGATGTGCTCCAAGAATGCAAGAGCACTTAAATAGCCAATCGGCTAGTCGATCCACCGAGCAACTACCCAATAAACTTCAACACAATATATCTTTACAACCAAAGAGAATTAGTAGCTGGATTTTGGAGGACCTTCTTATAACACATTTGAAATAATCATATAAAAAACTCAGCTCCTAAACTCATCAAAAGCTTCAGATATAACAAATTAAAGATAACCCTCAAGCTAGGGTTTTCCGAAACAGATTCTGGCAACTAAAAAAAGAACAGCAAGAAATCCACATGCATATATCCAATTACGACCAATTTTGGATGACATATCAATAACAAGTAGATGAAAGCTTCTGCCAAAATAGAGTGCAAAAGAACGAGCACAAGGGCACCCAAATGTAGATACAACTCGCAAAAACAGAACAGAAAATCAAGAGCAGTTTATACGGCTAGTTTGTCTACCTTCAATCTCCACAATCTTGCAACAAATCTTTAATCACATAAACCACAAGAAAGATCACGTTTCCTATGAACAAAAGATAATCCAAGAACTTCAAGAAACCACTTTTCAACACGGCAAGAAAAACAAGATTATATCCCAAAGAGTCTGCACACCTCCAATGGAGAGGGGGCGACTTCGATTGGCTTGACCGAAAGGGAAAGCACTCTCCAAGGGTTTGAATACTTCTTCTACCTCCACTCCTCAATGACCACCACTAGAAGGATGTATTGGAAGAGGTAGTAGCCCTTCCAACTCGACCAAGAAGCACCAAGAAGGCTGAGTTTAGGCGAGATGGAGAATCAGCCAAAGAGGGGAGTTCCGCGGACCACACACCACAAAGGAGAATTAGGGTTTAAATTTCTTTAAAAGTGATTTCATAAGCAAAAGCAAGGGAATATAAACCCCTAATGTCTTTACAAGAGATTAAAAGACAAAATTACCCTTGACGTAAGAAACTAGGCATGAATAACACGGTTTGCATGCAAACTATGTAAAACTACTCCAAAACAACAATACAAAACTCAAGTAAAATTTCAACAACAAAAATCTACTAATTAATCCACCTAAATGAAACCAACGAGTCAATAATACTCAATAAATCCACGCAATAGTATGTAATCTCCAAGGCGGGAAGGTATCGTGCTAGACGCTTGATGGTGCATGTAACCAAGTGATCACGTGGAAGGGTACTCCTTTGTCCTCATGAGCAACTTCCTCTATAAAATCCCGTAATTTGCTATTACCTGCAAAATAAGAACGAGATAGGGAAGAAATGAGCTTCTTGGCTCAGAAGCGAGTGATCGGACCCTGGGGCACATCATCCTCCCGAGGTGGTTGAGGATTTGACCTCAAATCCATGGCTTGCTCCGTAAGATCCTCTACTGAATGATCGTCTTCACCTAGGTAAGGTGATAGGTCTTGCACATTGAAAGTAGATGATACACCATCGTCATCAGGTAATTCAATACGGTAAGCATTGTTGTTGATGCGTTCTAAAACTTTGAAAGGACCATCAGCTCTCGTTAATAACTTGCACTTTCTTTGTTATGGAAATCTTTCTTTCCGTAAATGCAACCACACAAGGTCACCCACCTCAAATATAACTTCCTTCTGGCCCCGATTCGCAAGTCTAGCATACTCTGAATTCTTTCTTTCGATACATTTCCGAACTTCCTCATTTAGCGACTTAACTCTTGCAGCTTTAATGGCTCCATCTTCACTAATATATTCGGACATTGGGAGAGGAAGAAGATCCATAGGAGTAAGGGGATTAAACCCATATACTATTTCAAAAGGAGTATGTTGAGTAGTTCCATGCACACTCCGGTTGTATGCAAACTCGACATAAGGCAATTGTATGTCCCAATTCGTCAATTTCTTACTAAGGACCGTTCGGAGCAAAGCTCCTAAGGTTCGGTTTACCACCTCTGTTTGGGGATGGAAAGATGTACTGAAGAGAAGTTTAGTACCCAACTTATGCCATAAAGTTTTCCAAAAAGCACTTAGAAACTTGGTGTCACGATCCGATACTATAGAGCGCGGTACTCCGTGTAAACGAATAATCTCCTTGAAAAATAGTTCGGCCACATGATGTGCATCATCGGTTTTGTTGAATGCTATAAAATGAGCCATCTTAGAAAAGCAGTCTACCACAACCATAATAGAATCCTTGGATCTTGGTGTGCGTGGTATGCCTAATATGAAATCAACGCTGATTTCCACCCAAGGGTGGGTGGCTACGGGAAGTGGCATGTATAAACCTTGTGGAAGAACTTGACTCTTTGCTTTCTTGCATACAATACAACGTCCCACAATTCTTTTAACATCACGTCGGAAATGAGACCAATGGAAATGCTCTTGAAAAGACTCTACCGTCTTCTTACTTCCAAAATGACTCGCTAAACCTCCACAATGAGCTTCTAAGACAAGAGCCTCCCGAAGGCTGCAAATAGGAATGCACAGCTTTCCACCTTTAAAAAGAAATCCACTCTCTAAATAGAAGGGAAATTCAGGCTTGCTCAAACAATTCTAATAGATACTACCGAAATCTAGATAATTAGAGTATAACTCCTTGATCTAATTAAGACCAAAAAGCCTTGCATTGAGTTCCGTCATAAATACAAATCACCTAGAAAGAGCATCAGCGACTTGATTGGTTTCTCCCTTCTTGTATTTGATAATATATGGATAGCGCTCAAGGAACTCCACCCATTTGCCATGACGATGGTTAAGCTTTCCCTGACTCCTAATGTGCTTTAATGCTTGATGATCGGAGTGAATAATAAACTATTTTGATAAAAGATAGTTCTGCCACACTTCCAATGCTCGAACTACTGCAAAGAATTCTTTGTCGTACGTGGAATAGTTCAAAGCGACCCCCCTCAATTTCTCGCTGAAATAAGCAATAGGTCTACCCTCCTACATGAGTACTGCACCAATGCCCAAACCAGAGGCATCACACTCAATTTTGAAAACCTTGGCAAAATCCAAAAGTGCCACTAATGGAGCATTACAAAGCTTCTCCTTGATGGAGTCAAAACTAGACTGGCAAGAAGAAGTCCATACAAATTCCCTCCCTTTTTTTGTACTGTCGGTTATAGGGGCCTTAATAGAGCTGAATTCTTTTATGAAACGACAGTAAAAAGATGCCAAACCTTGAAAACTATGTACCTCAAAGACGTTCCTAGGGATCGGCCAGTCTCGGATTGCAACTACTTAGCCTCATCCACTTCCATTCCTTCCTTAGTGATTATAAAGCCCAAGAAATAAACTCAGTCTTGAGCAAAAGAACACTTCTTGAGATTGCCAAATAGTTGAGCTTTCCG
The DNA here is from genome assembly GCA_022433065.1 of Begonia loranthoides. Lineage (NCBI taxonomy): Eukaryota > Viridiplantae > Streptophyta > Magnoliopsida > Cucurbitales > Begoniaceae > Begonia > Begonia loranthoides. Next base: position 12,843,183 of record CM039480.1, on the reverse strand, counting down.
TAAGACTTCAAATAATAATTGCAAGTGAGCAAGGTGAGCCGAGAGATCAGCACTATAGATAAGTATATCATCAAAATAAACGATGATAAACTTTCCCAAGAAATCCCGAAGGAGGTGGTGCATCACACGCATAAAAGTGCTTGGGGCGTTGGACAACCCGAAAGGCATAACCATCCACTCATAGAGGCCATACTTTGTTTTGAAAGTGGTCTTCCATTCATCTCCCTCACGCATCCGAATCTGATGATAACCACTATTCAGATCAACCTTAGAAAAGATAGCAGCTCCGCTGAGTTCGTCTAGCATATCTTCAAGTCTGGGAATGGGAAATCGATATTTGATAGTAATCTGATTAATAGCTCTACTATCCACGAACTTCGCATCGTCCCATCCTTCTTGGGAACCAATAACGTAGGAACCGCACAAGGACTAAGTGATTCTCTGATGTAGCCCTTATCAAGTAACTCGATCACCTGTTTATGTAACTCCTTTGATTCCTCTGGACTCAATCGGTAAGAAGGCCAATTTGGCAGGGAGGCTCCCAGTAAAAGATCTATCTGATGCTCAATCCCCCTCAAAGGTGGTAGTCCTTCATGTAACTTTCGGAAATATGTCTTCATATTCTTTAAGTAACTCCATGACGGAATCGGGAATGGATCCCAACTCCTCCATTCTTTCCCGAAAAAGCATTAGAATAATCGATCCGCCTTGCAACAAGGACCTCTTAAGATCCCCTTTTGTGATTATAAGAGAAGTTTCAGCCCTGCTCTTGTTCATACTTTCTTAGTTCTTAGCAATCTGATCCGGACTGAGAGGTGCCAGTTTTATCAATTTTCCCCTGAACTTGAAAGAATAGAAATTGGTGAAACCATCATGCGTTGTTCTTCGATCAAATTGCCAAGGTCTTCCCAGCAATAAATGACTAGCATTCATTTGTACAAAATCAAATAGAGCTTCATCTTCATACCCTCCGATAGTAAAGGTCAACCTAACTTGCTTGGTCACCTTGATCAGATCTTTATCATTCAACCAATTTAACCTGTAAGGAGTAGGGTGGGCCGTAGTTTCAAGCCCCAATTTCTCTATGACATCGGAAGATATAACGTTGGTGCAGCTACCCCCATCAATAATTAATGAACAAAGTTTACCTTTTATCTGACATCGAGTGTGGAAGATAGTTTCCCATTGCAATTCTTCATCATGGTTTGGAATAGCCATAGAACGCTTCATCACAACAAGTAGTGGACCCTCCGGGGCATAAAAAGTCTCTTCTTCATTCTCTTCATTTCTTGAAAAAGATCCCCCTTCCTCATCTTCGCTAACCACTTCATTAGTTTCCACCTTGAGAATCATCACCTTGAATTCGGGCATTGTGAGGCAATGTGGCGAAACCCCAAACATTTGAAACATTTAACAGCTCTAGATCTTGGTTTGTTATTGTCAGGTTTTCTTCTCCTCATTATGCTTCACGGCATTAAGCTTGTTGTCAACCTTTGGAATCGGTTTTGGGGGGTTATTGTTTTTTTGGAAAGGCCGAGGCATGCCTTCCTTAAGTCTTCTCTTCCTTTGCCTTTCTATCCTCAAAGCCAATTGGATACCATCATCAAGAGTTTGATAGGATTGCAATTCCAAAATGTCACCAATCTCCCTATGTAACCCTTTTATAAAATGAGCAACGGTTTGCTCCATTGGCTCCACCACATTGCAACGGATCTTTAAAATCTCAAACTCGGTCAAATACTCGTCAACCATTAGTGAGCCTTGTTTCAAATTTTGAAGTTGAAGGAATAACTCTTGCTTGTAGTGTGGGGGAACAAATCTCTTTTGCATGAGGGCTTTCATGGCTTCACAACTTAGGACTAAACCCTCTCCTACCCTCCGTCATTGCGCTTTGAGGTCCTCCCACCATATACTAGCATAGCCGGAAAGCTCTAATGCAACCATTTGAATTTTTGCTTTTTCAGAATAGTCATAGCAATCGAAAACCCGGTCTACCTTTTCAACCCATTCTAGAAAATCATCACCATTACTAGAGCCTTCAAATGGAGGGATAGAGACCTTAACATGTCTCATATTATTCTTGACACGAGTTCTCCTACTCGGACTAAGTGATTCATCCCCATCGGATTCCTCCCATTCTTCATCAAATACACTAGCATCTCGACCCCGTGAGTCATTAGACGTGCTAAGCCTTCTCCTAGGCCTTGGAGTTCTAGGCTCTCGTACATGATCATTACTGGAAGCCTCTATCTTTTGTTGGAGCTTAAGGATCATCTCCATCATATCATCCATTCTTCCATGTAGGTTACTATCGGCTTGTTCATGAACATCCTCGGGTGGTGCACTCGGATTGTTCCTCATCTCCTTATTATTATGATAATGAGCTCCACTTCTTGTACTCATTCTCAAATACTAAGATCAACAATGCCAACGAAAATGTAAGATAGCTCTGATACCAAATGATGTGCTCCAAGAATGCAAGAGCACTTAAATAGCCAATCGGCTAGTCGATCCATTGAGCAACTGCCCAATAAACTTTAACACAATATATCTTTACAACCAAAGAGAATCAGTAGCTAGATTTTGGAGGACCTTCTTATAACACATTTGAAATAATAATATAAAAAATTCAGCTCCTAAGGTCATCGAAAGCTTCAGTTATAACAAATTAAAGATAACCCTCAAGCTAGGGTTTTCCGAAACAGATTCTGGCGACTCAAAAAAGAACAGCAAGAAATCCACATGCATACATCCAAGTGCGACCAATTTTGGATGACATATCAATAACAAGTAGATGAAAACTTCTGCCAAAATAGAGTGCAAAAGAAAGAGCACAAGGGCACCCAAATGCAGATACAACTCGCAAAAACAGAACAGAAAATCAAGAGCAGTTTATACGGCTAGTTTGTCTACCTTCAATCTCCACAATCTTGCAATAAATCTTTAATCACATAAACCACAAGAAAGATCACGTTTCCTATGAACAAAAGATAATCCAAGAACTTTAAGAAACCACTTTTCAACACGGCAAGAAAAACAAGATAATATCCCAAAGAGTCCGCACACCTCCAATGGAGAGGGGGCGACTTCGATTGGCTTGACCGAAAGGGAAAGCACTCTCCAAGGGTTTGAATACTTCTTCTACCTCCACTCCTCAATGACCACCACTAGAAGGATGTATTGGAAGAGGTAGTAGCCCTTCCAACTCAGCCAAGAAGCACCAAGAAGGCTGAGTTCAGGCGAGATGGAGAATCGGCCAAGGAGGGGAGTTCCGCGGACCACACACCACAAAGGAGAATTAGGGTTTAAATTTCTTCAAAAGTGATTTCATAAGCAAAAGCAAGGGAATATAAACCCCTAATGTCTTTACAAGATATTAAAAGATAAAATTACCCTTGACGTAAGAAACTAGGCATGAATAACACGGTTTGCATGCAAATCGTGTAAAACTACTCCAAAACAACAATACAAAACTCAAATAAAATTCCAACAACAAAAATCTACTAATTAATCCACCTAAATGAAACCAATGAGTCAATAATACTCAATAAATCCACGCAATAGTATGTAATCTCCAAGGCAGGAAGGTATCGTGCTAGACGCGTGATGGTGCATGTAACCAAGTGATCATGTGGAAGGGTACTCCTTTGTCCTCATGAGCAACTTCCTCTGTAAAATCCCGTAATTTGCTATGACCTGCAAAATAAGAACGAGTTAGGGAAGAAATAAGCTTCTTGGCTCAGGAGCGAGTGATCGGACCCTGGGCACATCACGGGGTTTTTTCTCAGTGATAGGCGTATCCCTCCCATCTTGAAACATTCTTTTCTTATCGTTTTTCCTCACTCCTGCATGTGAGTAGCACCCTGGGAGGATACTCCTTACTTTATTTCTATTACATGATGCGTGATGCTTTATAATATAACATTTATAGAAATTGAAGTGCGCATTTAAATAAAGTAACGGTAATTGAAAACGTATATAAAAGAATAACAGTAATTGAACGTGCATACAAGGACAAATAATAACAATGGAACACCCAAGTGAAGTACATCATGTGAAGGAAGTAATTATGGAACTAATTAAACAACGGGGAATATGCTTGGATATGTAAATCACAGTAATAAAGGAATATAATGGACTAATTACCGACGTGCATATGAAAGCAAAGCATAATTTAGTTAACATGCTAAAAAAGGATTATAATTATCATCTAATTAATTATCCTAATTAATTTACATGCTCAAGGGTTGATTACATACTTTTATCCTAGTTAACTAATCATGCTTAGATTTAGTGTCAACTAATCATGCTTAAAGAACAATTTACATGCTTCAATGTCAATAACATGCCCAATTAAATGCTAGCCTTCAAACATGCTAGAATAATCAATTAAACATGTTCAATTCTAATTACTTGCTTTAATTAGTTACCCTGGTTAACTAACATGCTGCTAGATGATTTACACGTGCTATGCTAGTTAGATGATTTAAACATGCTAGTTAATCAATCTAAACATGCTAGTGAATTAATTAATCATGCTGGTATTAATCTGGTTGGTGACACTAGTTCGTTACATGCTCGAGAAAGGAGATCCAGTTATTACTCTAGTTAATTACTCTAATCCATTACATGCTCAAGAAGGAAGTTAACAACTATAAATTAAACGCTATTAAACATGCACAAATAATTATTAATTGACCAACTAGCAAATTAATTAATTAATGAAGCATATTCAAGTCTAGTTGATTACCCTAGTTGAGTTAATTAACATGTTAAACATGTTTAAGGCTAATTAATTACTAATTAACATATTCAACTAACAAATTAATTAACATGCTAAAGGATCAGTTATTACTTAAACAATTAGTTAAGCAATTTAATATGTTGGAATAATAATTAACATGCTCACATAAATTAACATACTTAAGTTCAACTACATTATTCATGCTTAGATTATCTCCATTGGTTAACATGCTGGTTAATTTAACATGGATATCAAACAAGGAAATAGCGGAACGTTACATATGTTGAATAAAGGGGGTGACAGTTGCATTATCACACAGAACGTAAACTAGATGGCAATTAACTAATAATTAACTGAGCATTCAAGGGAACTCTCAATCCATTCATGCTACTTATCATTCACACATTCATTATTCTCTTCTCTATTCTCATATCATTTAGACATTGGCCATTCATCACAAAACTAACAAGTGCAATAAGGAAAACAATTATTAATACAAGAAATTTACAACATCAACAAAGGAAATCCACGCAAGTAAAAGGGAACACTTAACAGCAACAGGGATCTATACTTCTACCAAGGAAAATAGCAACAACCAAGAAATCAATCAAGGAATTAACGACAGTGATATCAACTAAATTTATTTACTAACACAAGCATTTCCATTATCAATTTATCTAACTATTAATCACGGTATAACATAAGGGAATTCACAGTGAACTAAAAGTAAAACTCATGCACACTACTTGCGGTATAGGGCCTCCACATGGCTAAGACACACCAATTTTCTATACCTTGAAACGTTATCGTGCATTGGCATTTTGTCGTTGCTCTCCTTCTTTTTAATACCTTCACAAATATCTTTACAAATTAACACCAATATCAATATTTTCTAATCTTATCAAGGTAGCAAACTTTCCATAATACCACACAACTTTTCAACAACCAACACAACTATGCAGGAGGATGAAATCCAACAGATTCATACGTTTGGAATTAAATGACAGACCAATAACTCAAGTCTAGCTACTAATACCAATCCTACATGTCATTACTGAAACAATTCCAACCTCCACCAATATTTCACAATCCACTACGCAGTAATTAACAGAGATATTAATCATCTAGAATCCATCCAGAACATTAATATAAGTGTATTTGTAGACCAACAACAGTTAGAAGATTCCATAACCTTACGTCCAATTAACAACATCCCAAAAGCACAGTTTCCAAACCCAAAACACATTATGCTTATGCTTCAATATTGAACTATAAGGTGGTACTCAAATCATTTCAAATTTTAGTGCATAACTTCACTTTACAGGTTGAAACGCAACACTACAACAATCTAATCCCACTGTTATGTCACCAACCAACATACAGAATCAAACTCCATTACAGGTTAATTGTTCCAACCCATTACAATTTCTGTGTAACACAATAACTAGTAGTGTGTATCATTTGACAGCTCATCCAACAGGGGTATGAGCTTATCACAACAAGGATAAATCCAAAGCAACAACAATGTCAAGATTTACCAAGGCTAAACGGTAATTAGCCAACTAGAGCATAATCCATAAAATTCCATAATATTATTTTCAATGCGTATTCGAACCAACAGTAGCTAGGGGAGGACTGTTACTAATTGTTACCTACTGCTTACGCACAATCAGCACCCTGGAGAACTCGAGAACACAGCAGCATCGTTAGAGAGACCTAAGTTTTTCTCTCCCTATTATTGGCCTTCCCCCAAAACTAGAGAGCACTCTCCTCTCCTCTCTAGTTTGCTGCACACAAAGAAGACATCCTCTGCCAACTTAAAGGGTAGAGAGCATAAGCCCTCTCTCACGCCGGACACTAACCTTGTCACCATTTGTTCAACTCCAGCAATTCATCCCACATTTCTCCAGCTTTTCAGAGGTTGTTCCCCATGCTGGACATGTTGTCGATTTCACCTGGAAAAAGAACGTCAAGGACCGGTTCGAGTCAAACCATAAGCCGAATCAATCCATCTACCAGACCTGAAGCTAGAACCATTGCCGTTTCTCCTCAACCGAACGCCACACCGGCGTGAATTCACTTGTCGTCACCGTGCCTTCGTCATAACCAATCGGCTGTCACCGAGCCTGCGTCATAAGACCCAGCGCTTTGCCATTCAGACCAGCGAGCCCTAGCTGCTCTCCATTCGCTAGGACCTTGCCACCTCCGTTGCTCTCAAGTTTTCCATCGCAAGGAGTAGCCCAAGCCGAGCCAAAGCTTCGCCGTCTGTCGATCCTCTTCGTCGTGCCCGAGAGCTCGCTCGTCGCACCCCCTCTCCCGATTTCTCCCTTGGCGCTCTCTCTCACGGGCTCCTCTCTCTCGCCTGCTCTCTTTTGCAAAGAAAGGCCGAAGGCCATTTCTTTGGCCTTTGTTAATTCATGTGTGAACCGGTTCAACTGAATTGGTTCATGCCTCTCACACCTCTGCCATAATCTTCTTTAACCTAATAACTAATTAAATCCCCGACAATTAAATCTCAATTAATCTAATTTATTTAATTCCCTTACAATTTAAGCCCCAATAGTTTAACCCTTTATATTTTTATTCAATAAATCCTTAATTTAAAATGATAAATCCTTAATTTAAAAACGATTATAAGTAATTCCAAACATTATAATTTAGTTCATCAAATTAATATATTTATTTTAATTACGGTAATTTACATTTAATCTTAACAAATTCCTTAAATTAAAAACTCACGAATACGTCCTTGGTAATACCCCGATAATTGTCCAATAAATCTAAATACTCCTAATTATTTTTTAATTATCCTTATGTAATCCCGATATAGAAAGTCGGGGTATTACAAAGGTCATATGAAAAGAAGAAGAGGTTGAACAAAAAGAATGAAAGAGCTACAAAATAAACAAATTTTGAGGACAAAAGATTTATAAGAGGGAGAGAATGTAACACCCAAGAAATATGATGTACGATTATGATGCTATTTAAGATTAATGGTTAGTGATTGAATCTGATTAAGTTGTAATTATTAAGAAGGAATGCAGTAAGGGATTATATGGATTTGGTATTAAATGATTTTTGATTGGATAGTAATAACTTGGTAAACCAAGGTTTGGTGATGGTGCGGACAACCGGGGGAAGAAGTGTGGTCGTCCAGACTTGTGATTTCTTAGAAGTTTGGAGGAATGCGGGCGTCCAAATGATTATCCAAAATTTTAGATTTTTCTCTCAGATGATTTTGTGGTCGACCAAAGTTTAAGTTGCGTTAGATCGGATCATGGTAATCATGAAGAAAAAAGGAGGTTGATGCAGACGTATTGGTGTCCACAGTGGATGTGTGTGTATCTATGGGAGGTGTCAAGTCATTTGGAGGTAAAGAGGTTGTTGATCAAGACAAGACAAAAGACCGAAACTATGAAGCTTTAAAACCATTGTACGGTTGCCCAAACTGAAATTATCGATTGACTGGTACGTGACAAATCACCAAAAAGCTTCTAGAAATGTTGTGTTATGCTAAGACAACTCCCTAACTTGCTGAAGAAGGAAAAGGGAGGGGATATTTGACACCTCGTAGTACACTTGGATGCATCTAGGGTGGTTGAGTCACCACTTTAACTTCTATAAATAGAAAGCTTGGCTCTCCAATTTAACCCATGACTTGGAGCACATTCCTCTTAGCAAGCTGAAGGTTAGTAAGTTCTCTTTCGATGGTTAGTAAGTTCTCTTTTGAAGCTTAAGTGATATGAAGAGTTGGTTATGTTTATGAGTGGAAGGATAATAAGAAATTTGATATTATGAGATGATGTTTGGGGTTTTGTTATGAGGATCACGAAATTGGATTTCAAGCTCTAGTTTTATGATTTAAAGATACTTTTCTATGTTCTAATTGCATACTAGGAGTATATAATAGAAGAATTTCGTAGTTAATTGATGTTTATAAACCCAATTTCATGTTTGGTTGAAAACTAGGAAAATCTTTGTAGTTTTGGTATTGATAGCACCGACTTATCTTAATTACTTTCAATTGTTGAACTATTTTAGTATGCTAAAATAGATACTTTGATGGAACTATGGGCATTAAAATCAAGTCATTAGACCTATATAATGAAAGTTATGAATTTAGGAGTTGATGAAAAATTGTGGGGAAAAAATTAGGTATTGGACAAGAACAAGGTTCTGTTTTGAATGTTTTACCCATAGCAAAGGTAATTGGATTTCTAAACTGATTATATATGTTAATAAGCATTGATTAAGGAAAGTATGGGTTTAAGAATCACTCAAATTGGATAAGTATACAAAAACGTTATGGATGTTTAATTTTTATGGGAGTAGTTGGATGTTAATGTGCATTGTAACATGTTTTAGGTCTTCCAACCCAAGAAGATAGTTGATAAGTTGGTGTAAATTGTGCTAATATCCCATGGTAAGTAATACTTGCATGTGCTTGACTTAGCTACCTACATCAGAAGATACTAGGATTTTTGTAATGTGATAGTTGGGATTGCCTTAATAGTGATGTTATGATGATTATATATGTTGATCCAGGATGTGATGTGTCATTATTGTTGTTGCATTGATAGTAATGTTGATTACGATAATATATTTTTTGAGGATGCTCGACGATGTGCTATCATTATGTGCTCATGTTCATCCATCATGTTTTAAAGAAAAGAACGAAAATGCTTTATATGCATAAGTTATATAAGAAAGATTGAGAAAGAAAGAAAGAAATAAAAACATGTAATGAGTCGTTGGGTGGCTCGGTTTCAAATTTGACTATCCCGCATGAGGTGGACCAAATGGTACCTTATTCTTCTCTAGACTATGCCCCAATGATCAGATTAACAAGTGAAAACTAAAATGAACTTTTGAGCATATCTTTTATAAGAAAGATTGAGAAAGAAAGAAAAAATCAAAACACATAATGAGTCATTGTGTGGATGGTTTTCAAATTTGGCTATCGCACATGAGGTGGACCAAATGGTTCCTTATTCTTCCCTAGACTGTGGCCCAATGATCAGACTGACAAACAAAAAGAACAGAAAAAAAATTGAAAAGCAAAAATATGCATGATTTTACAAAGACTACATTACATGTTGTACGTGTATTTATTTTTCATTACTTACTGAGCATTAGGCTTATAGATGAATCTTGTGAAGTAGGTAAAGGAAGTAGATGATGAGAATGATGATAAACCAAGCAGTGGATGGTACATACTTGTGAGGAGAGATTAGGGTTGTTACAACAAAAGTTGACTTGTGGAGATGGCTCATTTTGCATAAAGATATTGAAATAAATGTTGTAATAATTTATGAATGTTCCATTAAACCTATGATATGGAATTTTATCATGATCAATGGATTGAAATATTATGGTATTTAAAGAAAAAGTTTATGTTATGTTAAAGGATTTAAAAAGTTTTATTTGAAAGCGAGTATGTGTATTTGATGAAAATGGACTAGAAATTTTGGGCCGTTATAGGTTACTTCAAATTTGGTTTAATTTCTTACATAGTACTTTCTCTCTAGTTATTATTACACTATATGTAACTCTTGAGGATTACTCTGTGGACCCTGACCCATTTGTTTTAAGTTTTGGGCTTAAATTAATGTTAAGACTTTTGCTGACATCTTAGTCTAGGGCTAAGCGATTAGGTTCTCTCCAGGGATCCAATTTGGTGTTTTTGTTAGGACCACCTCCAGGCCGTGACATGGACTCTGGTGCTATAAATTCATTTATGTTTTCTGAATTTTGTGAGATATTGAATGGGTTATCTGAAGCACTCGAACAGATTTATAATGTAATGTTCTCGTCTGGGGAATGCTTGAGTGCAAATTAAGTTTTGAAGGGGAGTATGGAGGTATTCAAGGTCAAGTACAAGTGGAAGTTCAAATTCAAACATAGAATATTTGAAGGACTTTTCAAAATTGCACACTTCTTGACCTCTGATGAGTCTTTAACTATTTTGGCATTACAAACCATGTCATTTCAAAAATAGTGCTTCATCCAATTGTAGCGGACTTCCTAAGCTTTCTATAATGGGTTAGATCATTAAATTTGGAGTTTGTTGGCTATGTCAAAAGCCCATAGAACAGAGAGCAATTATTATAGATAGTCCAAGTGTCCAAGCTTGGAGACCAAGGAAGTCTACACATAGAAACCATGCAAGAGGCCAAACACTAACAAGAAATAGCTGCCAAAAGACCTCTGGACTTAGAGAAGAAGAAAAGAAGAGATTAATTAAATATTCTTTAGTTAATTAACATAGTAACTACTAAGTAAAAAATCAAACAACTTATACTATGAGCTAATGTATGGTTATTATTGCTTATTTAGTTTGTTATTATTTTATAGTTTGTAATTGGTTATTTAAAGGGACCCTATGTAATTGTTTGAGATAGTTGAAATTGCATAGAAAAAGCTTTTGCTTAATTATCAAAATTGGAGTGATTCCTTTTTCAACCCTTTAGTGTGTCACAACCAAAGTTACCCTTGTGTGTGTTCATCACAAGATTTGGGTCACTTGTAAGTTGGGTGAGTTCTCTTATTGGTATCCGCATTCTTACTCCCTGGGGGAAGAAGGTGTGAAGTGGTGTCCAATATTTCAAAGGCGCTTCATCAGCAAATCTTCCATAGGGGAACAATCATCACAATTACTTTCTATTTCTAGTGACCTAATTTCTATCAAGCATATTTCCTAATCCGTGGTGGATATTTCTATTATTCTTGAGGGGATCTTTTCATTATTCCTCCAAGTAGGCGTGGTCAAAAGTTCAGCTCAAAAACTTCTAAAATGAGGGAGTTATTGAATCACAAAGTCAGACTTTCCATATTGAGTTTTGCTCCCAAATAAGGAAATTAAAGAACCGGTCGATCAGCCCAACCGCCCGCCCGATTGGACCCTTCATCTATTCACCATTGCATTTTTTTAGGTTGACCTTGTACTCGACTACAAAGTCTCGATCGATATAAATCCTTCAGTTCTGGTGGATCTCCGCCTTGTTATTTTCCAATGGTCGATTGTCGCACCTGTTATTCAACATATCCAGTTGATCAACATACGTCACACTTCTTCAACACAATTTAAACTAATTGTTCTCCATATTTCTTAACATATTTATAGGTTATTTCTTTATCCCTTCTGCTAGTGCATTACCATGGGTTTTGGGAAATCATGCATGATTTCTAAATTTTTCAAATCCTTTCATCTTTGAATGAAAAACCAGCCTCAAAGGCTCTCAACGAGACATCGAAGAAAACATGGTTGTATACATAGACAACTATAAGTCAAAATAATCTCGTCATTATTTAGACCAAAAACCATTGTCAGTGAAAAGGGAAGAACACTCAAGTACTCCTCCGATCAATCACACAAAAAGGCGGCGATCGTTTCTGGGTAGCACCTCTTGAGCATGGAGGAAAACAAATGATGGAAGTCTGAAGACCCAACGCGTCATTGAGGTTACCAATAAGCAAGCTCTGTGATGATACAAATCATACCATAAACACCCTGATCAGGTTTAGGGATTCAAAACCCAAGGAAGCATCATCACCTTCCTAATCCCATTTGTCACACAGCGCACAATCAACCACTCCACATAGTAGGAGATGTATCGGGGATAGCCTCATGATACTTTGACACCGAGACCATCCAAAGTATCAAGAGGATTCATCGCCACCACAACATAATCAAACCATATCATGAAATATCATGCATGTGAAATAAATGTGTAAAACTGATGTACATATGTAGCAAAGTATAAAAATTTATGTCTTGTCCAACAGTTCTTGTTAGGTTTTCATATGTGGCAACCCACAAAATATACTTTTGGAAAATAATTCAATGCAATGCAGAGCAACTAAGTATAAAACCCTACCTCAACACTGCTATCTCCTTTTATCTGAAGTAGCAACAACCTCGGTATCAGCTCGAAGTCCTAGAACTCGTCCGAGCCTAAAACATGTTAGAGGACAAATATTCTCATCAATGATTCTCAAAAAATAGGTGGAAGGGTCCTATACCTGGTCTAGGAACCTAACCGATGTGTAAAACGACTCAATATACGTGATTCAGCATTGTGGGGTTGACCAAGAACAGTGTTTTGGTCGACTAGTTGCAAATTTGGGGAAGTTTTCTTGTCCCCTGATCGATTAGAAATGGAATTTTGGTCGACCAACACTTAGGCGGTCAACCAGTCGTGAGATGGTCGACCATTGACAAAATATTGGTACAAACTGTAAAATCCCAGATTTTAAAAATGATTTTTAAAATTCCACGTGTAANGTTATTTGGGTTTGGGCTTAGATGTTCGTTAAGTCTTCCGCTGTATCATTAAGTTTTCTATTGTATTCTCATTAAGTCTTTCAAATTAATTTACGCCTTGGGCTAGGTAACCGGGTTCTCTATGAGAATCGGGTCGCCTGACCCGGCGGTTCTGTTGGGCCCCCCTTTGGGTCGTGACACAAACTATCCTATTTTGGTCTACCACCTTGGTCAACTGGTAGTGAGGTGGTCGACCAGTGACCAAAGTTTGGACAATCTGTCCATTTCGGTCTACCAGCCTTTGTGTAGTTGGCCACCCTGGTCAACTGACTCTATTTTGGTCGATCATAGCAACCTCAACATCATCTGTCATAGCCAACCAGAACAGAACATTACACAACAGAGCATTTCTTTCATGGTTCAATGAACACATAATAGACACAACAAATCAAACCACATATCCTCAAGAGTTATTAACAAAACAATGAGCATAAAATAAACCCAACAGAGCACAAGTCCTCGGGAGCAACCATCACAAGCAGTAAACAAACTAATAAACCTAGCACTTTGCATTGTAGGCCAAAAGGCCAAAAACACACGGCATTACTGACATAAATAAAAAAAGTGGAAGAAAGTTTCTCCTTTAACTCAGCCCTCCTTCATCCATGTTGCTCTACCTCTTCGAAAAATCCTTTGACAAAACTACATAGTCGCCCGAAATCAACACTTCTCAATCTCTACCAAATTCCCGCTTTCATACTCATGGGTTAGGGCGTAGAAATCACCAATCGTGGAAGTGTTTGTTTCTGTAGACAGATTCACTTCTATGCAACCCAGGTTTTCCTTGCAATCGGAGTCTAAACAGCATCATTCCTTTAAATATTCAAGTTAAAATTACAATGTTTTGCCTAGCCGACACGTTTTCTTTAGTTGAACAACGTCATTCAACTTATCACATGGTCGTGATTCCCTCCCGCGTGGAAGGTTTTGATGCCACTGAATCATCCTTCATGCTCCCTACAGTCTGCACTCAATCACGCTCCTCCATTCGATAGTCGACATCCAATCCGCTCCGGAAAATGATTTTCGCTGATGAATTCCATTCCGTAAACTTAATCCAATGGTTGAGGCTACATCTGCTCTTCACCTATTCGATCCAATGACCAATCATTCTCCCAAAGAAATCTTTCCTTCCACAGGAGCATCTTCTCCTCTGATTTGACGGTTGATGCATCACCCGATCCTCTCATCTAACGGCTGACAGCTCATCTGCCTCTTCTAGCCTTTCCTCTCATAGGCCAAGTTGTCCAACGATGCTGCTCCCTTCATAGTGGACCTCCATCAATCCACTCAGTGGTTCAACATCACCTTTTCCCAAATAATGTACCAAATTTATTTCCTCACTTACTTACCACTCAGAAATACCCAACTTTATCAATTTTGATTGTTTGACCAAAAATTCACACATGGCCGCTATGCGACAAATGGTGTCAATTTTTCAATGCCAGGACCGATTATTAAGTAAAAAATTTACACGTAAAATTTAAAATTAAAAATTTCATGGGTTTTACATGTTTGCTCATGCGACCATGGGCCATCCCACGCTATATCCTTGAAACGACATCGTTCAACTTAAAGACCTCCCGTGAAACGATGATGTCTATCTTAAATTACAGACGCGAAGCAAACCACAGTGGCGTTCCTATCGCACCATCCACATCCAACAATTAACAACCCTCTTGATTTCATAATCCAACGGTTTAACACCCTTCCGCAAGGAATCTTTCATCCTTCACGGAAGCCTCTCAATCGATGATCTAATGGCCCTCGCTTTATCTCTCCCCTTAATCTGAAGGTCAAACACGCTCCTACTAAGGAATCTTTCACTATCCTAAAAGATCCTAGCCATTCTTAAACTTTATCCAACTACTCCAAATGCACCCGATCAATCCAACACTTAATTTTTCATAAATCCTTCGCGTACTTCGCACCAAAATGACTTCATCTAACCTATCCTTCTCCGTAGCAATACCCACTACGTACGCCAAAACTCCCAATGATAACACTACTCACTCAAATCCTTCATCAAATGACGACGTTTTCTTCCTTAAATCCAATTGTTGCAGATGCCAACACAACCAAGAACACAATCCCATCAGTGAATCCATTGTTCACAATGTCTCTTTTCTCCAATTGATGTCTTTTAAACCAATCTAAAGTGCAATTAACCCATAATTTATACCTTCACGTTCATAGTGGCCATGCATAATTCATTAATTCCATGGACACTCCACAAAAGTATACTTACAATGAATCCAACTTAACTTTAAAATAAGAATAAGGAAATCTTGGGTATTACACTTTATACAAAAACTAACCATAGAAATAGTCATTAACATTTATACACCAATTTCAACCTAAACTATGTAATATTTATCATAGTTTAGAAAATAATTAGGTTGGGTCCTTACCTCTTGAAGACAAGTTATTCTTCACTTCCTCCTCTTAATTTTAGGCTCAAAATGGTCCTCTTGTAGAGAGGAACACCTTTTCTTCAAGGACCAAGGATTGAATCTCTCTCCTTCCCCTTCAATTTTTCCCTTTCTTTTCCTTCTCCTCTTTTCTCATTTCTCCCCTGATTCTCTTATGTTCCAGCACAAAATGAGGATCATTTCTTAGCCTCTCACATGTTTCCAGAGATCTCCTAGGGTAAAATGGCCCTTTTATCCTTTTTGTCCTTTAATTTTTACCATTTCTCCCTTAATTCCATGGATAATTAAAAACAAATACCATAATTAATTATCCTTAACCATTCCAAACTTATACTAATCACTTTAGCTTAGTTATAAGCTAATCTCTATGATTATCATAATTAATCATGATTAATTAATCTTAATCATTCAATAATTACACTTTAATCACACACTTAGTCAGTAATCCACCCCCCCCCCCAAGTGACACGTGCCAATACTCCATTGGTCATCCAATTTTATTATATGGCCACATACTTTAATGTATTAGGAACATTTCTTCTTTTATACACTTCCCCAAATTCTCATTCTAAAGTCCAGTTTAAAAACATTTCCCAAAACAATGGAGTTTTGGACTCATCCAATTTCCAACATGTATAACTTTCATTGCATACAACCAAATTCATCCAATCCAAAGCCGAACACTTCCTTTATGTGTATATTTTATAACCTAAAAATGGTTTGAATTTAAAATCATCACAACCTATCCAAACAACCCCATACAGTGACTATGCTCATTTATATCATATTTATCACTTTCGTGCAAAACTTCATATCTTAATGAACAAACATCCAATTGATCCAATTACATCACTATTCTATAATCTAAGGTATCTACTATTATATCTATTTTTAGTTTGGAAAAATACCCTCAATTTGATTAGTCAATTTCTTCTTCTTCAAAGTTATCTCATGACTTATTATCACTTAAACATATTTAATTACACTAAGTATGATTATTAATGTTAATCTTTAATCCAGATCATCACATCAGGTCTAAGCTAATTTTATCCGTATGAATTTTCTCAAGGAGTTCTTGCAAATCTAGTGATATATGATGTAAATGTTTTTTGATCTTGAATGAAAACTCGAATTCTCATTAAATGAATAGCACTTTGACAGTCATAATAAAAAATGCACGTTTCTTGTGCATGAGACAATTCTATTAGACATTTTTTCATCCATGAAATTTCTTTATAGGCTTCTCTAGTCATAATAAACTCAGCATCTATTGTAAACAATACAACTAATTTTCACAATCAAGATTGCCATGATACAACTCTCTCTTTAAATGTAATAAAATACCTTGATGTTTTTCTAGTGTCGATGTCTCCAACCATGTCTACATCAGCATAACATACTAACAAAGACTCTTCACTTCTAAAGCACAAACTGGATTCATAAGTATCTTTAAGATACATTATAATCCACTTTTAATATTTCAATGTTCTTTATTTGGATTTGATGGAAATCTATTGACTATTCCAGCAACATGTGAAATAATAGGTCTTGTACAAACCATAGCATACTTCAAACCACTAACTATTTAAACATATAGAATCTTCTGCATTTCTACTTTTCCTTCTTTAATAGAAGGCCTTTGTTCAAAAATAAGCTGAGAATGATTAGCAAATGGAGTACTAATTGGCTTAGCCTTATCCATATTAAATCAACTGAGAACTTTCTTGATATACTTTTCTAATGATAACCATATTTTTCTATTTTTCTTATCATGAGTGATACTCATGTAATATCCCAAATGTTATTGTCTAAGTTTTGAATGTGTTTGATGGTAAGGTGCTGGAATAAGAAATTGTGAAGTAAATTTGGTAGTGATATGAGATGGCTTATGGAGAAAATTGATTCAGGTGGTTATGGACATTAGATGGTTGGGAGTGGTTGATCACTTGAAGGATTGGTTAGACCGGGAATTAGACAGTGTGAAGAATGGAGGTCTTTCTGTTGGTTTTGTTGTCAATCTAAGGTTTAGTGGTAGATTTACTGTTTAAGGCCAGTCGAACGGCTTAAGTATAGATTCAAAATGAGGAAGTTTTACGGTTGCGTGGTGAACAACTAGCGTCTCTACGTATTGTAAAGTTTGTGGTTTGTGGTGAATCATGTGAAGGGAGATGATCAACTAGTTTTATGGAAAATGCAGGCTGTTTTGCGATCGATCATCTGATGAAGGAGATCGACTGGTAATGTGAAAGGTCACCGACTTTGGATGCTTTGTCATGATTTTATTTGAAGAATTTAAGTGATTACTCATCACTTCTTTGTTGAAAAGGTGCCACTACATGCTGATGAAGGATAAGCTTATATAAAGGGGATACTTGAGGGAAAAGGAAGGGGAGCTTGCATGAGAAAAGAAGGAAAGGAAAAGATTGTGAGAGGAGAAGAAAACTGTGAGAGTTAAGGGAGAGAAAGAAGAAAGGGAAATTGTGAGGTTGAAGAAGAAGAACAAGAAGAAAAGAAGAAGAGAAGGCTTTGTCTTGAAAGAATAGAGGTAAGAAATGATGTTTGTGTTTGACCCTTTTGGGATACAATACAAGAGATAGGTTTGTTTTATTCACTTGAAAATATGTTGGTTAATTTTATGTTTAATAGCTATTAAGATGAATTGCTCATATGATTGCTTGAGAATTTGATGGTTGTTTGATAGATGTTAAGTTTTGATCACATTGATGTTTGAGGATGTGTTGTTCTTGACATGGTGATTGATGTTTATGTTTAATAGATGTTGAGTTCCGATGATCATGTTGTTGGCTGAGGATTTTACATGTTACTGGTATGCTAGATAAAAAAGAGAAGTTGCATGCTTTTAAGTATGTTCATGCATCTTGTTATTTTTAAGAAATGTTAATGAAATGGCTTGCCATGTATATGAATTTTAACTAAAGAAAGATAAGGAAGATTAAGAATTATCCAATGATAAAGGCTTGGATCTTTGATCCAATGATAAAGGCTTGGATAATTAAGTAATGATACAGGCTTGATGGATAAGTCCCCAATGATAGAGGCTTGAATGAATTAATAAAGATTTGAATACTTGACCCATATGATGGAGGCTTGGTTACTTGACCCAATGTAAAAGGCTATGAGTGAAGTGTTCAATGATGAAACTAAAGGAAAGGAAAATGTAAAGAAAGAAAACTAAAATGGAAATATTTTATTAATGCTCAATTTAAAAGAGAGTAGATGTCCCTTGGCGAGGCTGGACGTCCCTGGTAAAGCAGACTTGCAACAAACGAAAAAAATGGACAAAATGAAAATCAAATGAGAAGGCTCTTGAACTCGATTCTTTGCACGCAGAAGTGACGGAATATGAAATTTAAATTTTTCTAAAGTTAAACGATAAGTCTCGTGCCTGAAATGTTGAAGAAAGGCTGAAGCTTAGATTTGTCTTTGTAAAATGTAGTCAGCTTCCTTTGGTGGGAATGTTTGGAATGAAAAACATAAATGTAACAAGTTGGTCCGAACAACACTACGGCAGTGTCTTTGACTTCAACAGCTGCTTTGCAAGAAGTAGCACTCCAACTCGAATCTTTGAAAGTTTTCTCCTCCTTTACTGCATAAATTTATCTTCGACAACACAAAGAAGAGAAAGGAGAAGCACTAAGAGAAATCACACAAACTTACAAGCTGATGATTCCAATCGGATACCCACAAACTTAATTGGATATTACTCACTAGCAAGGATGCGATAGACTGGAGAAACTCCAAGGATGAACAAACGTTCAGTTTTTCTATTCCACTTTCCCCCTTACAAATGACGCTTAAGCTTAAATAATAAGCTAATTGAGGTTAAGCCCTAATTACCCAATTACACTAATAACCCTACATCATAAGCAACCCAAACAAATAGACACAAATATACAACAAAATCAAAACAAAAAAAATAAACAATAATTAAAATATTACAAATTAAAATACGTAATTTAAATTAAAACAAAAATGAGGTAAAAATGATGCAGATCTGGGGTGCATCATAAAGAAAAATGAAAATGGAAACTACAAATGAGTTTTAAAAGAGCATGGCATGTGCATTTCACAGTTTTCTTTTATATCACTTATTGAGCATTAGGCTCATTAGTTTAAGTTTTGTGATGTAGGTACACACACGAGAACAGGTTTAGGAGCAATTGATGAAGGATTTGCACGCGTGTATCTTGTGGCTAGCTAGGCTAATGGATTTAAAAGAGAAAGGTTTTGCAAAGATAATGTACAAAAGTTATTTGTTGTATTTTCAAAGGGTTTTAATAAAAGGATTTTACTTATTATCTTTAAATGGTTTTGTAAAAGAAAGTCTTCGGCTATTTCACAAAAGAAAAGAAAGTTTTAAATTTTTGCATGTTTTCAAATGTAAAAAAAACCAGGTAGTTATAGTATAACCTAGAGATTGGTTGCTTGGCCGAAGGGATGGAGCAATCGAGTGTTGAAGACAACAGGTGGAGCAGTCAATCAAGAGCTGGAGACGTAAGGCAATGCTCGATCGCAAATGATCAGCCAAAACTTTGAAGATGAATTAGCGGTCGATCATAAACATGCATAATATTACAGAGGTGATCATCTGATTCTAGATCTGTAGGTCGCTTGAAGAGGAAGAGATCGATCGGTTGAAGAGTTACCGTAAATTGCGGCAAAACCTCTTTTAGAAACTTCAACTTTGGAAATCCATATCTCCCTCAATTTGGAAGCTTTCATCATGAAATTTGGAACACGAACTCTTGGATGAATGAAGAAAGAATCCCTTGAAGAATTATGGAAATAAATGCCACATATTCAGAAATATGCTTGAGAGAAATATAATGGTCGGAAATAATAAACAATGTAACTTGCACTCTTGTATGGATGTCTTGCAAATGGAAACGCCTCTTGAGAGTTGGTGTAACATAACGTTTTTCATTTAAAATTTTTCTTTTTAAATTTCATTCATAAACATGTGAGGGTAAACAATAGAGTTGCATAAGTGGAAGTCTTTAAATTAAAGTATACAAACATCACCTCAAAACAGTTTAAAGTAAACATCATTTGAAAATAGTTTAAAATTCTTAAATACTTAAACATACTTTATTCAATTTCATGAGCCATAACCCCCAAGGTGAACTTACGTCGGGTAACAAAAGCGCTATAGAGTCATACTTCCTCCACGTGCACATCATTAGTTTCATAGTCATAACCTACATCACAAGAGTAACTGTGAGCCTAACACCCACTAAGAGATATTGTAATATCCCAAATTTTCGTAGAGATAAGCATAAGGCTTAAGTGATGATTTTGCGGATATTGGAGCTCAAATGGACAATTAAGGTGTTGGTCAAGAGAAACATATTAGAAGAAGTGACTTATGATACCCAAAATTATGTTATATTAATCTTAGGAGGATGATTACAGATTTATTGGAATTGACCTGGATAATTTAAGATATTAGTAAAGAGAAATGTATTTTGATAAAGTGAACCATGATATTCTAGATTATTTAGCTGAGAGGAAAGATTAAAGCTATTAGGGAATTGTTCAATGAAATTGGAAATAGGACTGGATTAATAATGAATAGTCAGTGGAATTGGAAGTGATGGATGAAAGCTTTTGTTTAAGGTATTGGTAAGAGAAACTATATTTGGATAATATACCTTTATGTATGGAATGAAAAGTGTAAGGATAGTTTGAATTATTTGAAATAGTGTGTTTCACTGTGGATGTATGTATGTATATATATACTGGTTTGGAGAAGAAAAAGTAACAATGCGATTGATTGTGTCAAAGGTGCAGTCGATCTCTAAACAATTACAATTACAATTAATACTTCACTTTATTGTTACAATATATATATATATATATATATATATATTGTAACAATATAATATTGGAGAACATTGAATTAGGAAGTTTAATTGGTAGAATAAATGGTGGTTGATTGATTAGAATGTGGTTGTCGATCATCCAAAGAGAAAATGATTGACCAGCGTTGACAAAGGGCACTATTCTGGATGGTTGGTGGACGATCATGGCAGTCGATTGCCAATAGATGGTGATCGACCAGTGATGGAGAACATTGATTACCGTCTGATTGGTGGGAGTCGACGGTTGATCATGGTCATGGAAATGATCGACCGGCGATTTGATGAGTCGTCTAGAAGCTATAACTGTTGACTGGAAATCAAAAGGAACAACATTGATGCTTCTTGGAATCATCAAGCATCCCTTGTATGACCTATTCACCTTCAATTGGTAGCTGAAGGAACAGTGGTGGTGTGCTATAAGTAGAGACAGAAGGAGGAGTTGCATGGTTTTAGGAGAAAGTATGGAAAGAAAGGTTGAGAGGTTCTGGTGTGAGGTTATGAGGAAGGTGCTATGCTACTGCATTTTGTGAAGGAACGTGTGGAACAGACACAATATGTGAGTAGATGGCTGTGAAGTTCAGAGCGATGCAATGTGAGGGCCTGAGAGTCTTATAGTAAAGGAGACCGCGAAAGATTTTATGAGCGAGAAATTGTGAGAGACTTTGTGTGAATCTGTGAGTCATGAGGAAAGGATTCTGTTAAGGAGAAACAGTTCTGTGAGAGTCTGAGGGATAGATCTGTGAATTGTTGAGTGGAGGAAGTATTTTCTGACTGTGAGTAGTATTTTGGAGTTAAACTTGCTATCTCTCGGGTCCTTCCTGGAATTCTGATGGGTTGAAGATGAAGTTCTCTATAGTAGCAGGTTGTCTTCAGCTTTTATAGGTAGCGGTTTCTCCCTATTTTGTTCTCTCTTGGATATATAATATTGGTTTTGTTTGATGGTATGACCTCTGCTGATTTGATAAGCTGTTCGTGATAGTAATCGGGTGGTTTCTAAATTGTTATTTGTTGTTGTTAATCGTGGGGTAATATTGGATGTATACATATTATGGATATTGTGTTACTTACATTAATGATATGGGTTTGCATGATTCTCTGTTGCATAAATTGCTAAGGGGCTTTAACGTATGGAGTTATTGGATTGGATGGTTGTTGGATAGAGTTGTTGTTAAGTTAGAAATAGTTGAAAAGTTGTTGTCAGTGCTCTCTGTAATTTGGTAATTTTATAACTATTGTATGTGGTTATTAATTGAATATGCATATTATTAAAAGTTCACATTCATCAAAGTATGTGGTTATTGGATTAGTTGTTAGGTTTTATATTGCTAAATTGTGGAGGGTAGTGCTATAGTTAAAATGATGCCATGTTTGAGTAGCAGTTGTGGGATAATAGGAAATTGAAGTGTAAGTTATGTAACCAGTGATATAATAGTAGTTTTGGAAATAATTAGGAAATATTAAATAATGGTTATAACCGTTAAGTCGGTTGTAAGATGGTATTGGTCAAGGGTTACTCAATGCTTATAGTTTAAAGCTAGGGGACTCTATTGTGGGAAAATTACTATTGATGCCCATATATGTTTAATTATGAGTAGGTATTAAAGAGAAGAAATTTTAAGTGCTAACTTTTTAATGCTAAAGATTCTAGGTAAGTAGTACTGCATGTGTTTTGTCTAAAAGGACATATATCATGGGAATTAGGGTTTCTTTGATGCTTGCATTTACTTGATGTATTTTTTATTATTTGGTGCAAATTGTATGTTTATTAGACTTAAGTTCAGTTCCTTAGTTAGGAATCAAGCATGTTTTAAGGATACAATAGCTTGACATGTTAAATAGAAATGTATGCTTGCATCAATGTTTTCTAAAATGAAAATGAATTTATATAAAGATGACAATGAAAGAGATAATAAAGAAAATAAAAAGGAGTCTGAGTTGGGTTGAAGTTCACTGCTCATTCTTGAGTTATTAAAAAAAAAAGAAAATTGTTTATGTTCATCATGATGGGATAAGTTCAGCATCATAATACAAGTTTACTGTTGCGGTATAAGTTCACCGATCTGGTTTAAGTTCATTGTTATAGTATAAAGCTCATCATTGTTTTATAAAGAGTAATGGAATAATGAACATGAGAACTGTATGTGTTTTAAATGGCTTAATGAAAAGAAATTTATTTTCAAATGAAAAGTCTTCCGCTGTAATTTTAAAAGAAAAAGTCTTCAAAATCATAAGTTTTAAATTGTAAGAAAAGTTGAGATGTTACAAATGGTATTAGAGCTTTTAAGTTTTAAAATCGGTTCTGTATACCGCCTACCATCACTGTAAAGTTTGGCCCAAAAAGACCCAAGCTAAAAAACAATGTATATTTTCATATTTTAAAACAACCCCTTTCAGGGGGTGTTGTCGAGAATTTGGGGAGGAGCTCCCCTATATCAGCGATTGG
>CM039480.1:12635423-12818969 GCA_022433065.1 Begonia loranthoides | reverse complement strand
GGGGGGGGTTGAAGCTCCACTCAATCCCCCTTCATCTCTATCTTCCCTTCTTTGACGTGCACTCAATCCCCCTTCATCTCTATCTTCCCTTCTTTGACGTGCGAATGGGTGAAGGAGACCATTTCCCTCTCGGTCGAGCTCTTCCTAGTAAGTCCAACTTCAAATCTTTGATCCGATTTGCTTTTCGGTATACTATGTTAATGGAATGTTTACTACCCTAGGATCGGAAGACGTAAAATGGACCTTGGGTTGTTCTTTTTCCAGCAAGCATAGAAGATAAGGATTCCGATTTCACCAGTGTACTGCGACGAGTAAATAAACTTTTTCCCTAATTTTCTATCCTGCCTCTTCGTAAAACAAATGCAAAAGAACTTTGTTTTCCTAAAGGTTGGAGTTTTGATGTCGATTTAGTTGTTTAGGCTAGGACAGTGCAAGGATTATCCAAGGAATCAGAAGCTGTGAACTTAAAGGTATGAAAAATCAAAATTTTCCAATCGAATTTTCGTTTCTGCTTGCTGGAGGAGGCCTGAAAAATTGCACATGGATTATCTATCAATTTTGTTCTTTTGAGCTTAATTGTTTGATTCTATATAAGTTGTTGTTGAATTGATAATCTGGAAAACTTTCTAGTTCTATTGTGCAAATTCTCGTCGGTGTAGAGCGTCAGGCAGTGGCTTAGCTAACACTGACTCGTGTTGCACACATTACAAAACATGGTATACAGTTGATGGGCGACTGGCCGAGACAGGGAGTCTCAGCCAGATATGGGTATTCGTCAAATGAAGCAAAAACGTTGTGCGGGTAATTTGAATGGCAAAACCATCTGTATCAAGAAGAGAATGGGATTTCCTTCTCTGCAAATCACAAAGCAAACCAACGGGTATGGACCATGGGCTATAGTCTGACCATGGGCTGGGCTTAAGCCCAGGGTCTTGTGGCCAAAATGAATCAAGGACCTATTGGGCCATAATTCAAATCTACTTTGGAATTTTTCTTTAACGCAATTAAATTCAAATAATTTGGGAATTTTATAGTTAACTCGCAGAATTATCCAACTTCATTTTAGGTACCCGAACATTTAATTAAGTGGTGTGACACGAGACGACCTACAAAAGGAAGTACGTGTTAGCAACCCACGAAGAATGACAGGGAAGGAGATGTAGACCTTTGATCGGATCAGGGAACTATCTAACGTTAGGTTCCCAGATTCTAGATTTTCGAAGAAAATCTACCGATCACGGGCAATGGTTCGGTTTTCCCTAGCTCAAACTCCCAATGGAAGTTTGAAAAGGGAAAACTTACGAGTTAGCTCAAGCACCACGAGCTTGCTAACAAGGAACTCCTCTACTTCGTCTCGGATTCGAAGATCCGGGGCGGCCGCTCGACGGAGTCGGAATTTCCTCACAGGGGAGGGAAAATAGTAATATATTAATCTCGTCAAAGTTTTTTTTTCAATGCATCTAACCATGGAAATTTATAAACCTAGGTGATGATGAGTAGGGGTGATGGACGGTCGAGATGAGGCAGATGATGGGCGGCCAAGATGAGGCATGTGGGTGGCAATATGCAGGCTCTTGGATGAATGTGGAATGAATGGCCGAGATTAAAGCTGGTGGAAGAACATGCATGGCGTACACGTGGCAGCTCCTTGATGTTTTCTTTGGGCTTGCTCTTTCCTTGGGCTTGAAATGGATTGGACTTGGCCCATAACTCAATCATCACCATCTAACCTAACCAACAATCTAAATGCATGAATGAGTAAAGCTTATAACCATGCCTTACCCTCACAAAATAGGCTCAATGTTTGCCATGAAAATAAAAATAAGAAATAAATAAAAATATGCAGAATTGAAAGGTTACATGTTTGGGATGCCTGGAAGACAAATTCCCGTTTGATGAAGCTCATAACATTCACGTGTGTCCCAAGTCAAGACATGCACAGGCTGCTCCCTATCCGTTGGGACAACATCCCAAATAGAATCATCCTCGAAGTTAATACCTGCAAAAGAAACAATATCATCAGTAATTTGGCTAAGTGACAGTAAGGACCTTGTTTGCGATCGAGTAATAGGCCTTGGCCCCCGAGGCATGTCATGGTGGATCCTATACATTGGACATTTTGAGTAATTGGGTTTGGACTGGAATAACCCACTTGGAGATAAGGATTATTTATGCAATACATTTGCATATTGTTTTAAAAATAATTCTTTTAAATTGAAACTCATATTCTAATGACACATTCATTTTCGATCGTCAGAAATTCTTTATTTATATTTTATTTTCACACATTCTATCAAATGTGTTTGTTTGTTATTTAAATGGATAATATGAGATATCTTTAAAAATGTCATTGCGTTCGAATCCCTAAAATGCAAATAGACAATAGAACAGTTGTAAGTGCCATGTCCTTGGGTTGGAATCCTTAAACCTGATCCGGGTGTTATTTGGCTTTTGCGATCGCCGAGCATCGCTTTTATTCCCTTATATGCCTATGGCATGGTGTGCCCGAAGTCCATGAGTGGCTCCATTTTCACTGTGACTTTAATTAGTACAACCAGGGCGTATTTTGAATACATACCACGTATTAGTGGGTCATTTTAAACACGTGCCCTTTGTACAATTTTCTTTAAAAATTAAATTATGAGATGTGATCTTAAAATTTATACATGCTTAGTAAAAATCTTTTTAATCTGAAAATTGTAAATCCCTATTGAGTTTATTCAACTCATCCCAATGACAAATTTTCAGGAAATTACCTGCCAGACTTCCAGTTGCCGAGTCAGGATTAGGTCTGCTAGAGTTATTTAGTTTCTATCATTTTAATATTTTCCCTTGAGAGACTTTTAGTGAGATATACTCATTTATTTGGATAACTCTAATCCTTCAATTCTTAATTTACTTTCCGCACAGTTTTTCTTTTATTTAAATTATATTTATTTACTATCTGATTTCACTTTTGGACCTGTTAAATCCATTGTATTTTGAGCCTTGGCTTTAATAAATAAATTTTAAATCTTCCGCTGCTAAATATTAAATTCAAGTAAAATGGGTCGGATGATTCCATTATTTTGAGCTGGGTCATTCCCGTTCTATCTCGAGTCCTTTGCGGGTCGTGACAATCACAAGTCACAATGTGAAAATATTTTGTTGACTGTAAGTATGTTGCTTTGCTTTATATTTGATAGATTTTTTTATTTGTGTTATGCATAGATTATAGGTTGTGTTAACTATTGCTTAGTATAAAGAAGGTGAAAAAAAAAAAATAAATAAAAAAAATAAAATAAACTATAAAATTTTAAGAATAGGATAGATGGATAGGTATGTTACCTTTTTATAAAATAAAGAAATAATTAGATTTTCACATTAAATGGTAGAAACAAAATGGATGGGGAAGCAATTCCGAATGTAGATCCAAGAGACGCAATGATTAGTAGATTGACAGAAGTGTTGGAGCGCCATATTCAGTTTATGGAACGGAGTAGGGAATTAGAAGAACAGAGAAATCAACAATTAATGGTTCCCAGAGATTTAGGATGTGAAAGGTTTTTGATGTGCCCCGAGAACCCGTCACTTGAGCCCGAGCCAAGGGCTCCTTTATTTTCTAACTTTTTATTTATTTTGTAGGTTTTTGAATCCAAATAAACAAGGAGGAGTGGGCATTTGGACTAATGGAGATCTTGAATTCTTTTGGAGGAAATTGTGGGTTTTCCAATTCCGCCTAAAATCTGACCCTCGGCTATTCAAGGGCAATTTGGACAATTAAGACGACTTCCTTTCCATTTTGGTTCTTCATACCAAATGTAGCCAACATCCATAGCTTTCCAACAAGCTATTGGACGTTATATTTGGTTATCTTGTGCTACGTCAAATAGTTATTTTACAGAGACTAA
This sequence comes from Begonia loranthoides, assembly GCA_022433065.1. Taxonomy (NCBI): domain Eukaryota; kingdom Viridiplantae; phylum Streptophyta; class Magnoliopsida; order Cucurbitales; family Begoniaceae; genus Begonia; species Begonia loranthoides. Next base: position 12,815,079 of record CM039480.1, on the reverse strand, counting down.
TTTCCCAAACTCGGACTTATTGTTTATGTTTTATTATTTAGGGTTATTTTAGTAATTTTCTGCTATGGTATTTTGGTCTTTGACCTATTTTGTAAACCCTAGGGTTTAATACCCCTTCTTGCTGATGAAAGACCAGTTTTTTGAAGAATAGAAAATTGAAGAGTGAAGACTCCTCCTTTGCCGCGGCCAAGCTTCCCCTTCTAGCGCCGATTCCTCCATCCCATTGCAAGGGTCCTCTTGAAGATTCTCATCCTTGCTAACCCGGGTTATTGCCTCTTCCATTCCTCTTTTTCGTAAGGGGTGAATGTGGTGTGGAGGTAAGAGAATTTTTCCCCATTGGAGATAGTTGGTTTCGGCCAACCCAAAGAGACGCCCTCTCACTTAGGAGGTGCTGCAACTCCCTTGGTGTTCCTTTCTTTATTCTGGTGCTACTATTGGATTTTGTTATTGATTGATGAACTATGGATATGTGGATCTGATATAGGTTGGTTGTTGGAGGTATTTTTGTGGAATTTATTGAATTTAAAGGTGATGAATTTCGGAATAGAGTGAACTGCTGAATCTGTGTTTTCATTATTGATTGTGTTATCGCTGATTGAGGCTTCTGTTTGGAGTATTTGCGTCGCTCTTTTCTGGTTAACGTCTTCTAGAGAATTGTTTGAGCTTGAGTAAGGGAGCTACTCTCCAAAATTGAACTTTATTCGATGTATGCATCTCGAGTTATGTCGTTTTGAGTAAACGTTGCTGAAACTGCCCTGTATAAAAACAGTTTTTGGGTCATTGGTATTTAGAGCATAACTTCTGATCTAGAATGGTTTTCTTTATGGAATTTTGACACGAGTATTGTGGTTGTATTGAGGACAGCTCTACCAAGTTCCAGTTTGATCTCACGCACAAATTGAGAGTTAAGTTTGATTGATTGTTGCTGATTCAGTGAACTGTATTTTTCCCGAACAGATTTAACAAAGGTTCCCCATTTGTTTCTTGGAGCCTGTCAGTTTTGATGACTGAAGCTGCCATACTTTGAAGGTGATATCGCTAATCCAGTGGATGTAGAGTAATGGATTCACATGGTAGAGAGTATGTTTGAGTATGCCAAGATTGACGAAAAAGAGAAATTTAGTTGTGTTGTGTTCATGCTGATGAAGGATGCTCGATTTTGGTGGGATTCCATGAAGGCATTGCACAATGTGGAGAATATGGAGTGGGAAAGATTTAAGGAAATCTTCTATGACAAGTACTTTAATCGCATTACAAGGACAAGTAAGTTGGTAGAATTTACTAAGCTTCATCAGGAAGGAATAGTTTCAGAGTATGTGCGCAAGTTTGAAGCATTATCACGGTTTGCTTCGCATTTAGTAAGTGATAATGAGCACAACGTTCACCAATTCGTTCAAGGACTCAAATTGAAAATTTATCGAGGGGTGAAGATTTCGGGTACACAAGGGATACCTTATATAAACATTGTAGCAAAAGCCCTCAAAGTTGAGGAAGTAGAGTCTCAAGTCATGAAATTTAGTGATCGCAATAGAAATTTGCGGATGGAAATGCAATCTCAACAGCGGATAGGAGAATAGCCAAAGATAAGAGGATCAAAAAGAGCTTTCATTGGAGGGAGTTACAAGGAAATGAGAAGCGTATTCAAAAAAATGCTGAGAATTCACGAGTCAATAAATGCCCAAAGTTCAAGAAAAGTCATAAGGGGGAGTGCATGGCTGGATCTAGGCGATGCTTCAGATGCAACAAAGTTGGACATATTGCAAAATTTGTCACACACTGTCTGATGAAAGGAAATAGAATTGGCTAGAGGTTTTTTCTCTTGCGGCAGATGGGGGGGAAGATCAAAGGACTTTGATGTAAATTGTATTTTGTTAAATAATTTTGTTTTGAGAAGTGGGAACGCTATATCTTTTGGAAAGAATTATGCTTTGGGTATTCTGTGTTACGAATACTTAATTGTGTGATCGAGAAGGTATTTACGTTAGACAAAGTTTGAGTAAAAAATTTATATAACGAGGGAGGAGTATAATATCCTGAATTTTTGTAGAGCTAAGCACAAGGCTTAAGTGATGATTATGGGAATATTGGAGCTCAAATGGACGATTAAGGTGTTGGTCTAGAGAAACATATTAGAAGAAGTGAATTATGATACCCAAAATTATGTTATATTAATCTTAGGAGGATGATTAAGGATTTATTGGATTTGACTTGGATAATTTAAGATATTAGTAAAGAGAAATGTATTTGGATAAAGGGAACTATGATATTCCAGATTATTTAGCTGAGAGGAAAGATTAAGGTTATTGGGGAATTGTTCAATGAAATTGGAAATAGGACTAGATTAGTGATGTATAGTCAGTGGATTGTAAGTGATGGATGAAAGATTTTGTTTAAGATATTGGTAAGAGAAACTATGTTTGGATAATAAACCTTTATGTATGGGAGGATAAGTTTAAGGATTGTTTGAATGATTTGAATAGTGTGTTTTATTGTGGATGTATATATATATATGTATATATGGATTTAGGGTATACTAGTTTGGCGAAGAAAAAGTAACAGTGCGATTGATTGTGTGGAAGGTGCAGTCGATCTCTGAACAATAACAATTACAATTAAGACTTCACTTTATTGTTACAATATATTATTGGAGAACATTGAATTAGGAAGTGTAATTGGCGGAATAAATGGCGGTTGATCGATTAGAATGTGGCGGTGGATCGTTCAAAGAGAAAATGATCGACAGGCATTGACAAAGGGCATTATTCTGGATGGTTGGTAGTCGATTGCCAACAGATGGCAATCAATCGGCAATGGAGAACATTGATTAGCGGTAGATTGGTGGGAGTCGGTGGTTGATCATGTCCATGAAAACGATTGACTAGCGATTTGATGAATCATCTGGAAGCGATAATCGTCCGATGGAAATCAAAAGGAACAGCTGTGATGTGAAACCCGTGAAAATTTTGATAAGCTATTTCTACATGTAAATTCTTCGTGTTAAAATCGGTCATAGCATTGAAGAGTTGATCCGATCGTCTCGTGGCGAACACGTATTTAATTTTCACAAATTGGTGGAATTAGAAACTTCTGATCGATCAAATAAATTGAGAAAGGAAGTTTGAAAATTAAAAGATTATTGTCGATTCGCGTTTGGAGATAATCAAGATTTAGTTAAGGATTGAAAACTTTTGAATGGAATAAAGTAGAATTTAGAGTAAATTATTCAAGGGTGATGGGTATAAATGAGAATATTGGATAAAAGTATAAGTGAAATTTTATAGGATTAAAGGAATAAATAAGTCGAGGATGGAAGAATAAAGAAAGTATTATAAATAAAAGGAAAATGACTTGAAATGAGAGAAAAAGGATTAAATGTGAAATGAAGAGATGAAATGAGGGGTAGAGGTGGCTAACGAGCCGAGCCGAGCCGGCCGAGCCTGAAAAAGTCTTGCTCGTCGAGCCTGCCGAGCTTAACAAGCCGAGTCTAACGAGCCTGTCGAGCCTAACGAGCCGAGCTTAACGAGCCGAGCCTAACGAGGCGAGCCTAACGAGCCTGCCGAGCCTAATGAGCCGAGCCTTAACGAGCCAAGCGAGCCTAACGAGCCTTAACGAGCCGAGCCTAACGAGCCAAATATACATAAATAATAATATCTTATATAAATATATTATAAATTATTTTCAATATTATACAATTTAAAATTATAATAAACATTTATTATTATAATGTAAAAATACTATAATTAATAATTTAATTGAATAAATATTTTTATTGAATTGAATAATTATTTTTATTACAATTTCAAAATGAAAATGAAAATTACAATTTCAAATATAAATTACAATTTCAAAGCACAACTTACAAGATAAAGAAAATATATGAAAATGAAAATGAAAATTTCAAATTTAAATAAAAATTTAGTCTTCGACATCCAAATTTTTGAATTCTTCAACTATGTCATCTTCTCGTTGTTGATCTCTCGCCACAGCGTCGTTCCAATCCTTCATGCAAATGAGTGCCTCAACGATTTCTGGTTCAAGTCTTCCTCGTTTATCATTGTACACACGTCCACCTGCACTAAAAGCAGACTCCGATGCTACTGTAGAGACCGGAGGTGTTAGTAGATCATGTTAGTAGATCACGTGCCATTCTAGAAAGAATAGGAAATGAAATAGAGTTGACTCTCCACCAAGCCAAATTATCAAAATCCTCGGGGCAAGAAATGTTATGGTAGGTGTTAAGATATCGAGTTCATTTCTTTGTGAATTATAAGAATGAACATTGCTATCTATTTGCTTAAATATATCATACATAAAATCTTGTGGATCTCCACCACAAGCACCACTACTAGAACTAGCATGCATATCATATGAAGGAATTGAACGATTATTAGAATATTTAATTTCATAAGAAGAAAATAAATTATCAATTTTATTTCTTAATTGAGCACCATTAATTGAAGAAGAAATACCTAAATTAGAAGAAATTCTATCAAGCATTATATGCACTCCATCTAATTTAAATCTAGGATGCATTATGCATGCAAAACAAAAAATAACAGGTATGTTAAGCCAATATTTTTTAAATTTTTTTTCCATTTTTTCAATTAATGTACAAAATTCGTTTCTTTGTTTAAATATTTGAAAAGTACCCGTTAATTTTATAAAAAGTGGGAGAACAAGATGAGTAGTGGGATAATAAATTCCCGAACATTTATTTGTAGCTTCATAAAATGGTTTTAAAAAATCAAGAAATAAATTAGCAATATCGCAACTATTATGATCAAGAGTAATACATTTTGTTTTTTCACTAATATAAGCACAAATAACTAACCAATATGGCTTAGCATTTTCTAACATTAAATAAGTCGAATTCCACCTTGTATCTACATCGGTTTTTAATTTTCTTGGTTTAAGTTGAGCAACTTTACAATATTCTTTATATTCTTGTTGTCGCGTATTAGATGAAGTAATAAAAGAAATTGCAGATCGAATAGATTCAATATGTAGCGAAATATATGACATGCCATCTCGAACAACTAAATTTAAAATATGACAAACACATCTCATATGAAAAAGAGTATTATGAGCCGTATCTAATTGAAATAACCTTTTAAATTCAAAAATTGCAACATCGTTAGCAGCAGCATTATCTAGCGTAATACTAAAAATTCTATCTCTAATAGCATATTCTTGCAAAATTCCAACAATATATCTATAAATGGTAACGCCACTATGTGGATATTCACAACTACGAAATCCTAATATTCTTTTATTTAATTGCCAAGAGTCATCAATAAAATGAGAAGTTACGACAATATATCCTAAAGCATTATGTGCACTCCATAAATCAGAAGTAATACAAATAGACATAGATGGAGCATTTGAAAAAAACCCAATTAATTCATTTTTCATATGATTATACATTTTAATAATATCACTTGCGTCGTACTTCTAGGGACTCGTCTAAAACTAGGATTAATATACTCTTTCATAAAATTTTCAAATAACTCGCTATCAAACATAGATAAAGGTGCCTCAGATTGTGATATATATTTTGCTACTCCTTCTCTTATTTTATTATGTGAATACATAAAATTGCCACTGCCACTAGCATTTATGAGTGTTTGTGTAGGGTCTCTCACTTGCGCGTTAGAGTGATATTTTGCATAATGCCTACCAAGTGTGCTAGTAGAACTACCGGATACGTATGCATAATGTTTAATACAATATTTACATTGTGCTCTACTTTCTATTTTTCCACTAATTTTAATATCTTTCATTTCAAAATTATTCCATACATTCGACGTTTTACTTCTTTTTTTTCTAGGTGACGATGTGGATGCATGTGCCGATGATTGATCAATTGCAATTGTGAGATTATCTTCCCTAATTTCCTCAATATCATCGTTAGTGTCATTAAAAGTGTCAATTAAAAAATCACGAGGATCCATAATTAAAAAAATTGACTACTGCGAAACAATTAATAAATAAAATGATACCGCACACCAATTACGCAACAATAGTATGCAATTGTTGTGAATTGTGATCACCTCCTCCCCGAATACGAGTCCTACAAAAATTGCAAAAAAAAATTAGTTATTTTGTAATACACATTAAATTAAAAAAACTAAAATTAAAAAAATAAAATATACCTTTGAAATTGGGAGAAAGATGGAGAGATTAATCAATTGAGAAATGAAGGGAAAGATTGAGATATTGAGAGAAAAATTGGTGAAAAGATTGAGAGAATGTGAGAAAGTTGGGATGAAAAATTTGAGAGATAATGAGGAGTATATATAGCCTATAATTTGCCAACCGTTGGATCAAGCAAGCAACGGTCTCAAGACCGTTGCTTGATCTCATTCATTCAGGCTTCAGCTTGAAGCTGAACTGAATACACAGCAACGGTCGGAAGATCGTTACTGTGTTGGGATCGTTGGCCAACAGCTAAGAGGCTCAGTCGAGCCCTCAAACGAGCAACAGGCAACGGTCTAGTGACCGTTGCCATCGCCACTCGCCAATGGTCTTCAGGCCGTTGCTTCTCTGTGAGAACTTCTCACAGAGAAGCAAGCCACATGTCTGAACTTCTCAGACAGAGGTGACGATGTGGGACAGAGGCACCGACGAAAACCACGAACGTTGGTGGACTTTGGGAGTTCCCCTCCACACGAGTCGGCGAGCTCTGTCTTGCCGGCGATCGCCATTGACGTGAGCGGGTGCCGACTGACTGTCTCCTGCGAGAGGGAGATTGCGGCCTGAGGATCTCGCGACGACGCGAGAGTCAATGCAGCTTGCGGGACGCCGGACGGAGTCGGCCAGCACCCTCTGCTTCTTTGTGAGAAACTTCTCACAGAGAAGGCGCGCTTCTCACAGAGAAGGGGAGTCTCACTCCCGACGGCACTTCAGAGTTCAGAGCTTGCTACTGGGCACTGGCTTCGTCCTTCGACGCCCCGACGGGCGACGACGATCTTCGTCCCTCGACGCCCCGACGACGACCTTCGACGCGAGATCCAGCGCAGGCCTCGGTCCGTCGTCTCACCTCCACGCGAGTTGACGATCACCGATGGCGATGGCGATCACGTGATTCGAGCTGGAGGCTGCATCCTGGACGGGCTCGTGCGGGCTCGGCCATTCATCTGCCGACTGGCTCGCCGGGCCAGCCCACCAGGCTAGCGAGCTGGCCCGCCGGCCAGGCTCCCGCTAGCCCGCCCGTTAGCCATGTCTAATGAGGGAGAAAGAAAATGGTGTGGCGGCATATTAGAAAGAAAAAGGGGTGAAGTTGGAAGAAAAAGGAAAAAAGGGAGTAAGTAAAATAATAAAAGAAAAGAAACTTAAAGAAGAAAAAAGAAGGGGGAAAGAGAAGATCAGGTTACGGGAGAAATTGGCGAAAAGGAAAAAAAAGGGTTTTTCTCCTCTTCATTCATTCTTTGACCGAGAGGAACTTTGTGACGGCTGAGGGCGTTTTGAGCGGAAGTCGGCGAGAGACGAGCAAGCGAGGGACGAACCCTTTGGCCGACGGCAGCTGCGAGCGGGGGATTGTCAATCGCGGGCGACGGAGAATCCGCGACGGGGAATGTTTTTAAAGGGCGGAACGGTCTGGACAACAGAGGGCTTCCATCTTGAGGATATCGTGCTCTAGATTGAATGATTTCTGCATTGTTGTTGTTTTGGTGGAAATGCCTCTAATATGCCCTATTTTGCTGCGATTTTTATGCTTTAGATTTTGCGCTGATTTTTGGTTCTTGTTTATGGACTCGTGTATTGAATGTTGTGTTCGGTTACCACTGCTTTACATAAGAATATTGGATGATGAAAATAAAGGAACTATGGTTAATGAAATGGGTTTTGGGTGCTATTTGAGATTATTAGCTATGGATTTATAAGTGTGCTTTGATGGAAGAGCACCGTGTTTTACTTCGGTTGTTTAATTGCTGCCATTGAAGGTTAAATATTGTTGGAGAGGAAAGTTAGATTTCTTGTTAGGCATTCGGGTTGGTTCTGGTTTGTGGAAATAAAATTCCAATGGTGTTCCCCGTTTGTTCTAGTAGAAATGATGTGAGTGGCAGTTTTAGCAATAAAATAGTAAGGATTGGACATCGTGGGATTGAAATTGTTATTCTATATCTATTCATCCATTGGTTGATAGTTAAAATTGAGGATTGTATATTCTGGGAATTGTTGTGTTCTCACGGATATAAAAGAACCCTTGAGGACAATAGTTGGATTAATGTTAAATGTCTGTTATTGGAATATATCACTTATTGTTTAGTGAAGAATTGTAAATGTTCTTTGGATGCCCTGCTTATGTTTACTAAGTGGAGTTAGAGAATTCAGAGGTGGGTTTTAGAAGAGTTTGCTTACGATGATAAGCATGATGATATGTGTTAAGTTTCATCTCGACATAGGATCCCCTCACTTTTTCTCGAGATGTATTTAGGAGATTTTTCTATGTTTGACATGTTCTAGGCTCGGACAAGTTTGAGGACTTCGAGCCGATACTTGAGGTTACTGCTCCTTCAGACAAAAGGAGAGATTTCCGTCGAGGTAGGGGTTTTATACTTAGTTGTTTTGCAGTGCATTGCATCGTTTTCAAAATCGTATTTTGTGGGATATCACATATGAAAAACCTGACGGGGACTGTTCGACAGCACATCATCAGCCTTTTATATTATTTATGTACGAAGGTTTTACACGTTTACTTTCGTGCATCTGATTTCATGGTGTGATATACTGGATACTGTTACGGGATTGATGGATCCTCTTGGCACTTTGTAAGGTCTGGGTATCAAAGTATCAAGAGGCCATCTCCGGTACATCTCCTGCTGCGTGGAGATGGTTTTTTGCGTGCTATGTGAAATCCCAAAACTTGATCAGGGTGTATCACAAGTGTCGTTGACGGAATTTGCTCATGACACCCTGGAATCACGGGTGTGTCGTTGACGGAATTTTCTCATGACACCCCGGAAGACGGGCCGGGTCTATAGACCGCCGTTATTTTTTTTCCTCCAGCCTCATGAGGTGCTGTCTGAAAACGGTCGCCGCTTTTCTGTGCGTTTGTTCGGGGGATTCCATGAGTGTTCCTCCCTTTTCACGGATTACAGTTTTTGTGATGAAACACGATGAGGGTATCTTAACATATAGCTGTCTACGTACACAGCCATGCTTTTTAAATATCTCATCGAGGGCCTTCGGGCTAGGTTTTCTAAAGCAGAAAATGAATTTCAAATGTTTTTTTTTTCAAAAACCTGCATACTTCTCAAAACTCATGGTTTCCAAGAAAACAGTAAAATAAGTTTTACATGCACATTACATTTAGTATAAATTCCATATTGAGCTAGTCACTCACCCCAATCGACTTATTTTTCCCAGGTTAGAGTTTTGGTTGAAAGCTCTACTGCTACTTTATTTTCTTTCATTTCCCTAATTGAACTCTTATTTATCGGTAAGCGTAACAATGGACGACTATAGCTTTTAATTTGGATGACTGTAAAAACACTTAACTTGGTAGTTGGATATTCTGAAATGTATGCACAGTATTTATTTGGACTTTAAGGTTTATTATTTTTGCAATTTAAATTCTCGCAATCACCATATGGACCGTGGCCCATCACAAGTGGGCTACGGCTGGGTATTTTACACAAGTCTTTTGCAATATTTAACAAGCTTTGGGCTAGGCGATCGGGTCTTCTTCGAAGACCGGGTCGTTTGGCCTGGCGTTTTTGTCCAGCCCACCTCCGGGTCATGACAGTGACAATTTGTGGAATCATCAAGCGTCCCTTCTATGGCCTATTCACCTTTAGTTGGTCACTAAAGGGACGGTGGTGGTGTGCTATAAGTAGAGACAGAAGGAGGACTAGCATGGTTTTAAGGGAAAGTCTAGAGAGAAAGGTCGAGAGGTTCTGGTGTGTGGTTGTAAGGAGAGTGTAGTGCTACTGCATTTTGTGAAGGAAAGTGAGGAACATATGTGAATGGATAGCAGTGCAGTTCAAAGCGAGGCGATGTGAAGGCGTGAGAGTCTTAGAGGAAATGAGACCGCGAAAGATTTTTTGAGTGAGAAATTGTGAGAGACTTTGTGTCAATCTGTGAGTCATGAGGAAAGGAGTCTGTAAAGGAGAAATAGTTCTATGAGAGTTTGCAGGATAGATCTGTTAATTGTTGAGTGCAGGAAGCATTTTGTGACTGTGAGGAGTCTTTTGAAGTAAAACTTGCCATCTCTCGGGTTTTTCTTGGAATTCTAATGGGTTGAAGATGAAGTTCTCCTTAGTAGCAGGTCGTACATATAGATCACATTGAATATATAGATCACAACAATAAAAGAAACGTAAAAGGAACAATGATTGGGCATGCAATTAGACTAAAATCACTACTCAAACAAATACTGCATGCTTCACAAGAGTATGACGACAGTAAATACACATGGGTAAGCACATGAATCAAGTATAAGAAATTGAAACTAAAGGCAACGTGCATCTAAAGTAAGTTAAATCATTAGAGTTAACTTCGTTCTAATTGTTATTCCAATTAATTAATCATGGTCAAATGAGTAAAATTAATTAAGCATGCTTAGAATTAAACATGATCAGATTAAGTAAACATGCGTGATTATTGACATGCTCAACCTAATGGTTATTAACGTCTAATTATCACAGAGATTCCTACATGAACAATAGTAGAAAATATTAAAGCAGGGTTTAATGACAGACTAACTAGTTAGAGTAATTAGTTAACATGCACAGACTAACTAGTTAATTAGTTAAGCATGCTCAGATACATACACATAATGATTTGTTATCATACTTAGATTAACTAGTTACATAAGAAAATTATAGCGAACACATAAGGAAATTAAACAATGAACATTAAGGAAATCAAATAGGGAATCGTGAAGGAGTAACAGTAATAAAACCACATGACAATAGCACCAAACATTCATGCACTACTAGCAGTAAACATCCATCATTCATCACTTTTCTATCGTTAAGCATTTCATTTCGTATAATTGTAGTCAGGAAATTACAGGAAATTAACAACGAAGAAGTTGACATCAACAAATTCTAAACATATATTTATTACTCTAGTTAATTCGTTAGTTAAACATGTTCTAGGATGGTCTAGTTAGTTAAGTGTGTTTAGAATTCTAGTTAATTAACATGCTACGATTATTATTCTAGTCAGTTATCCTAGTTAATTACATACTCAAAAAAAAATTACAATTATTATCCTAGTTGATTAAACATGCTTTTATTCTGGTTACTTAAAACATACTCAAGGAAGTAGTTGCAATCAATAATCTAATGGATTTAACATGGTTGGGTTAAAGGAGTTATAATTGTTATCCTAGTTAACTACACATGCTCGATTAACATGGTAGATTAATGGAGTAGTACCTTAGTTATCTACACCTACTTAGATTAAGAAAACTGTAACTTCAAATTAACACTGAGATATTCAACAATGGAATGAAAGAATGATATATGCATCAAATGAAGGAAATACCACTTATAGTTAACACATAGAGATTTGAACTAGAAAGCAAGTAAACAATAAAGAACAGGGTCATCCTCGATGGCATAGTTCTTAACTCGTTCATACTTTTCAAGTCGTAATAATATCTTCCATTCCATCATTGTATCTTATAGGCTTAACTCATTCATCGAAGCAATAATTATTCATCATTTTTCTATCAAAGTAAAGCATTGAATCACAGAACTGACAATAAAGGAAATATCTACAGAATATCAACAAAGGAAATCTACACAACTCACGCACACTACTTGTGGGTAGGGCCACCATTGGCCAAGACACACCCAAATCCTTACCCTTTGATGAAGAAATTACTCACGGACAACACAACAAATCCCAACTTTACGGACAGTAGTGCCAGCTCACTTCTAACAGCACTCACGTAACACTTAGGGGAATCATACAAACTCACACCAAGATAGCAGAACACTCACGAGCTCCAGATGAAGCTTTGACTCACACTAGGTAATTTTTCTCTCGGAGGAACTCTCTCTCGCATGGGAAGGGAAGCTGGACCAAATGGCAAGGAGGAATGGCTTAATTCAAAAGCCTTAGCTGGAGAGGGAGACAAATGTACACCTAATGGCAAGGGAGGGACATGGTCGACGTGGTCTGGTGTGGGGAGAGGAGTGGCGTCCAATATGGGGTCGCATCCTTGTGTCTCCCAGGTTGTATTTTAATGGACAAAACAAAAATAATCTTATTTTTAAATCCCTAATTTCTTGTAGTTCTTGGACATTTGAGAAGACGGCAGATGTTTGGGATGCGTACACACTCATCTGAAATCCTACATTTCTCAAGCAGTTTTGCATTTTTCGACGCAAGAAGGTGTGTGAATCCTGCGTCTGCATGTGTCCAAAACTGCCCAAAAATTAGACAGATTCAAAAGCATGGCGTCCACATGCATCCTCCTTCCATCTGCATTCGTCCGAATGTGTCCAAAAATTGGACAGATTCGAGGTCATGGCATCTACATGAATCCGCATGCATCTGTCTGTGTCCGAAATCATCCAAAAGGAGGCAGGGGACGAATTAGGACACTGGGCTTACATCTTGTTGCATCCCAAAATGTATGGACAACATCACATTTGATTTCGGACGCAACATCACGTCCGCGTGCATCCGAATTCCTGAATTACTCTATTTCTTCACTGCGTCTAAAATCTCCTATAATCCAATATTACCAATTTTCCATACTTTACTTATTCCAAAATATTAACCCTATATTTACATGTCATAAATAATACGTATCCATACGCAACGTAATATACTAATTATCTCAAATTTGATTACATCTCGTACACGAGAAAAACGTTATCGAGATATTACATACCACCCTCCTTATATAAATTTCGTCCTCGAAATTTGCTTAGCGAAATACCTCCTTCTTAACTTAACAAGTGCTAAACTATGCACCAGATCTCTCCTTTAGCATCCCACTGATGACATAGTTTCCTTGTTGTCCTTAGACTTCATTTTTACCAAGAATACAAATTCCCTTTTTCCTTCGGTTTGTCCAACTATTGCTACTTGATCAGCTTGACTACATCCAAAAAGTCGATCCAACCCTCGAATTCGCTCTTCGATTGCATTATTCCTCACCATTTCCTGTAAAAACACCTCTATCGCGGCCATTCAGCGAACCAAGTGGTAGCTCTCTTATATCCAAAACATCACTTCAGCCTCGTAAACACCTCACCATTGCCCCTTAACTGCTAAATCTACAGTATTTTCCTCAATTTGACATTCCACATCAAATTTGTCACCGATCACCATGCAATTCAACACCAAGGAAGAGTTTCCTCGACCTTCACACCATCAGTTAACTCGCCATATGACATTGTACATCACATACCCTACGGTTCTTCTCCCTAACTCTACTGCACTTCATGAACACAGCATGTGACATGTCTTCTCACTCAACAACTTAGCATGCTCAAACGTGTTCTCCACCCTCTAATCCGTCCATCCGAACATATTTCATAGTTATGAACTACACCACTCCATCGCTGAGTTGGACGCATTCCGTCTTACTTCTCTTTTTGTATCTGTAACCGTTCTCATTTCAGTTTCAATTTCTATTTTCATATCTGTTTTCATTTTTGTATCCGTTCCTGTATCTGTTTCCGTTTCTATTTCCATATCCGTTTCTGTTTCCATATCTATTTACGTTTCCATTTCCAGACATTGTTTCTCAAAACTTCATTTTCATTCCTTTTTTCATTTCTGTTTCTATTTCTGTTCCCAAATTTTTTTTTCATTTATGTTTCCGTTTCTGTATCTGTTTCCGTTTATGTTTCAATTTCTGTTTTCGTCTCTGTTTCTGTTACTCGGTCCCAGAGAAGTTCAACTGATTGCCTCTGCTTTACTGTGCAGTCATGCAGTCATGTCCTTAGTTATCCTAATCGAGTCTTGAGTTCGGAGCAAGACAAAGAACTTCAACCAAGTTTGACGTAAATCCTATTATCCATTCACATACTAATCCAATGATAATCCACCTTCCAATGATGGACAGGAAATACTTTATGTTGGAATTCACCGTTGAAACTAATCTAAGATGGTCATGCCAATAGACTAGACTTCTCTAAACTTCAAATCTAACCTAAGTGTATTTAACTCGGCACCGCGGACAGTGATCATGTCACCGAGTATTCAACTACCCTTCACTAAAATTCAAAACACTCTCTATTCTCCCTCTACTTCGGCTTACTCCCCTTGGCTTAGTCCTAGTCCGTAATATCCTTCCTCCGCACAACACTCTCTCTATTCTCCCTCTACTTGGGCTTACTCTCGTAGGCGTCTTTGTTTAACTATCTAGTTTGTCTAGTCTAAGCGGGATTTTTCTTTCCACTTATTTTCTCTTCCCTATTTCCAAAAATTTTGGCAGAGTCTCCTCTGTTTCTACACTCCCCCAAAGCAATTTTACCTGCATAAAATCCCAACCAGTTCTAGAAAAGTTCAATATTAACAACATTTACTTATCATCCTACGAACACATCTGAAATCCAAAATATCTCGGGGTAGACATCCAAAATTCAAAGTCTACCTAGTCTGCTAGTCTACTATTCCCAAAAATGTAGGTCGAAGAAATCCTTCCTCTTTTCTTCAGATAGATTGGGACACCGTCAGGCGATGTGTCCAAATCTCTTTCATCTGTAACATTGCCTCGAGCCCGCCAAACATATCCCCGAGTCAAACTTGGCACACCGGGGACATAGCTCCTTCTGTGGTGACACAACTACGGTCTCCTTGGCAGTGGTGCTGACTTGAAGGCATTTCTCATTCTCTTGTTGCTCACCATCCTCTAAGGGTCTCTTGTTCCTCATAGTGCTTGGTTCCTCTTGCTCTCCCTTGGTAGTGTTAGCATGTCTTCCATGAACTTCCTATCGAATGTCTTAAATCCTTCCACTAGGGTCTCAATAAGTCAAAATTGACTCTCCATGTAATCCCTCAACTACTCTCGCTTCTCTCTCCATGTTATCTCCTAACAATGCATACATCAAAATAAAATAAGAGAATCACGTGTTAGTAAAGTATTAGGGAGTATACTTACAGTGGATGAAGTATTTTCCACATCGAGGCTTGTACTGGCATGCAGCCTACAGAATTAGTTTTTACGTTTAAGGCATGGTTGCTTTGATACCAAGTGTATCAGGGCAATTTACAAAAATCATTTTTAAAACATAAATTGCTCTGATACCAATTGTAATGACCCAAATTTTTATAACCCTTTTTAAAATGCTTTAAATTTAAAACTTTTCATTTATAAATAGTGGAAAACCTTTTGTTAGAAATATAATCAGAGTGCCCTTCGAAAGCCGAACAGTTAAAACTCTTTTCATTCTACCCACTATGAAAATCGTTATAAAATCTTTAACCAAAATACAGCAGAAGTCAAATCAAGAAATATAGTGGGTTTATGAAAACATAGCGGAAGCATAAATAATTCGTTTAAGGAAGAAATACTAAACAAAGCATTACATGTTAATTACAAGCCACTTTGTCTTTTACTTTCCTTAGCCTGACCAACCACAAGTTCGCCCATGCAAATACTTCATCAACTGCTTCATCATCTACACATCATTATCATGTACATGCACCTACACCACAAGTAAGGACGTGAGCCTAAAGGCGCAGTAAGGAAAAGGGTTATGCAATATGATATGCCTCTCTTTAGTTCTTTTGGAATATGGCCACCAAAACCAATCTTTTCATTACATTAATTGGTTCTTTTGTTCTTTACTCATACATCGAGCTGGATATTGGAGGACCCATATGGAATGGTATAGTTGATCGCACTAACCTCCTATGGGCAACTAGGTTCCCATTCCCGACAAGGTAAGGGTTTTTCCTAGCTACCAGACTAGATCTGACTACCCATCCGCCACCTAACTCCCTTTTCTTCTTTTTTCTCCCTTCATTTTCTTAACGTTTTTCCCTCACTTGATGCATGTGAGTACCACCACCAAGGTGGCACTCCCTATTGGTTTCTATTAGCATGATGCATGATGCATGATGATACATTAACCCAAATAACATGATGCATGATGCAATATAATGTAATAATTGAATTGCACATATGAAAGAAGGTAAATGACAATAGTTGAATAACGCATACAATGGAAGTAATTAACCACAATTGAATAGCACATATAAGGGAAAGTAATAACAATTAAACACCCAATAATAAAATGACATAATTTAAAAGCAAAGCACATAAAGGGAACAATTATAGGAATGATTAAACAACAAGG
Organism: Begonia loranthoides; assembly: GCA_022433065.1. Taxonomy (NCBI): domain Eukaryota; kingdom Viridiplantae; phylum Streptophyta; class Magnoliopsida; order Cucurbitales; family Begoniaceae; genus Begonia; species Begonia loranthoides. Next base: position 12,798,802 of record CM039480.1, on the reverse strand, counting down.
GAGATGCTTGTACATATAGATCACATTGAACATATAGATCACAACAATAAAAGAAATGTAAAAAGAACAATGATCGGCCATGCAATTAAAGTGAAATCACTACTCAAACAAATAATGCATGCTTCACAAGATAGTAAATAGACATGGGTAACCACATGAATCAAGTATAAGAAATTAGAACTAAAGACAACGTGCATCTAAAGTAAGGTAAAGCATTAGAGTTAACAACTTAGTTCCAATTGTTATTCCAGTTAATTAATCACGCTCAAGTGAGTCAAATTAATTAAGCGTGCTTAGAATTAAATATGATCAGATTAAGTAAACATGCATGATTATGGATGTGCTCAACCTAATGGTTATTAACGTCTAATTATCATAGAGATTCCTACACGAACAATAGTAGAAAATAGTAAAGCAGGGTTTAATGACAGAGTAACTAGTTAGAGTAATTAGTTAACATGCTCAGACTAACTAGTTAATTAGTTAAGCATGCTTAGATACATACACAGATTGATTTGTTATCATACTTAGATTAACTAGTTACATAAGAAAATTACAGCGAACACATAAGGAAATTAAATAGGAAACATTAAGGAAATCAAATAGCGAATCGTGAAGGAGTAACAATAATGAAACCACAGGACAATAGCAGTACACATTCACGCACTGCCAACAGTAAACATCCATCATTCATCACTTTTCTATCATTAAGCATTTCATTTCATATAATTACAATCTGAAAAAGACAGGAAATTAACAACAAAGTAGTTAACATCAACAAATTCTAAACATATATTTATTACTCTAGTTAATTAATTAGTTAAACATGTTCAAGGATAGTCTAGTTAGTTAAGTGTGTTCAGAATTCTAGTTAATTAACATGCTACGATTATTATTCTAGTTAGTTATCCTAGTTAATTACATGAACAAGAAAGAATTACAATTATTATCCTAGATTAAACATCCTTTTATTTTGGTTAATTAAAACATACTGAAGGAAGTAGTTACAATTAATAATATAATGGATTAAACATGTTTAGCTAGTTAATTAAACATGCTTGGGTTAAAGAAGTTATAATTGTTATCCTAGTTAACTGCACATGCTCGATTAACATGGTAGATTAATGGAGTATTACCCTAGTTATCTACAACTAATCAGATTAAGAAAATTGTAACTTCAAATTAACACTTAGATATTGAACAATGGAATGATAGAACGATATATGCATTGAATGAAGGAAATAACACTTATAGTTAACATAGATAAATTTAAACTAGACAACAAGTAAACAATAAAGAACAGGATCATCCTCGATGGCATAGTTCTTAACTCATTCATACTTTTCAAGTCATAATAATATCATCCATTCCATCATTCTATCCTACATGCTTGACTCATACATCAAAGTAGTAATCATTCATCATTTTTCTATCAAAGTAAAGCAATGAATCACAGAACTGACAATAAAGGAAATATCTATAGAATATCAACAAAGGAAATCTACACAACTTATGCACACTACTTGTGGGTAGGGCCACCACTGGCCAAGACACACCCAAATACTTACCCATTGATGAAGAAATTACTCACGGACAGCATAGTAAATCCCAACTTTACGGACAACATCCCCGTCTCACTTCCAACAGCACTCACGTAACACTTGGGGGAACCACACAAACTCGCACCAAGATAGCAGAACACTCACGAGCTCCAGATGAAGCTTTTACTCACACTAGGTAATTTTTCTCTCAGAGGAACTCTCTCTCGCATGGGAAGAGAAGCTGGACCAAATGGCAAGGAGGAATGGCTTAATTCAAAAGCCTTACCTAGAGAGGGAGACAAACGTACACCTAATGGCAAGGGAGGGACGTGATCGACGTGGTCTGGCGTGGGGAGAGGAGTGGCGTCCAATATGGGGTTGCGTCCTTGTGTCTCTCGGGTGGGATTTTAATGACAAAACGACAAGAATCCTATTTTTAAATCCCTAATTTCTCGTAGTTCTGTGGCATTTTGGAGGATGGTGGACGTCCTGGTTGTGTCTCCACTCGTGCGAAATCCTACAATTCTCAGGCAGTTTTGCATTTTCGGATGCAGGAAGGCGATCGAATCTTGCATCCGTATGCATCCAAAATTGTCCAGAAATTGGATAGATTCAAAACCATTGTGTCTGCATGCATTTGCCTTCCATTCACATTCATCCAAATCTGTCCAAAAATTGGACAGATTCGAAGTCATGGCATCCGTATGATTTTACATGCGTCTACCTGCGTTTGAAATCATCCAAGGAGGCAGGGACAAATTGGGACGCAGGGATTCCATCCTATTGCATCCCAAAATGTAGGGACGGCGTCCCATATGATTTCGGATGCAACTTCACGTTCGCGTGCGTCCGAATTCCCGAATTACACAGTTTCTTCACTACGTCCAAAATCTCCCATAAATCCAATTTTACCAATTTTCCATACTTTACTTATTCCGAAACATTAACCCCATATTACATGTCATAAATAACTTGTATCGATAAGCAATGTAATATACTAATTATCCTAAAATTTGATTACATCGCATACATGGGGAAACTGTTATCAGGATATTATAGATTTGATCGTATGGAGTTATTGGATTGGATGGTTGTTGGATAGAGTGGTTGTTAAGTTGGAATTAGTTGAAAAGTTGTTGTGGGTTGCTCTCTGTAATTTGGTAATTTTATAACCACTGTATATGGTTATTAATTGAATATGCGTATTATTGAAAGTTCATATTCATCAAAGTATGTGGTTATTGGATTAGTTATTGGGTTTTATATTGCTAAATTGTGGAGGGTAATGCTATAGTTAAAACGATGCCATGTTTGAGTAGCGGTTATGGGATAATAGGAATTTAAGTGTAGGTTATGTTACCAGTGATATAATAGTAGTTTTGGAAATAATTTTGAAATCTTAAATAATGGTTATAACCATTAAGTCGGTTGTAAGACAGTATTGGTCAAGGGTTACACACTACTTATAATTTAAAGCTAGGGGACTCTATTTTCGGAAAATAATTATTGATCCCTATATGCGTTTAGTTATGAGTAGGTATTGAAGAGAAGAAATTTTGGATTTAAGATAAATAGTGTTGTATGTGTTTTGTCCTAAAGGACCTACATCACAGGAATTAGGGTTTGTTTGATGCTTGCGTTTACTTGGTGTATTGCTGATTGTTTGGTGTGAATTGTATGTTGAGCAGACTTAAGTTTAGTTCCTTAGTTAGGAATCAAGCATGTTTTGAGGATACGGTAGCTAGACAAGTTAAATAGAATTGTATGCTTGCATCATTATTTTCTAAAATGAAAATAAATTTATATAAAGATGACAATAAAAGAGATAATAAAAAAATAAAAAGAAGTCATACTTGGGTTGAAGTTCACCGCTCATTCTCGAGTTATTAAAAAGAAAGAAAACGGTTTATGTTCATCATGATGGAATAAGTTCAGCATCATGATATAAGTTCACTGTTGCAGTATAATAAGTTCACCGATCTGGTTTAAGTTCATAAATAAGGTACAAGTTCACCCCCAGAATACACGTTCTTTGAGAATAAAGTTCATTGTGATTTAAGTTCATCACTATATTTATAAATAAGTAAGTTCACTATTATAGTATAAAGTTCATCATTGTTTTATAAAGAGTAATGGAATAATGAATATTGAAAATTGTATGTGTTTTAAAGAGCATTGCATGAGCACTTTTATTTTTATACTGCTTGCTAAGCATTAGGCTCATACTTAAGTCTTGTGATGTAGGTATGCATAGCATCAAGGATAGAAGCAGTGGATGAGGCATTTATACGTTGCGGGCTTGGTGGTTAGTTAGGCTAAAAGATTAAAGAGGAAACATAATTATTGGTAATAATGCTTCTAAAGAAAGTGATCCTTATTTGTAGTGTTCTAATTTATTAAGAATGTTTTTCAATTGTGTTTCAATTCATATGGCTTTGTAAATACAAGTCTTCCGCTGTTGTAAATATTTTCATGTTATAAAGCTTTAAATTATGACAAGTTTTAAGTAATAAATGGTTTAACGAAAAGAAGTTTATTTATGCACTTCTTATTTAAGCTAGTTTTGAAATAAAAAGTCTTCCGCTGTAATTTTAAAAGAAGAAGTATTCAAAATCATCAGTTTTAAATTGTAAGAAAAACTGGGATGTGACCTATATAGTGAAATGTAATGTTCAATGTATGCTTATATAGTCATGTAGTCTATTTAAAAAAAGAACCTATCTCTTCTATCATTTCCTTTATGTTTTCCTTTATCAGTCCAAATGTTGGGGATTTTTTGTATAGAAGAAAGGATATGTCCTATGGTTCATGTGGACTTAACCGTCACTCCATCCCTACGTGGGATGAGCTGTATCCATCAGAGGTGTTACCACCAAGAACCGTCACCAAATCTCCTGAACCCCCACACGTCCATTTACGTTTATTACATTCATTTCTTTGTTGTGCAATGGATGCATATATCTACCTTTTCATAACATACCTATCCATGATGCATACCATGTAAGCAATTCACACAATTGAATAGTTTATAGTACACATTGAGAAAATAATACAATCTACATAACAATTTATTGAAGCATGAAACATGAAAGCTTTTCTATCCTTCTAACTCATGTTGTAAACTAACCTTTTAACAGTGCAGGAATTAACCAAATTCTACATTATCTTCTAACAGTTTCTATCAACATGATACAACAGAGACAACAAACATAACTTTTTTCTTGATAGACTTAGTTCATATTCTAATTGAACGAAGGGCAATTTAGAAAGCAAAACATATTCCTCACAGATTCATCTTTTGACAACTTAATGGTTCAAAAAAGAAGTAGCTAAAATGTAACAAACAACCAATAACAGAGTCAATATTATCACAGCTTATTAGCAGTAGTTTTGAAGCTTCTTCCAACAATCACATCGCAACAACAATTACCTCTTGAAAATCCTCCCGCACAACCTCATAGCAACACCTCAAAACTCTCTAGAAAACCAAAATAGAGAATACCTTGAGAGACACAAGGAGATTTGTTTATTCTACCAAAAACTCCCTCAAATACGTTTATAAGACTACAGAGAAAGTCGATGAGGCATGACTAATCGATTTCCAAACACCACTTTGATTTTCTAGACATCATTTATCCATTTTCAGGGTGATTCTTCACATTCTAGTCCATCACCTCTTCCCGTGATCGACCCCAATTCATCAGACTTATAATTTTCATGACGACGATCGACCGCAAATCATCAGTGATCAACTGTAAATTAGCCTTTTCTAGAATTACTGGTTGATCACCTCCATAGTAGACGATCAACAGCTGCTAAAATCATTGCTCTTTGTAATATTTCACTTTGGAACCGGTCGATCAATCCACTTCAGTATATCAACCACTTACAATTTCGTTGCTCACTGTAACATTTTGCATAGAAGGAGATGGACCACATCTCACATTGATCGACAGCCAACATTAGAATTCCCATTTTCTTCATTTTGCTCCTCAAGCATTTGAAACTCCCACTTATTCTTTTGACATGTGGACAAGTTACACCTCTAAACAAACTAACACTACTATAAAATCCAACCTATCTTTAAGAATTAACAATATCATTATCATCAATGATAAAAATAACTTGGAATATTATAATTTCACTATGTCCAATTACCATATTTCACATAATCAAAGTTTTCCATGTAGACAAATTTTTCGGGTATTACAATCTCCCCTCTTAATAAAATTTTGTCCCAAAATTCAGCTAATGAAATAACTCCAGATACTTTGCCTCCATGTCTTCCTTTTGTTCCCAAGTAGCCTCCTCAATTGAATGATTATACCACAACACCTTGACTTGCGAAATCCTTTTGTGTCGAAATTCCTTAATCCTTGAATCAAGAATTTGTATTGGTTTTTCTTCATAACTTAAACTTGGTCGAACCTCCACGTCTTTTTGAGGTATCAATTGAACTAAAATCCCAAGGCATTTCTTCAACATGGACACATAAACACATTGTGAATTCCATCCATAGATGTTGGCAACTGAAGCTGATTGGTCGTTTTTCCAACTCTCTTCATAATAAAAAATGGACCAATGTACCTTAGACTTAATTTTCCTTTCTTTTCGAACCACATAACTCCTTTAAACAATGATATTTTGAGAAATATTAAGTTGCCTTCATTAAATTATAGTTCCCAACGTGATGATCTGCATAGCTTTTCTGGCGACTTTGAGCAACCAACTTCCTTTGACGAATAACAGCAATCATTTCAATCGTTTGCTGCACCATATCAGGTCCATAAAATTCTGCTTCTCCAATTGTAGCTTAAAATGTACCATTTCAATTGTAGCTTCAAAGCTATTGTTGTAAGCAAATTCCACACAAAGTAACATCTTTCCCCATCCAATTTGAAATTCTAAAATGCAAGCTTGCAACGTATCTTCAAATATTTCAATTATGCGCTCGCTTTGTCCATTTGTTTGCTGGTGAAAAGCCATACTAAACTTTAATTTGTTATGCATTGCTTTGTTTAAACCCTTCCAGAATGCAGAAGTGAACCTTGAATCCTAATCTGATACGATTGAGGCCGGTACTGCATGTAAGCATACAATCTCTTTAACGTGTAATATTGTGAACTAGTTCATCTTGTTAGTCATCTTTACTGGTAAGAAGTGAGAAACTTTTGTTAATCTATCAACAATCACCCAAATTACATCAAGCCCTCTAATAGTCTTAGGCAATCCTATGACGAAATCCATAGTGATATGCTCCCACTTCTATCTCGATATAGGCATTGGTTGCAGCATTCCCCCTGGCCTTTGATGTTCTTCTTTCACTTGTTGGCATACTTGACACAATGCCACATAATGAGCAATATCAACTTGAGGTCTTATACATGGAATTTGAGGCAATAATGCAATTTGAGGTCTTCATACATCTTAGTAAATCTGGGGTGAATAGAAAATTTTGAGGAATGCGCTTCTCCTAGAATTGCCAAACATCATTGTGACCTTTCTAGTATATACCATATGTTTAAATTTTATAATTTCATCACTAGACGTGAAATAATTCTAATATTTCTCTAGAGTTAGGTTCAATTTAAAATCTTCACATTGCTCGTCTCCTTGTTGAGCCTCTTTAATCTTTTCCAGAATGGTGGGCTTCAGTGTCATTGCTGATCATAGAGCGGTTAGCTGCATAGGAATTATCTGCACATCTAATTCCTTAACATTTTTACGAAGTCCTATGGCATCTCATCACATAGCATATTCATAGACTAAACTTTTCTACTCAGTGCATCCGCTACTACGTTTGCTTTCCTAGGATGGTACTTGATCTTGCAATCGTAGTCCTTCACGAATTCCAACCACCGCTGTTGTCTCATATTCAATTCCTTCTGGGTAAAAATGTATTTCAAACTTTTGAAAATCTCACATCGTTACCCGTACAAATAATGCCTCCATATTTTAAGTGCAAACACCACTACAGCTAGTTCTAAATCATGAGTGGGATAATTTATCTCATACGGTTTCAATTGCCTTGAAGCATAAGCGATTACCTTTCCGTCTTGCATAAGGACACCACCCAAGCCACTTCTAAATGTTGTAATTTACTTCTTCCACCGATAGGGCTAATACAGGGGTTGTAGTAAATAGGTGCTTTAATTCTTGAAAGCTTTCACAATCACTTGTCCACCAAAATCGTGCATTTTTCCTTGTTAAGCCAGTAAGAGGTAGTGTGTTCTTGGAAAATCCATTTATAAAGCGTCGGTGATAGCCTGCTAATCCAAGAAAACTTCTTACTTCTCTAAATTTTTTTGTCTGCGACCATTCAATTGCTACTTCAATTTTTGTTGGATCCACTTCAATACTGTCCTTGGAAATTACATGACTTAGAAAACATGCTTTATTTAGTAAAAATTCACACTTTGAAAATTTTGCGTACAATTGATGTTTCGCCAAGATAGACAAGGAAATCCTCAAATGTTCCTAATGCTCCTCTTTTGAACGAGAATAAATCAAAATATTGTCAATAATGATGATAATGAACTTATCCAAATATTCTTTAAAAATTTGGTTTACCAGGTTCACAAATGCCGCTAGAGCATTTGTTAAACCAAATGACATTACAAGAAACTCATAGCGTCTGTATCTTGTCCTGAATGCCATCTTTGAAATATCATCAAGCTTAACTATTAACTGATAATTTCTCGACCGAAGATCAATCTTTGAAAAGACACAAGCACCTTGAAACCTATCAAAATAATCGTCAATTCTAGGCATGGGATATCTATTATTGATTGTTACTTTATTCAGTTTGTAGTAGTCGATACACATCCCCATCAATCCATCCTTTTTCTTTATGAACAGAACCGGTGCACCCTAGGGTGAAAAGCTGGGACGTATAAATCCTTTGCCAATTAATTCTTCCAACTGGATTTTCAATTCTCATAATTCAACTGACATCATTCCATATGGATTTTTAGAAACAGGCTCATTACCAGGATGCAGATTGATCACAAACTCAATTTCCTTATCAGACGGTAACCCTGGAAGATCATCTAGAAAAGATTCCTAGAAAGTTTTGGACAATAGAAATTTCTTCCAGCTTTGCTTTTGATACCACCGTTGTGTCCATCACATTCACAAGAAATCCTTCACATCCATTTTTCAAAAACTAGTGCACTTTAAGCACATAGATTACTCCTAATTTTTCTTTTTTTCTTGACTCCATAAAATGTGTGTGGTTCACCACCAAGAGGGAGAAAGTATGCTTCTCTCTTTCTACAATTAATCATTGCATGATGATGGAAAAACAAGTCCATACCCTGAATAATATCATATCCTTTCATATCCATGATAATCAGATCGACATGAATTACACGGTTGTTTATTCTAACTGCATATACTTTTAGAATACTACTAGCAGTCAAACAATCGCCAGAGGGTAAAAGTACCCTATACTCACTCTATACCAATTCAGGGAGACAATTTATTTTTACCAAAAATTGAGAAGATATAAAGAAGTGACTAGCTCCAGAATCAAACAATACATAAGCAGCTAAGTTGTTAACAGAAACTATACCTGGCACAATTAGGGAAATAATTCATTTTGTGCAAGACTTAAATGCAGTAAAAGGGTGAGTTACTCCTACTTCAATAGAACTTATGAGACTACTCCATTAACCGTAAATCATACCTAACACGACTGCAGGCTATTTTCCTTCTTACTCCTTACCATATAAAGAGAAGAACCTTGGTGCCACCTTCTCTAGTCCTCTAGCCAAAGTTGGACAAAACCTAGTGACATACCTCGGATTTCCACACTTAAAGCATAATCTTGAACCAACTTTGCCATCTCCATAATGGTTCTTTTTACATTTTGGACATTGATTGGGATAGTTTGCTTAAACATAGGATGAAATAATAACTGCTTCATTCATAAAACATTTGTCCTTCCTTTGTTGTTCTTCATTATCAGATGTCCTTTTTGCTCCCTTATTCACAGATGAACCGCAAATCTGTTGCTGACTCTTATTATTCTTTGAAAACCTTTGGTTTATCTGTCGCTACCTAGCCACCATTAATTTCACCTCCTTAACCCCTAATGACTTAGAGATAATTCTTGCATACGGAATATCCTGAGTTCCAAAGATCTTGACTCCTCTAAAGATCTCCACTTTAAGCCATTGGACAAACTGATGGACTTTATGCTTGTTGCTTGCAACCAAGTGCGATGCGAACCGAGACAATGCTTCAAATTTCCTTATGTAATTCGATACAGTTCCGGTTTGACGTAAATACACGAACTCCACCAATTTCTTCATTCGAATAGTCTAGTTGAAATATTTCTTATGGAAGATCTCATTGAATTGTTCTCATGTCAGGGTTCAAACATCCTGTGCTGCCTTAAGAAAATCTCACTAGAATCTTGCATCTTGAATTAGCTGGTATGCAGCACATGCAACTTTCTCAATCTCTCTCTTTCCATAATACGTTACTTGTACTAAAATTGTCGATCCACTATAGTAGTTAGTCGACCAAGTGCTTCATTTCTATCATCCTGTTGAACAACATGTTCTTGACCCATAGCATTTTCTAGACTCACAGTTTCATTCCTCACATTATCAGCTCCGACAGCTTTGTCTCGTGCATTATTAGCTTGTACATGTCCTCTATATCCCCTCGCCATTCTATATTCTACAATTATTTTCCATCATGAAACAATAAACTAAACAAAGCAATTTAACTAAAAAAATAAACTTACAGTCGAAGAAGTATGTTGTGATAAGTCTTGCATTACCGGTAGTCTAAAGAATCGCACTTAACCCGGTTATGTTTTGATTCCATATTGTTAACTGTAATACCCCGATAATTTTGTCTTGTTAAATAATATAATGAATTTTGAGAATTAATGTCTTATATTGCGGGGCAGTATTTTGTCGAATAATACCGTGTAAATATATGGAAAATATTGTGGAATGATTAAAGTATAAATTTTTAAAGGGAATGGTGCATTTTGGGTTTTCGGTCGCACTGCGGTCAACGACGCAGTCGTGGTACGCGTCTGAAATGCATTACAGGTTACTCCTTGAGTTTTCAGTCTTACCAAGGTCGAAGTTGGAGTCCTGGGGTTTGCGTCTTAAATGCATTACATACTGCATTTTGGGTTTTTGGTCGCAATGCGATCAAAGACGCAAACATGATGTGCGACCGAAAAGCAACATGTTTTTGAATCTGTCAAATTCTTCGATTTTGCGGTTGAATCATTAGTCAGGATGCGGTCCTAAGATCCGACCGAAAATGCAAAACCGTGAAAAAAATTTGGTTTTTGGTCACAACGCGGTCGACGGTTCGGTCGACTTCCTCTACTGAAAGTCCAATTTTAACAAAATTACAGCTTCTGTTGCTGTCATTTGTTTGTTTCTCTCGAAGCTTTCCTTTTCACCCGAGGAGATTGTGAACTTTCCACGTGGCATCAAGGTATTGGACCACCTCCCTTGGATTGGATGATTATTCTCTACCTAGCAAATCCTCTTGGAAGGTTCGCCCCTTCTGTCTATAAGTTGAGTGCTGCGAGTGTGTGTGGTTGCCACCTTTGAGAGGAGCTATACTTTCAGAGAATAGAGTGTTGTGCGTGTGAGGTTGAAGCAAACCGTGAGCTTGTTGCCATGTGGGATTCTTCAACTTGGAAATCTTCAGTGAGGTAAGAAATGGGTAGAGTCTTTGCCAGTGGAGGCCCTACACCACAAGTTGTGTCTTCCCCTATTTGTTGATGAGGATCACGTATCTTGGATGATGTTGGATGATGTTGTTAGTGTTTCTATTGATGCATTGTTGATTACTCTGTTGTTGGATTTCTCATTGCTGCCTTGTTTCCTTTGGTTGCTGTTGATTTCTATTGTATTGCTAGTAATTAGATTGCCATGTTAGGAGTTCAACTTTATAGGTTTGATAGTATTATAGCTATTGTCCGATTTTTACATATTACTTCATGATATCATGGTTGGTTTGCTTTTCTCGGTTGTTGTCCATAGTGTCTTCTTGCTAATGCTTTATCATGATATTTTATTGACTCTAACAATGCAGAATCTTGTGGATGAGTAGGTGTTATACCCTGGTTGTTAATTCCCTTTCATTGTTGATAATAGACTATGTGATAAGAATTGTTGACTCCCTGTTGATTTGTGCTAAAATTATCTGTTGCATTAACGTTGCTCTTTTAATTTGTCAAGCACGTTTAGTCACTTAGCATTAGTTATTTGTTGGTGCTCTTGGGTGTTAATCTCCTGCTTTAGAAATAACAGGTTCATAGTTAGTATAAAACTTGATTTTTGAGTTCATCCACAACTTCATCGTTTAGTTTCTTGCTGTCAAATATAGTGTTCAATATACTTTGCACTGCTGTTATTTTGTTGAATAATAGACTACAAATTGTCACAATGTTTATGTTTGTTTCCTGCCTTTAATTTTTCGTCTAGCATGTTTGGCGCTTTGAATATACGGGATGCACCCACAGAAGCTCAGAAGATGAATTGAGGCTCGGGCGTTGGGAGGAGGATGGACGCCCTCAAAAAGAAGTTGGACGTCAAAATTAGGGGTAACAGACGTCCCTTGGGGAATAGCAGACGTCCCTTGTGTGGACGCTTCGTCGTTTGGATCAAACAGAAGGCTGGCGCTTAAAATAGGGAACAACGAACATCCCTTATGGAGGAACGGACATCCCTTATGAAGCCAACGAACGACAGAAGTGGATAATGGACGATAGGTATTGGTGATGGATGTCCCTTATAGCTGAAATGTCGTCGTTTGAGCGAAAGAGAGGTGGGCGTTTAAAATAGGGGAATAACAGACATCTTTTTTAAAAGGAACGGATGTCCTTTAACGTGCAGGCTTGAGCAGCATTAAATATAGATTAACGATAGACGTCCTAATTTGAAGAACGGACGTCCCTTCAGGCTAATAAATTGACGGATGATTAACAGGAGTTGACGCCGCTGGCAGGACGGACATCCCTTGGCAGGAACAGACATCCCTTAGTAGAAATTCACACTGAATTAAAAAGAGTGGACGTCTCTTTGCAAATCTGGACGTCCCTGGCTAAGTAGACCTGCTTGCGAACGACGAAATGGCGAAACATGAATCTGAACGAAATAGCTCTGGAATTCGATCGTTTGCATTCAAAAATGATGGGAACTGAAATTCGAATCTGTCTAAAGGTAAAATATAATTCCCGCAACTGATATGCTGAAGAAAGGCCAAAGCTTGGAAGGTAGAATCCGTCTCTGGGAAATGCGATGGACTTCCTCTGATGACAATGATGGGAATGAAAAAATAGAAAATTAACAAGTTGGTCTGAACAACACTATGGTGGTGTCTTTGACTTGAACGGTTGCTTCTGAAGAAGTAGCTCTCCAGCTTGAATCTTTGAAAGCTTTCTACAACCTTTACTAGATAATCTTCTTTGACGGCACAAAGAAGGAAAGAGAGTAGCAATAAGAGAAATCACCCAAAACTTACAAGCTGATGATTCCAATTTTGTACACACACACTTGTTTGGATATGACTCACCGAAAAGGATGCGGCAGACTGGAAAAACTCCAAGTTCAATAAACGTTCATTTTTTCTATTCAAAATTCTTCATCTCCACAAATGACGCTTAATGAAGCTTAAATACTAAGCTAATTAGGGTTAAGCCCTAATCACCTAATTACATAAATAACCATACAACAAAACAACACACAAACGAAAGACAACAAAACAAACAACAAATCAACAACAATTAAGCTATTACAAAATGAAGTGTTTAATTTAAATTAAATTAAAAATGAGATAAAAATGAGGTAGAGTCGGGGGGCATCAATACGCTGCTATTTTTATTTTATTCATAGAGCATTTTGATAGTAATCATGGCTGTTGTTTCCGTTGAATTTTCTAAGCATGTTACGACTTCAATTTCCACTGTTATTTCCCTCAATTATCAAGCATGATATTGCTTGTGGTTTTCTATTAAATTTGAAGCATGCTGGGACATTGAATATCGCTGTTATTTCTTTCAATTATCGAGCATGATATCGCTACTATTTTCTATTAAATTTTAAGCATGCTAGGACGTTGAATATCATTGTATTTTCTTTAATTTTTCAAGCATGATAGTATCCCGATATCATATTGCATTAGTTCTTTATTAATTAAATTTCTGTTTTGTTAATTAGAGTATGTTTCATAATCATCATTTTATAATAGGAATTGTTTAGTGATATAGACTGTGATTTTTTTTAATGATTGACTTGGACTGCTTTACTCATAGTCATTTTATATTCCGTTGTATGATTGTTACATATTGCTGTGATTTTATTGTTGCATTTACATGCATCATGATAATAGAAACCATTAGGAATGCCATGTGTGAGTTGGTATTCATTTGGGTGAGGAAAATGGATAAGGAAAATGAATGTAAGGGGAATTGGAGGTTGGGGAGGTAGTTCGGATCGTAACCAGGTAGACTCGAGATTATGCCTTTCCCTTATCGGGTCGCGAGAGCCTGTCTACCCAAAGGGTTATATGCTGACTAGCAGCCACTCTCCCTGCGATAGAACCTCCAATGTCCCAATTCAATGTATGAGTTGATATATATATATATATATATATGTAATTGTGAGTAAAGAACAGTTTGGGCGGATTCAATTATGACATAATGAGTTAGAGGCATACATCATATTGCATATCTCATTTCTTACTGGGCCTTAGGCTCACATTTTGCTTATGGTGTAGGTGATTGCGAGAATGTGATTATTCCTGGAGCGGAGGAGGAGGCATTTCCCATTGAGCATTTGGGTTACCCAGCTGAATCGACCTAAGAGGGTTATGGCTCCCATGAAGTAAAAATGATGTTTTGAAATGTGTTGATAATTCATAAACGTTTTGTAAAGCTATAAACTCACGTTTTGATCGTCAAACCTTATTTTGAATTTAATTATGTTTCCGCTTTTACTCTAATTTAACTATGCAACTTTAATTTATCTCACTCACTTTAACTATTACCTCTCGTATGGTTAAATAAATAAATAAATAAATTTTACACAGTAATTAAGAACGAAAAAGTAAGAAAACTAATGTGGTGCATCATAGTAACATCCCATTTTTCATTAAAAATTTTTCTTTTTAAATTTCATTCATAAACATGTGAGGGAAAAGAATAGAGTAGCATAAGCGGAAATCTTTGAATTAAAACATACAAACGTCACCTCAAAACAGTTGAAAGTAAACATCATTTGAAACTAGTTTAAAATCCTTAAATACTTAAACATGCTTTATTCCATTTCATGAGCCATAACCCCAAAGGTCAACTTGCGTCGGGTAACGAAAGTGCTATTGAGTCATACTTCCTCCACGTGCACGTCATTAGTTTCATAGTCATCACCTATAACGATCTGGTTTTTCTTACGTTTAAAATCATGTGAAATTTAAAACTTTTTCTTTGATAAAAACTAGCAAAAGACTTTTCTTTTAAAGACCATTTAAAGATGATAAATCAAATCCTTTTCTTAAAAAATTTTATAAAACACAGTGGAAGTTCTTTCAATAAAATAAAACATTTAAGGATACATTAATTAAATCTGTACAAAATATTTTACAAAACTCTTTTCAAACCATTTCTTTTTTTAAATCCTTTAGCCTATCCAGCAACAAGATTCGCATGCAAATCCTTCATCAACTGCTCTCTAGCCTGTTCTCATGCGTGTACCTACATCGTAAGACATAAACTAATGAGCCTTATGCTCAGTAAGTGAAATAAAAATAAACTATAAAATGCACGTGTCATGCAGCCTTTGAAATCCGTTTTCATTTTTTGTTTTCCTTTCCTTTCTTACTCTTACTTTGTTATAGAACTATGGTGAATTGTGATTTTGGCAAACGGAATCATGATGGTGACCCAAAAAGATGTCAGGTGAACCTGGCCATCATGATGAACTTATACCGTTTATCATTTTATGTGAATATTTCATTAGCAAACGGAATCCTGATGGTGACCCTAACAGATGTTGGGTGAACCTGGCCATCATAATGAACTTATACCATTTACCCTTTCTTTACTTTTATCTTTCTCATTTTCTTTACATTTATTCATCTTTCATTTCCTTTATAGTTTCCTTTCCAAAACCATGCATGAAAACCATTTTCGTATTCTTTTGAAAACCACGATGCATAATGCTCGTGAATGCATACATTCTATATATCAGTACTATAATCTCTAAGCATGCTCATCTATTAAACACATCATTAAAAGAACCTAATTCTAATAAATACCTAGCAAGCAGCAGTACAATTCACGAAACATGCTCAATATCTAGCTATTCTAACAAAGTAGTAGACATGCTCAATATCTTAATATTCTAATAAAGCGGTAAAAAATCAGCATACAATTCCTAACTCTTGCGATGTAGGACCCCAAAGACCAAAACACATACATATCACTTACCTGGCGTCTGCAATGCATTTTAGCACTTCATCTTTCTTCCTTTGATACCTTGAAATAAATAAATAAATAACTATTTCAATCCCATAAGCAGTAATTAAACAAAGGACTATTCAACTCACAATCTCCAAAACATATCTATCTACACGGTAAAACACGTTAAAACCAATAGAGCATATTTCCAACTTCATATCTTATTCCAGTTTGACAATGCTTAGGAACAACATAACATACAACAATAACCAACAGAACTTCAACCAAAGAAATATTTCAAGCCTTAACAGATAACCACATTCTTCATCTTTCATCCTCACTTTTAACATAATTAAACCTACAAACATAATATAACTTTTCCAAATAATAGAATAACACACCAAACCCAACTCTAGCACAAACCAACATATTCACAACTCTTGGTATTAATAACAACAAGTACAAAACCCACTTTGTAATGACCCAAATTTTTATATTTACCTTTTATTTTCTCTTAAAATGCGTGTTGAATTAAAAACTTTCATTATAATTGAATTTCAAACAAATCAAAAGTCATATCAGAGTGCTCGTTTAGAATCTCGATTGCCACAACATTTTTCCTTAAAACTCATTTGAATCGTGGAACACTAAAATCATTCGATCCAAATATAGCGGAAGCGAAATAAAAATCATTTATTAAACGAAAATATTAATCAAAACATACTTAAAGTTTAGGGTCAAACACATCACATATTCAAAATACGGGTTGGAGCCATAGTTAATATTTTTACAAAAACGTATTCACTATTTAACCCTTACAAAACAAATTCTTCTTCTTTCCTTGAGCCATTAGTCTACTCTAGTCGCGTTTCCTCCAGATACTCCACAGGCTCCACAGGGAAGGCCTCCTCCTCTGTACTCGGTACTACCATCTCATTACCTATACCACAAGTAAGGACGTGAGCCAATGGCCCCATAAATGAAATGGGTTATGCTTATGTTATGCCTCTCTTTTAATTCTTTATGGAATGGGGGCCACCCAAACCAACTATTTCATTACGTTCGTTCATTTATTCATTCTTTACTCTTACATCGAGCGGGAGATTGAAGGACCCATATGGGGTGGTATAGTTGACCGGGCTAACCTCCTAAGTACATACTAGGTCCCGTTTTCGTCAAGGTAGGGGCTATGCCTAGCTGCTAAACTAGACCCGACTACCCACCAGCCCCCAACTCCCCATTCATTCTATCATTCATTTTCCTTTACGATTTTCCTCACTCGGAACGTGTGAGTACCACCCCAAGGTGGCACTCCCTATTTGTTTCTATTAGCATGATGCATGATGACAATTCAACAACGCATATACGAAAAGTAAGTGATAGTAATTTAAAGGAATGATAACTCAACAAACAAATGGCAACTCAATAAGCAATTGACGGAGTCAAAGATATCCAAAGAGAATGAAAGCATGACTGTGGGGCATCTATAAAAGAAGCATATAGAAATAGCAAACAGAATATGCTTTTAAATGAAGATAATAATTCTAGCAGGAATTACGAAGTTAGAATAACATGCTTGGGATTAAATGAGCATTAGCTAATAAACATACATGAGGATTAACAGGAAGTGATTAACTAACAATGTTGGAAGATGAAATTAGCTAATAGTAAAGTGACATGCTTGAAGATTATGTAGAAGATTTTGTAAATAAAATTTGCATGCTTGAAGAGAAGTAACTAATTAACATGCAAGGATGGATAATTGTCATGCTTGAAGATTTAACAATAGTTAACAAATCATGATCGAAGTTGACGAGTGATAACAAGTTAACGTGCTTGACATTATATGAGGAGACTTAACATGCTTGAAAGTTTCACAAATATTTGGCATGCTTGAAGACTAGTAATAATATTAACATACATAAGGATGAATGTGTGATTTAGCATGCTTAGAGATTAGACAAGTAATAGTATATGAATAGCCAAGAAATAGATCTACATACAGGTAGAGTTATCATGCTTTGAAGGCTCAATTAATATGCTTGGGGATCAACAATAATTGAATAATTAACATGCTAAAAAATAGAAAGAGTAATAACAAGCAACGTGCTGAGGATTAACAAGAAAAGGTTATCATGATTAAAGATTATACAACGAAGGCAATATAGTGAAAGTTAGCGGAGATAGTTATAGCAAAACCACAACAAAACATTACAATTAGTTACAGCGA
Organism: Begonia loranthoides; assembly: GCA_022433065.1. Taxonomy (NCBI): domain Eukaryota; kingdom Viridiplantae; phylum Streptophyta; class Magnoliopsida; order Cucurbitales; family Begoniaceae; genus Begonia; species Begonia loranthoides. The sequence continues at coordinate 12,780,591 of CM039480.1, read as the reverse complement.
AACCACAGCAAAACATTACACATAACAAACTCAACAACCACAGCAGAAGTATCATTAGGTAGTGAATAGAAGGACAATCATACTCAGAATATATGGAAGTCACGAGACCATATTAATCTAGTAAATAACACATAGAGTCATTCGCCCTTTTCAATCACGTTGTTTGTTCATTCACGGTTCTACGCTACTAGATTTATCCTCAGACTATGTTCTTAGGAAATGCAAATCGAACTTTGAAATGAAATTTAATAGCAAGTTGTGTATAACAGTAAGTTATGGAGAAAATAACTAAAGAATAAAGATGATAAGAAAATTTGCAGAAGGTAACAACAAAGATTCATCTAAGAAGTTTATAGATTCTAACTACAATAACACACACAAATTACTTGTGGGTAGGGCCTCCTCTAGCCAAGACTAACTTAGTTCCTTACCTAGGTTTTGAAGAAAACAACAGGGACAGCTGAAACTCCCACCCCCGGGACACACACTCAGCTGCACGAAGAAGAAGGAGAGACGAAAGGGGAGAAGAAAAACAGGACCGAACTGAAGGGGCAAGCTGGAAGATAAAGGAGTGACTTACTAGGGTAATCATCGTGTAGGAGAGGGGGAGGAGGATGGTTGGGTTACATGAGCTGGAGCTGCAAGGAGGGTCGATTTCGTTGTCTAGAGGTGTTTTAGTCTTTGGGAGATCGTGTAGTTATATACTATGCGACAAATGGTCTGATTTAAATCCCTAAATTGACGCAGATCTGTGATCTTCCAGACGAGTGTGGACGCATAGATCTCATCCGCATGAGTAAAATCCACATGCCAAATTGTGGTCATGGACGAGAAATGGCGTCCCCATAGCCGACCTTGGGACGTCATTTGGCGTCTGAATGTATCATCCCCATCTGTCCATAATATGGACAAATTCAAATTGAACGAGACCTACCCTCATCCACAAGCATCCAAAAGTTCCCAGGATTCGGACAGATTCAATGCGAACGAGGCCATCTGCGTCTGCATCGTCCAGACTCATCCTCGACTCCATAGCACAGTGAAGTTAGGGAGCAAAGTCACGTCTTGAGTCATCCCAAGTCGCGAGGTGATGCTCCAAGCATTTACGAATGACATGATTCGTCCTCATCGTCACCCGCAAGCGTCTAAAAATGCCCAAGACAGCTTTTTTCTCACAATTCCCTACTTAACTTTTACCCCATTAATACATTTCATAATTAACCAAGTATAGATACATGATATGAAATTTTCTCCAAGTTTGAATACATATCGTATACGACAAAAATTGGTGCCAGGGTATTACATACTACCCTCCTTAAACAATTTTGGTCCCCAAAATTAGCTATTGAACAATTCAGGGTACAAGGTCCGTATGTCATCTTCTTTCTCCCAGGTAGCCTCTTCGTGGTTGTGATTCTGACATAAGACCTTGACCAATCGGATACGCTTGTGACGTAGCTCTTTCACTCTTGAGTCAAGAATCTAAACAGGGCTTTCATTGTAGCTCAGGTTGGACTGTACCTCAATATTATTGGAAGGGTTCAAAATAGCTGCATCACCCAGACACTTCTTGAGCATAGACACGTGAAATATTCAAAAAGAGAGCAGGTATATACCGAAGCATCAAATGACAGAAAATAATCCCCTTCAAACTTCATGCTAACCATGGAGTGCATGAAATCAATTAGGAAGAAGATTGAGTACATGCAATCCAAAGGAACCCGATAGCAGTGTTCCATTTCTCTATTCTTCTCTTTCGGTCTTTAACATGGATAATAATATAACTCAATCATTTAGAATATTAATCTCAATACATTTCATGGAGCAACAACAAACAAAGACTTACCCAAGAAGGCTTCTTCATAAAACATACATTGGCATGAGGGCCACAAAATAGATGCTTGGTTGGTAGCTACTTTTCTTCAAAATTTTCCACTTGGATGGTTGCCAAATCAGTTGAACATTGACCACTTGCTAGATTGATTTTAGTAGGTTTCCTTATCTCTTTTTCCATATGTCTTTCTTGTCCTTCAAGTGAGTCTTCTTGGGCCTCTTTCCATTGCTCTAGGGGTATGGGTCCTCTTTGACTTCCTTAAGTTGGTTGCTTCTTTATTTGGGCCTTTGTGAGTGGACCTAGTGGTACATCACATGTCTTCACCCTTTTATAGATGGCATATGGATGGAGGTGTTAGGTGAGGCATGAGGATATGAATGCATATATGGGAAGCTTCGTTTGTGGTAGATTTAAAGAGAAAGGGAGAGAAAGCAAAGAGGAAACTCTCTAGAGAGAAAGAGAGAAGGAACTCTCTAGAGAAATGATGGAGAAATGAGGTTGTGAAATGAAAGAGCAAAAGAGATAGAGGGATAATGGGAGTGAAGTGCTAATAGCTGGCAGCCGAGATAACAATAGGGAAGAAATGATAAATAGAGATCAAAGCAAAGGAAGAGAGTGAGAGAGACAGAGGAAAGAAAGTGAAGAGAAAGAAAAAGAGAGTGTTCTGGAGATTACAAAGAAGAAGAATAAGTAGCAGAAGAAAGGGAAGAAGAAGAAAGGAAGGAGGAGCTCTCAGGTCATCACTGTATCGGGTATTCTTCTAGTAATATATTCATCCACTTACGTTATGGATTTTATGGAAATATTGAAAAGTGTAGGATGTTAGTTTTTGGATGAGATAGACTCTGTGATTGGATAATGCTCTCTGTAGTATTGGTAATGGAATGTTAATCTGTCGATGAAATGTTGGTTCTTTATTTATGGTTGCTAAATATGATTTGTGCCCTATTAATTGAAAATGTTCCCTGTGAATTACAGTTACATGGAGTAATATTCAGTTAAGATATTAGGTGTGTGCTGTGATATTAGTTTCTATTTGGTTGGTAACTGCCTATGGTTAATGGACGAGGTTAAGGAAATATTGTTCCGTGTTCTTTGGTTTGGTTATCCATTATTTAGTTTCTACTCATGGGATGGAAGTGGTAGTTATACTCAGGTGGGTTGAATGTTACGACTTTGGGTGGTCATGGTTGGGAATTGTTCCTTGTTGTGTTACTACTTTAAGGAGTTGTGGTTATTAATGATTAGTTATTTAATGATTTTGAAGGTATTGAAGGAATCAAAAAGGAGAAAAAGGACAACGGTTAGGTGTTGATACACATTAAAACTTTGAGGTAAGTTGATGAGTATGCGTTTTGGCCTTTTGGCCCTATATTGCAAGAATTAGGGTTTATATGTTGACTATTTACTACTTTCATAGACTTTTAAGTTAGGTTGTGATTATGTTCTAAAGATTGTTTTGATGTTTATTGCGTGTTTATTAGATATAGGTTCTTTTAATGATATGTTTATTAGTTTTGAATTAAAGATAGTGATAAGGTGATTAAGCATGTTTGAGGCCTACATAGAGGAGATTGAACAGTATGCATTCACGAGCATCATACATCATGGTTTTCAAAATGATACGAAAATGGATTTTCATGCATGGTTTTAAAGAATGGTTTAATGGATGCTCACACATATTGAGTGTATGGTGTTCTTGAGGGTTGATCACTCAAAGTGGACTACCATAATTTGGGTTATAGGAATATCCATTTTACAATGGAAAGTGGAACAGATAATAAACGAATGTTAAATGATAAAAGGTAAAGTGAAGTAAAGGCAACGGTATGGTGTGGGGCCATTTAAGCCCTTGGTGGGCATGGCCGCTAGTTTGCCTTTTGGATTATACCAATGCCGCTAGCAGAGATTTTGGATTATGCCATGACTACTCATACCGATTATAGGACAGGCCAATGGTTAGTTGGGCATTCGGATTATACCATTGTCGCTATACCAGAGGTGTCAGGTTGGATGAATTGGATGGACTGGTCAACGGATAGTTGGGCTTTTAGATTATACCATTACTGCTATACCCGGGGCGTCGGGATCTGATGGACGGAAAATAGACAAGAGATTAATATGTACAAGATAAAGAAAAACGAAAATAGAAACTACATATGGATTTTAAAGCGACATAGCAAGTGCATTGTAGATTTTACTTTATATAACTTATTGAGCGTTAGGCTCATTATGATGTGCCCCAAGGTTCCGTCACCTAAGCCCGAGCCAAGGGTTCCTTTATTTTCTAACTTTATTTATTTATTTTGTAGGTGTTTCTTCTCTAGCTAACTTGGAGGAGAGTTTTGATCAATTTCACAAAGAGGATTCGGTGCATTTGGACTAGTGGATGTCATGCTTATCATAGAAGAAATTGTGGGCTTTCTTCCTCCGCCTAGAATCTGACCTCCAGGTGTTCAAGGATATTTTTTGCAATCCAGAAGACTTCTTTGCACATTTTGTCCTTCATACATTTTGTAGCTGATATCTAGAGCTTTCCAAAATGGTATTTGCCGTTACGTTTAGGGTTTGTTTGCTATGTCAAACGTCCCATTTTCAGAGGCATAAATCCAACCACGGAATTATTTAGTGTGTTTAATTTTGAGGTCATTTTTGTCATTTTTGTTTAGGGTTTTATTTGTAATTTGTCTTTTGGGGCCAACCTTGTAATTTTACCATTAGAGAGGTATTTTATCCTCTCTAATGAACCCTAATCAAACTTTATTTGGAATTTTGAAGATTTGAAAAGAAAACCTAGTTTTCTTTCTTGGTGTGAAGATCGCGGAGTTCCCTCCTCTCGTCCGTTTCTCCATCTTCCATCAACTCAATCTTCTTGCTGCTTCTTGATCTAGTCAAGTGGTGCTACCTCTTCCAAACCACTTCTCCCTTGTAGTGGTCCTTTGTAGAGTGGAGGTAGAAGAAGCTCCAACCCCCTTGGAGAGTGCCCGACCGTTTAGGTAAGGCCAAGCGTAGTCGCCCCCTCTCTCATTGGAGGTGAGCGAAATCTTTGGGTTTTCTTTTCTATTTCTTGCAGCAAGATTGAGGGTGTTCTTGATATTCTTGGACTTGTTATTGTTCTTTGGATATTCGTGGTTTCTTGAGGTCATTGGATATTAAAGATTCATGTTAAAGAGTTGTGATTGGAGGAAGCATAGCTAGCCGAGAAGCTATTTCTGCAATATTTATGTTTCTGATTCGCAATTGTGTCCGCGATTTGAAACCCTTTCGTTTGTTGTATTACGCTCATTTTTGGCAGGATTATTCTTCATATCGTCATAGATTTACCATCCAAAATTTGTATTTATTGGCCATATGCTCGCTAAGTTATTGACATTTTATTCTGGGTCGACAGAACTGTTTTGTAAAACCCTAATTCCGTGGGCTATCTTTTGTTGATCATATCTGGTTATTTTGAAGAACTTTTAAGATGAATTTTTGATATATGTATTCTGTAAGAGTTGTTGCAATCTCCTGCAAAGCTCAGCTCCTAATTCAATACGGTTCACAAGTTATTCAAAATTGAAGTTTGGTGGTGAGATTGTTGGCGCATACGTTACTCGGTTGCTTCTCTAGCAACTCTTGTGACTTGGTGCACATCATTTGGTATCAGAGCCTTGCTCCTCATTTTGTTCTCTGCATTTGGTGAACTTAAATTCTCAGTTTGATGGCAAGAGACTATAGATATGATTTGACTTGTAGCGAAGAAGAAAATGAGTTCTTAGATTCTATTCCAACTTTCAGTGGGTTCGATTGGCTTGAAGTTTACACGGATTGGGAAGATGAGTTGTAGGAATTTTTTTTAACTCATGAATTTTCAGATCGGGGAAAAGTTAATATTGCTTCTTCAAGACTTAAAGGAAAGGCTAACCTTTGGTGGAGAAGAATAAATGCTGAGAGAAGAGAAGAGGGTGCAGAAACTATAAAATCATGGAAATTGATGAAGAGAATTTTGAGAAACAAATATGCTCCAAAGATTACGAAGATATTCTCACCTTCTCCACAACCAATCCAATCCAAGAAGAGAGTTGTGAAAAGGCAGCAAACCCAACTGTTGGACATCAAGGATTCCCTACAACATATAGCTCAACAACTTGGCAAACTAGCTACTTCAATAAAGTCTGTAAACTCTCAGCCTATGCAACCAATCGATCATGATGAAATAGTTGTAGAGCATGTGTGGGTTGTAGAAAAGAAGAATGATAACTCTTTGGTAATGGCTAAAGTTAAGGAAGAATTTAAAGAAGAAGATGTATTTCCACATGAAGGTCCACTTCTTGTAACTGAATCTTGTATGAAAAAGAAAGTCAGTTTTGGAGAGTTAATTACCCCGAGTTGCTCCATCCAAACTCTTCCTATTTTAAGAACAATCGAAGAACCACTTCATGATATGGATTGTAAAGATATGTCTTTGGCAGGCACTACTAAGAAAGAAGAAGTATTGGACACTTAGATTGAGTTCCATCATACTAATCAACTATTCGAGATAAGTTCAGAGTTACAGACAACGACAGAAAAAGAAGAAAAACATAGAGAGAAGATTGTTTTGCCCAATCCAAGAGTAGACTTGGACTTCATCCACTCATCTTCATTCATTATTCCAGAATCAGGGTATACAATATGTGACACTCTGCCAGTGATGGTAAAAAGAGAACCATTAGTGTTGAAGAGAGTTCAATGTGAGATTGATGCTAATAGAAGTAAATCGGTGCAAAATAAATTTATGGGAAGCAAATTTTTCTTCACCAAAGTATAAGCCCAGAAAGGTACACTCCACCAAGTTCCTTAATTGATTGGTTCTTTAAAATTGGATGGTTAAGAAATATTGTTGTTATTGAATCTGTTATACCACTGTTAGATGTTAATGTTGTGGCTACTGTACTTGATCACTCTTTTAATTCTGGAATCTCAATTGGAGTTGATAATCTCAGCATGCCTAGTGGTGTAATAGAAAACGAGTTGATGGGCCATCTGAATATGTGGGATGAGAAATATGTTAACTCTATTTTACTGTTATCGCATCATCTTGTTTTTGATTGTTGTGGATCCAATCCCATTGAGTATGCACTCCAAGAAAGGAAAATGGTGTTAAATTACTTACTTACATGGTTCTTTAAAATTTGTTGGATGGGAGATTCCTTTGTTGTTGGTGCTGTTTTTGAATTTTGGAAAGAAAGTTTTGATATTGTGGGTGTGGAACTTCCCTATTATTATAATGGTAGTTCATTGGTGGTTAACAACTTGTGGATGCCTAGTTCTAGAGATAGAAAAATTTTAACTTGGAAGATTTTTAGTGATGACCTTGCTAGCTATTCTTTCAATAGAAGAACAAATTTTAGTTTGAGGGTACCTCTGAGTTTTATTACTATTGATACTGATATGTCTCTCGGACATGAGACTCGAAAGATCATGAGTTCCAAGGTCATCAATGAAAAGAGATATGCACAACCTGAAATGATGGATCTGACTCTAGACATCAAGCAACTTTTTCCATTTAATCTAGGAGGAAGATTTGTTGAAGATAATCAAGTATACTCGCTGGATTTGAGGACAAATCATTTTCAACCCTGGGAGTATGATGTGCCCCAAGGTCCCGTCACCTGAGCCCGAGCCAATGGCTCCTTTATTTTCTAACTTTTTTTATTTATTTTGTCGGTGTTTCTTCTCTAGCTAACTTGGAGGAGAGTTTTGATCAATTTCACAAAGAGGATTCGGTGCATTTGGACTAGTGGATGTCACGCTTATCATAGAAGAAATTGTGGGCTTTCTTTTTCCGCCTAGAATCTGACCTCCGGGCGTTCAAGGGTATTTTTGGCAATTTGGAAGACTTCTTTTCACATTTTGTCCTTCACACATTTAGTAGCTGACATCTAGAGCTTTCCAAAATGTTATTTGGAGTTACGTTTAAGGTTCGTTTGCTATGTAAAACATCCCATTTTCAGAGGCACAAATCCAACCATGGAATTATTTAGTGTGTTTAATTTTGAGGTCATTTTTGTCATTTTTTGTTTAGGGTTTTATTTGTAATTTGTCTTTTGGGGGCAACCTTGTAATTTTACCATTAGAGAGGTATTTTATCCTCTCCAATGAACACTAATCGAACTTGATTTGGAATTTTGAAGATTTGAAAAGAAAACCTAGTTTTCTCCCTTGGTGTGAAGACCGCAGAGTTCCCCTTGGAGAGTGCCCGATCGTTTAGGTAAGGCCAAGCATAGTCGCCCCCTCTCCCATTGGAGGTGTGCAGACTCTTTGGGTTTTCTTTTCTATTTCTTGCAGCAAGATTGAGGGTGTTCTTGATATCCTTGGACTTGTTATTGTTCTTTGGATATTCATGGTTTCTTGAGGTTATTGGATATTAAGATTCATGTGAAAGAGTTGTGATTGGAGGAAGCATAGCTAGCCGAGAATCTGTTTCTGCGATATTTCTGTTTCTGATTTGCAATTGGGTCCATGATTTGAAACCCTTACGTTCGTTGTATTGTGCTCATTTTGGCAGGATTATTCTTCATATTGTCATTGATTTACCCTCCAAAATTTGTATTTATTGGCCATATGCTCGCTGAGTTATTGACGTTTTATTCCGGGTCGACAGAACTGTTTTGTAAAAACCTAATTCCGTGGGCTGTCTTCAGTTGATCATATCTGGTTATTCTGAAGGACTTTTAAGCTGAATTTTTGATATATGTATTCTGTAAGAGTTGTTGCAAGCTCCTCCAAAGCTCAGCTCCTAATTCAATACGGTTCAGAAGTTATTCAAAACTGAAGTTTGGTGTTCAGATTGTTGGCGCATACGTTACTCGGTTGCTTCTCTAGCAACTCTTGTGACTTGGTGCACATCACATTAGTTTAAGTTTTGTAGATGTAGGTATGTACAAGGTCAGGAGAATGAATTAAGGAGCAGTTGATGAAGGATTTGATCATGTGGCTGGCTAGGCTAAAGGATTTAAAAGAGAAAAGAGTTTTGTAAAGATAAAGTAAAAGGTTTATTTATAGTATTTTAAATGATTTGTTTTATGCTTCCGCTACGTTTTTCCAAAAAGGTTTTAAGGAAAATGATTTTTATAACGAAAAAGTTTTCCACTATTTTTATAAAAGGAAAAGTTTTTAAATTTGACATTTTTTCAAAGGAAAGAAGTTACGGGTTATTTCCTGACTATTGTACATTTTAATGACGCCAAAATCGCTGCTAGTGTAATATGTAAAATATTTTATTTTAGAGGTAACATGATAAGATGCCTTAGTCACATACTCAACATAATTCATGAATCATGGGATTGACAATATCTTTGCATATGACAATATCTTCATCATCAGAGGTGGTTGTAGTCGTACTCTTCGTCACTTCTTTAGGACTCTTTGTGCCTTGTTCTTTCTTTAACTTCAATAATCTTTTTTTATGTGGCCCATCTTACCATAATGATAACACTTGATTTATTTTTACTTCTATATTTTGATCTTCTTAAAGTGCTAACCCCTGAGTTCTAGAAGGGAATGCCTTATTCTTCTATTTACTTTCTTCTTCAAGAATTGTAGTTACAATGTCATTGAACACCAATGTCGCCTTTGTGGCACCGTTGGCCAAATTAATAAGGAGATGGTTATATGAATTAGACAAATTTTGAAGTAAAAGTTCAAATTGTTCATTGTCATCAATTTCGTACTTCATAGTATTGATGTGGTCAATTACCATTGTCAACTTTGATATCCTGATATGCCACGGATTCCTTATATTCAGAATCGAGAACGGAGATTCTCTAACTATATTTTTGGTGTTTATTTTGAAGGTTTTCAAAGGGGAAAGAGGATGAATTACATTCATCAAGCATCCAAAAATATTTTGTTGTTATTCAAGATAAAGCATAAGTGGAAAATCAAACACAAGATTGAGAGACTTTTGGCAAAATGCAAAATTCGTGATCTAACCTTTGAGGACTATTTGGAAAATTCGACAACCTTAACTATTTTATATTGTAACATCGAGGTTTTCTTATAGTTAGAAACTTATAATTTGAAAAACATTTATCCTTTATAAACTCAACGAAAGACTTTGCATTTAAAAACTTACCGAATAAGAAATGAATAAATAAATTTCCATTCGTGAAAACTGTTTACTACTTAAAAAGCATGTCATGTAATATCTCGGATCTTCATAATGCTAAGCATATGAAATGAGTAATAATTCTGGGGGTATTAGGAGCTGAAATGGATGATTAAGGTGTTGGTCAAGAGAAACGTATTTGGATAAAGTGAATTTTGATACCCCGAATCTCCACTTTCCTTAATTTGGCCAAAAATTTCTTTTTGAAAGTGTGTAACTCCTTCGTTTTAGAAGCTTTTAAGTTGAAATTTTAACCATGTTCCCTTGAATGAATAAAGAAAAGAACACTTCAAGAACTTTAAAAAGATTCTTCAAAAATTATGAAATATGCTGAAAACACTCTAGGTGGTTGGATAGCTTGCACTTCTCTTTGATGACTTTGCATATGGATACTTGATGATAGTTGGACACCACTTCACACAACCTGATGCACCCCAAGGTCCTATCATTCGAACCCAAGCCAAGAGGTTCATTGCTTATATAACTAGTTGATATTTTGTAGGTTAGAATAAACTAGAAGAACTTGAGCACTAGCCAACGCATGATGACAAGGAGGCTCCTAGACATTTGATCACTTGGTGGCAAGACATCTCCCCTTGTCTAGGACCTATCTTGCCCAGTTTTGATGATCACATTTTGGCCAAGTCCAATTAGGCCATTTGGAGGAAGATATGTTTAATTTCTAATTTGTCATGTTGAATTAGACCTTGTTGAACCTACTACTTCTAGTTGGATTACATTTTGATTAGTTTTAGGTTATTTGAATTTGTTTTGATTTGAGATGCTCGACTAGCATGTTAGTCGAGTCTTCATGCCCAATTTTTGTGAACTCAAGGGTGTTTCTATAATTTCCTTTTTATTTCATTAGGGAAGTATTTAACCTTCCCTAATGAAACCCTAATGTCAGTTTAGAACTCATTTTTGCTACTACAACCTTGTGAGAAGGATTTCTCTCATAACCCTGCTGCTTAGTTCTTGCTTCACCGCATACCCTAACACCAAAGCTCCTTCTCTCACTCATTCTTGCACGGTCTTGGAGAGGAGGTTTGAGCTAGCTCTACCAGCATCTTCTTTTGGGAGATGTCCCTGGCATGTGGAGTTAGAAGATCATGGCAAAAGCTAAGAAGGAGTGGTCCTTCCTTGAGAGAACTGAATCAGTCACATTCCTTGGAAGTTTGAGGTGTTATGGACCTTGTTCGTGTTTCCATTTTGTTCTTCACTTTTGCAGTGCTATTTGGTGAGTATTTTCCTATATTTGGTTGATTTGAAGATTCCTTGTGATATTGGTGGCTGATAGATTGATTTTGGAATCAAAATATTGGAAATGTGCATGTGTTAGTGAAAGTCTGCAACCTATTATTGAATCTGCAATTTTTTGATTAGCTTGTTACTCTGTCCGTAACTCAAAGTGGATGACGAGTTTGAATCTAAAATTTTAATATAGTAAACCCTTCTGGAATACGAAGAATTTGATACCATTTTGACATCGTTTGGTGTGACAACCCAACTTTTTATAACCTTTTAAAATGTGTTAAAATTCAAAACTTTTCTTTTCTTTTGTAAACAACGGAAAATCCTTTTCAAATGAAATCAAAGTTCTTTCAAAAAGTCAGACCGTCAAAACCCTTTCGTTATACTCGTTATAAAAATCGTCATAGTTATTGGAGACCTATAGTTATAAAATTGTTTCTCAAAACGTAGCGGAAGCCAAATCAAAGAACATAGCGGATTTATCAAAATATAGTGGAAGTGTAAATAACTCATTTAAGGAATACTAAACAAAGCATTACATGTTAATTACAAAACATTTTCTTTTACTTTCCTTAGCCCAGCCAGCCACAAGTTCCCGTGCATGCAAATCCTTCATCCCTGCTTCTCCATCTGTTCATCATTTTCTCGTACATGTACCTACACTACAAGTAATACGTGGGCCTAAAGGCCCAGTAAGGAATTGGGGTTATGCAGTATGCTTTATGCCTCTCTTTAGTTCTTTCTGGAATGGGTACCACCCCAAACCAATCTTTCATTACTTTCATTCGTTAATTCATTACTCGTACTTCGAGTGGGAGATTAGAGGAACCCATGTGTGATGGTATAAGTTTGATCAGCTTCTAACCTCCTGTGTGTAGCTAGTCCCATACCCGACAAGGTAGGGGTGTAGCCTAGCTACCAGACTAAATCCAAACTACCCATCCTACCCCCAACTCCCCATCGTCTTGTCTTTCATTCATTCCTTTCTTTATCCTTTTTCCTCACATAATGCATGTGAGTACTGCCCCCAAGGTGGCACTCCCTATTTGTTTCTATTAGCATGATGCATGTTAATACAGTATGACATAAAAATAACCACAATTGAATAGCACATACAAGGAAAGTAAATAACAATAATTGAATAGCACATATAAAGGAAAGTAATGATACTTGAATAGTACATATAATTGAATGACAGTAATTAAAATGCATAAAAGAGAACAAGCATAGCAGCGAATTAAAACAGCGAATGACATATTTAAATTTCAGAGCATAGCAATAATAAAAGAAATGGCAGTTTAGCATGCTTCTAATAGTGAAATCATATTACGAATCATGACAACCAATCAGCATGCTTCTAACAACGACAGCGAATGTGCTAATGCTTTTATGTTGAGATTTCAATCAATAAATCCTGCAAGATGCTCAAAGGAATTGGACATGTTCGACATTATTAAGTAGACATGGAAGTAGACATGGAATAAGCAATTTAAATGGAAACTTGCTCAGACAATAGATAACGAAAACATGCTTAATAATAAATAGCTCATTAGTAATTAGCTTATGGAACATGCTTAATAATTGGATACGACTGTGGAAATGTGCTTAATAAATTGATACTAGCTACCTAAGCTAAGTACATGAATCAATTAAATGATATCGTGCATTTTCATCTAGTTAACTACACATGCTCGATTAACAAAGTAGATTAACGGAGTATTAACCTAGTCATCTACACATGCTCAGATTAAGGGAACTATAACTGCTAGTCAACACAGTGATATTAGACAGTGGTAATGGCATAACAATATATGTGTAATACCCTGACTTTTTATTTCGGAATTTAATAAGGATAATTGGATAGTAATTTTGGGGTATTTGGATTTATTGGACAATTAACAGGGTATTATGACGTTCTCCAAGTGGCAAGGAGAGCACCCAGTTGAATCGGCTAAACAGTTTCTGAAATATTCTGACCAGACTTGCTTCAAGTAATAATAACTTCCCAACCAAGAACTATTAAGAGCTAAATTTTGGAGGGATCAATGACATTAAGCTCACAAGAAACATATCAAAAATTTAGCTCAATTGCTCTTCAGAATCTCCAGTTATGGCTAAAACAATTCAGCTCCGATTTTAGGGTTCTGCCCAGAACAGTTCCTTCAACAGAAAAATAATTGGTGAGTACTCAGCATGCATATAGCGAAACGACGCCAAATTTGGAGGATTTTAGCTCAACAACATAAAGAATAACTCAATCAAAAACCAGCTCAAAAGGACGTCAACAAGTCGCTCAAATCCAGTCTCAATAGCAATATTACACGCAGTAAAATATCCAAAACAGAATTTCGGCCAGCAAGAAATCCACAACAAAAAGACCCTAAACATATACCTTTCAATAGGATCAACTTTCATAGACAGGGGACTCTGAAAATATGAGAAATAAGCAGGAAAAACAAAAAATCCCTTTGATGAACAAACAAGAAATTGCACAGAACTACCAACGAATCCACTAAACCTCCTATTGTGAGAGGAGTAACTTCAATTGGCTTACCGGTTAAGGAAGCACTATCCAGGGGGTTGAATACTTCTCCTACTTCCACACCACAATAAGCTCCATAAGAATGGAGTATTCGAAGAAGCATCAACCCTTCCAACTCGACCAAGAATCATTCAAGAGAACCGAGTTCGGGCAAGAGGAAGATCGGACAATGAAGGAGATTGTCGCAGGCCACTCTTCACAAGAGAAAGCTAGGGTTTATCTTTTGTTCAAAAATAATCTGGTTGCAAAAGGGTTCATTAGAGAGGATTAATACCTCTCTAATGGAAAAATATCTTTTACAAAAATACCCTAAATAGCAAATGACTAAACAGCCCTTAACAATGACACAAAAACAATAAATCCGAGTTGGGTTTTGGTCTCTGTAAAGGGGCCATTGGACATAGTAAACGACACCCAAATATGACTTTCAATATCTCATTTGAAAGATCTAGATGTTGGCTACATGTGGTATGAAGGACTGAAGTTGAAAAGAAGTCGTCCTGATTGTCCAAAATGCACTTGAACAGCCGAAGGTCAGATTCTAAGCGGAAAGGAAAGCCCACAATTTTCTCCTAAGATTGCAAGACCTCCACTAGCCCCAAATGTACCAACTCCTCTTTGTTGAATTGATCAAAAGCTCTTCTCCAAGTTTGCTAAAGAAGAAATACCTAAAAAATAAATAACAATATTAGAAACTAAAGAGCCCTTGGCTCGAGCTCGGGTGAGGGGATCTTGGGGCACATCATACTCCCTGGGTTGAAAAGGATTTGTCCTCATATCCAGGGAGTCTTCTAACTCTACCCTCTGTAGATGGTCCTCCTCCAGGGTGAAATGGAAAATTTTGATTGACATCATACGTGATGATCTCCATGTTAAGTTGGCCAAATGAAACAGCAATAAGACAGTCTTCAATCATCAAATGAACATCAACTCTTTCACAACCCAAGCAAGCATCATTAACCACAAAATTCAGAAGTTTATCCCAATTGTGATCATCTCCTTTCTTAACAACTGGAATATCAAGCTCAATACTGTGGTGTACTTTAGTCAATAGTGTCTCTATAGTTGTACCACTAAGCATGCAAAGATCAACAACCTCATTTGACATTCCATTATGTGAAGAGAGCTCACTAACAGCAGCATAAATGAAATTTCCAATCCGCAGTGGTATAACATATTCAAAATGACCAAGATTTTTGTTCCACCTAATTTTAGAAGAATAATCAATTAATGTGTTGAATAACATGTACCTCATGGAATTAGAAATGGTTGTGTCCCATTCTTCAAGCTTCCTTCGAAGTCTAATCAACACTAATGGTTCTCTTTTTGACAACCCAAATGGAGCATCACATGACTCAGTTGTTATTTCTCCCATCACGGAATTCAATTGGAGAGTTGAACTTTCATGTGGAGAAACAGCCTCTTCATCAAATTTCTCTTCCTCATGACCTAATGCCCTTAATTCAATATTATCCTCTTCATAGCAAGTCTTGGAAACTTCTGTTTTGACATAAACTTCCTTTTCTTTCTAGAATAAGTACTGAAGAAACATTATTGCTAACAAGGTTCTCAATTTTGTAGACACCCTCTTCCGACAAATCTTCCTTTGTACTTTGAGGGCCTGTTACTAAGAATGGTGCCACCTGATGATTGACATCTTCTTCAATTTGCTCCCCTACTCTTTCAGAGACCTCTACAACCTCAATATGACTTTTTGTTTGCAAGGTAGAAGAACACTTAGCTACTTGCATCATCGTCAGATTCTCTTTGATGTCGTCAATTATTTGAATGGCCTTTGATCTCTTCATCTCAACAAGTAATGGTCCCTCCAGGGCATAAAAAGTCTCTTCTCCATTCTCTGCATTACGTGAAATAGATCCCTCTTCCTCATCTTCGCTAACCACTTCATTAGTTTCTCCTCTTAGAATAATCACCCTTGAATTCGGGCATTGTGAGGCAATGTGGCCAAATCCCAAGCATTTGAAACATTTCACATCTCTTGATCTCGGTTTGCTATTGTCATTAACCAGCTTCTTTTCATCACTATACTTCACGGTATTAGGCTTGCTTTCAATCTTTGGAATCGGCTTTTGGTGGATATTGGCTTTTTGGAAAGGCTGAGTTGTGCCTTCCTTACATTTCCTCTTCCTTTGTCTTTCTATCTTCAAAGCTAATTGTATAACATCATCAAGAGTTTCATAAGATTGCAATTCCACCACGTCACCTATCTCTTTATGCAGCCCTTATATAAATCGAGCGACGGCTTGCTCCATTGGCTCCACGACATTGCGACGAATCCTTAAAATTTCAAACTCTGTCAAGTATTCGTCAACCGTTAGTGAGCCTTGTTTCAAATTTTGAAGTTGAAGGAATAATTCTTGCTTGTAGTGCGGAGGGGCAAATCGCCTTTTCATGAGTTGTTTCAAAGCTTCCCAACTTTGGACCTCACCTTCTCCTACCCTCCTTCTTCGTGCATTAAGGTCCTCCCACCATATACTAGCATAACCGGAAAGCTCTAATGTCACCATTCGAATCTTAGTCTTTTCGGAATAATCATAGCAATCAAAAATTTGATCCACTTTCTCAACCCACTGTAGAAAGTCACAACCATTACTAAAACCTTTAAACGGAGGAATAGAGACCTTAACATGTCTCATATCATGCTTGACATTTGATCTCCTTCTTGGACTAAGTGATTCCCTCTCTTCGAATTCCTCCCATTCCTCATCAAATAAACTAGCATCTCAGCCTCTTGAATCAATTGACGTACTAAGCCTTCTTCTAGGCCTTGGAGTTCTAGGACCACTCACTTGATCATTGTCGGAAGCAGCCATTTTTTGTTGAAGCTTAAGAATCATCTCAAACATTTCATCCAACATTCCATGCACACTAGGCTCAGCTTGTTCATGAACTTCCTCGGGTGGTGCACTTGGATTGTTTCTCGTCTCCCTATTATTATGATAATGAGCTCCGCTCCTAGTACTCATGATAAACCACTATTAGTCACAATAATATAGCAAAAATGTGAGCAATGCTCTGATACCAAATGACGTGCTCCAAGTGGCAAGGAGTGCACCTAGTTGAATCGGCTAAACAATTTCTGAAAAATTCTAACCAGACTTGCTTCAAGTAATAATAACTTCCCAACAAACAACTATTAAGAGATGAATTTTGGAGGGATCAATGACAGTAAGCTCACAAGAAACATATAAAAAATTTAGCTCAATTGCTCTTCAGAATCTCCAGTTATGGCTAAAACAATTCAGCTTTGATTTTAGGGTTCTGCCTAGAATAGTTCCATCAACAGAAAAATAATTGGTGAGTACTCAGCATGCATACAGCGAAACGACACCAAATTTGGAGGATTTTAGCTCAACAACATAAAGAATAATTCAGTAAAAAACCAGCTCAAAAGGGTGTCAACAAGTCGCTCAAATCTAGTCTCAATCGCAATATTACAAGCAGTAAAATATCCAGAATAGATTTTCGGCCAGCAAGAAATCCACAACAAAAAGACCCTAAACATATACCTTTCAATAGGATCAACTTTCGTAGGCAGGGGACTCTAAAAATATGAGAAATAAGCAGGAAAAACAAAAAATCCCTTTGATGAACAAACAAGGAATTGCACAGAACTACCAAGGAGTCCGCTAAACCTCCTAACATGAGAGGAGCACCTTCAATTGGCTTACCGGTTAAGGAAGCACTCTCCAGGGGGTTGAATACTTCTCCTACTTCCACACCACAATAAGCTCCACAATAATGGAGTATTGGAAGAAGCAGCAACCCTTCCAACTCAGCCAAGAAGCATTCAAGAGAACCAAGTTCGGGCAAGAGGAAGATCGGACAATGAAGGAGATTGTTGCAGACCACTCTTCACAAGAGAAAGCTAGGGTTTATGTTTTGTTCAGAAATAATCTGGTTGTAAAAGGGTTCATTAGAGAGGATTAATACCCTCTAATGGAAAAATACGTTTTACAAAAATACCCTAAATAGCAAATGACTAAACAACCCTTAACAATAACTCAAAAATAATAAATCCGAGTTGGATTTTGGTCTCTGTAAAGGGGCCATTTGACATAGAAAACGACATCCAACTATGACTTTCAATATCTCATTCGAAAGCTCTAGATGTTGGATACATGTGGTATGAAGGACCAAAGTTGAAAAAAAGTCATCCTGATTGTCAAAAATGCACTTGAACAGCCAGAGGTCAGATTCTAAGCGGAAAGGAAAGCCCACAATTTTCTCCTAAGATTGCAAGACCTCCACTAGCCCCAAATGTACCAACTCCTCTTTGTTGAATTGATCAAAAGCTCTCCTCCAAGTTAGCTAGAGAAGAAATACCGACAAAATAAATAAAAATATTAGAAACCAAAGGAGCCCTTGGCTCGAGCTCAGGTGACGGGATCTTGGGGCACATCATATTACCAAGAACATATTTGTAAGATATACAATTTATGGAAATTTATTGGATAATAATTAAGGATTAATTTGGAAAAAGTATTATATTGGATAATTAAATAAAATTGAGGATTATGTAAATTGGATATTAAATGAAGATGAATTGAAATAATTAAATTAAAAGAAAAGAAAATGTAATTTAAATGGGGGAGTAAACCAGTTTTCTTACTTGAACTGGTCTGAAATTAAAGGAGAAAGGGGAGAAATTGGCCTTCAGCCATTTCACGAACAGACGAGAGAGAGGGAGAATTGAGAGAGAGCAGGGAGACGGAGAGAAGAGAGAACAAGGGTGAAGGAGATCAGGCGTTCGAGCGACAACGAGCTCGGGTTTGGCTCGAATGGCTCCTTCACGGCTAACGGCTAGCGTACAACTGGTGTCGAGCGATTTTGGGTTGCGGCTCGTGGGTCTGGTTGGGGCAACGTCGAGCATCGTTGTTCTGCAGATTATGGGTGTCTGGTGGTTGGTCGTGCCAGTGTCGATGGAATGGCTTCAGTGATGGGTTGGCGACGGCGATGAGGCAGCGAGCAGAGCTGGATGGCATTGGGATGGCAGGGGAACAGGCGGTTCATGCTGGACCAGCCGAAGGCCATGGTCCAGCTTGTGGTCCAGTTTGAACCGATTATCTTTTCTTGAGAAATCGACAACGTGGAGTGTTTGAGGAATGGCGGGGAGCAGGGTATGGCCCGAGGCATGGTGGAGGAGGCTGGTAGGGCAGTGTGCCTTCTGGCTCGATGAGAAATAAGGGAAGCCGAGAATGAGAGGCAGTGGAATTTTGGGTGAAATAGTCAAGAGCTAAGGAGCTCCCTGGAAGAGTGCTACTCTCGGGTCTTTATGGTGAGAACGATTTCCTTCTCTGTATTATAGATTTTTGGACGTCTAGATTCTGTTAATGGAAAAACTGTACTGATTATATAAACTCTGTTGTTGGATGATAAGCATAAGGATTTTAGTAATTTCTCTCTGATAATGAATTGGATTGATGTAAATGTTGGACAAATACTTTCTGTTTCTCTGGAATGAACCGATAGTTCAAATTGAAGAGATCAATGTTCTGTCACTTGGAATAGCACTCTGCGATGTTAATTCATGAATATATTTGCACTCTGTTGGTTAATTCACTCTATTGGTTGCTATTGTGTTGGCTGGGTTTGTGATGGTCTTCCTTTGTAGGTTCTGTTCGTTGTGTTGGGTTGTATTTTGTCTGTTGGAAAGAATGTCACCTTGCTGGTAATGCTTTGTGTGATTCATTCGAGAGCATGAATCAACTTTCTGTTATATTACAGATTTGAGTAATTATTGTTAAGGATATTAATCTATGGATTAATGGACTCTGTTGAAGTTCTTGACTTGTCAATTGGGTTATATCCTGCGCTTGAATATTGGTTAATGGGTACAGAGGTTTATATTAAGTTGAATGGATTATTAACTACGTTTGGTATAAGTTGTTCAATTGGATTGGATTAAAGAGGTGTTTATAATCTCCACCGTTGATGTTGAGGATTGATGCTCTGTTGGTTGGATTTCATATTCTGTATCTCAGTTACAATTGTTGATTTGGGTTTCAGCTATTTGGATACTAGTTTGGTAAACTGTAATTTTGGGAAACTATTAAAGTGATGGAGTATGAAATCAGATTGAGCAATTTTATCACCTAACGATTTAGGATTAATGTTATCAAATTATTAAAGATAATGGACTGTGAAAATGAGATTGATAATTAATGAATAAATGATTCTAATTATGAAGGTACAAAAAGATGAAAGATAGCAAATAAGTGTGAGTGCCTTAAGCGGTCGAAGTAAGTGATATGCATGTGTCTTGGTCTTCGGACCCTATATCGTAAGAATAGGATAAGCATGTTTCGTTGCTTACCGCTTTCCTAGCATGTCTGCAATTTTTAATAGCGAGTTTCGTTGTTTACTATTTAAAGCATGTCTACAGTTATTAATAGCACGTTTCGTTGTTTACTACTTTTACAGCATGTCTACAGTACTTATAGCATGTTTTGTGACTCGCACGTTGGATGTTTATTTATTTATGCTTTCAGAACTTGTATGCATTCAAGAGCATCATGCATCACAATTTTCAAAAGCATACGAAATAAGTTTTATGCACGATTTTAGAAACAAATAATGAACAAATAATAAGGACTAAAAAGTAAAGAAGAATGAGAAATAAATAACGAAAGTAACGTAAAGAAAAGAAAAGGCAACGATATGATGTGAGGTCGGTTAAGCCCTTCGTGGGCACAACCGCTAGCGAGCTTTCGGACTATGTCATCGTCGCTAGCGATGCCATTGCTCCTCGTATTTGTTGCAATGTCCCTTGACTATGCCAGGACAGTCCCTGGACTATGTTGGGACAAGAACGGCCAATGATTAGCAGACTTTCGGACTATGTCATCACTGCTATATCAGAGGTCAACGATGAAAAGAACGGCCAATGGCTAGTAGGCTTTCGGACTACGTTATTGTTGCTATACCAGAGGTCATAACAGAAAGAAAAAAAACGAAAGATAATAATTAAGACGTAAAAGACAAAAGATAAGAAGAAAAAAATGAGAACTTAAACTGAATACGATTATAAATAGCACAGCATGAACATGTAGTAGCATGATAGGTATTATCACTTACTGAGCCTTAGGCCCAAAGTTTATGTCTTGCGATGTAGGTACAAATACGAGAGAAAATGACGAACAGATTTAGGAGCAGCTCATGAAGGATTTGTATGGACGAGACTTGCGGCTGGTCAGGCTAACTAATGTAAAGAGTAATGAACTTTGTAAAATATACAGTAAAACTTTATTAATTGTATTTAAATGAATTAATTAGGCTTCCGCTATGTTTTTAAAGAAAAAGGATTTTATCAAATTAGTCTCACATTGTTTAGTATTTCTAAGCTGAGTTATTTACACTTCCGCTATGTTTTGAGAAAAGATTTTTATAATTATATTTTTCTATCGCGTATAATGAGTCTAATGGAAGAGTACTAGTAGTAACGGTCTGGCTTTATAAGAAGAGCACTCTGATTATATTTTAAAAAGGTTTTAATGATGATTTCAGCCATTTTACAAAAGTTTTAAATTTCATGCATTTATTTTTAAAAGGTAATAAATAGCTGGGTCATTTCAATATGCATCAAACAATAGGAATGACAAGAACAAGATATGCATCGGATGAAGGAAATAACAACTTATAGTTAACACAGAGAGATTTGACAATGGTAATGACATAACAACATATGCATCGAACAATATGAATGACAAGAACAATATATGCATCGGATGAAGGAAATAACAACTTATAGTTAACACAGAGAGATTAGACAATGGTAATGGCACAACAATATATGCATTGAACAATAGGAATGACAAGAACAATATATGCATCGAATGAAGGAAATAACAACTTATAGTTAACATAGAGAAATTTAAACTAGACAACAAGTAAACAATAAAGAACATAATCATCCTCAATAGCATAGCTCTTAACTCGTTCTTGCTTTTCAAGTCATAATAAGATCTTCAACTCATCATTCTATCCCACAGGCTTAACTCGTTCATCCAAGCAGTAATCATTCTTCATTTTTCTATCAAAGTAAAGCATTGAATTGTAGAAGTGGCAATAAAGAAAATTGCAGGAATTAACAGCAGTATATCAACCAAGAAATAACATAGAATGCACGCACACTACTTGTGGGTAGAACCTCCATAGGCCAAGACTTTACCCAATTCTTACCTTTGTTGAAGAAATTTCTCACGGACAACAACTCCCAGCTCACTCCTCAGCTTACAAAGCCTTGCTTTCACCCACATAATACACAAAGGACACTCACAACTCTCACGAGCTCACAGCACAACTCACCAGACGATTTTCTCTCTCACAGGAAGGAGAAGTTGGACCAGAAATGTAACGATCCGGTTTTTCTTAAATCATAAAAATGCGTGAATTTTAAAATTTTTAAAAGACTCTTTTGAACATTGTATCAGAGTGCCAAACCAGACTGCTACTAACCCTTCTTTAAACTCGTTATGAAAACCAATTAATAAAATGCGGAAGCGTTATAAAATCATTTATTCAAAACATAGCGGTTTATCAAAACATAGTGGTTTATCAAAACTTTGCGGAAGGGTAAATAAGTTGATGAAACAAACTAAACAATTAAATACATTTTTGTTACAACTGTGCTCTCTTTGGTTCTCTTCAACCTAGTAAGCCACAAGTTCCCGTGCGTGTAAATCCTTTATCCATGCTTTTTAATCTATTAGTCGTCTCCTCGTATAAGTACCTACACCTACATCACAAGTAAACTGTAAGCCCAAAGGCTTAGTAAGGAAAAGGATTTATGCAATATGATATGTCTCTCTTTAGTTCTTTTGGAATGGGGGCTACCCAAACCAATCCTTTGTTTCGTTATTTCCTTTACATTAGTTCATTCGTTCGTTCTTCGTACTTCGAGCTAGAGATTGGAGGGATCTTAGGGGATGGAATAGTTGATCGGACCTAATCCTTTACTTGCAACTAAGTCCCCATTCCCGTCAAGGTAGGGACCTGCGCCTAGCCGCAGACTAGATCCTCCCTATGCCGGGCTAAGCTATCGGACCACAGAAAACCTTTATCATCTTAAAGTTTTCCTCATTTTCATCATTTATCCTCACTCATGCATGTGTGAGTACCCCCACCAAGGAGACACTCCCTATTAGTTTTTATTAACGTGATGCATGATCATACATTCTCAACCTAACATGATGGATGATGCTTTGTAACGTAACATTAATAGAAATTGAAGTGCGCATTGAAATAAAAGTAACTGTAATTAAAATTCTGCATAGAATGAATAACAGAAATTGAAAGCGTACCCCAGAGAGCATATAATAGAAGGAAATAACCGCGCACAACACAAAACGAGTACAATATTGAATTGGAACAGCGAATGCAAATAAAGGGATGGTACGGTAAACATGTAAGTAATTTATTTAGACTAACATGCTTAGGTAATTAGAAATAGAGACATGCATAGACAACAAATAACAGGAACATGCTTATAAATTGGGAATTCTTATTCTAGTTAATTAAGCATGCTTTTTATTCTAGATGATTTAAACATGTTTTTATACTAGTTAGGTAATTAAACATGGCATGAATTAGTTAATTAACATCCTAGTAATTGATTTACACATGCTAATCAAACATGCTAGTTAGCTAATTGGATACGCTAATTAGTTAATTTAACATGCTAATTAAATTAAACATATTTATTACATGCTAATACAATTACATGGCATAACCAAGGTAATTAACAAACATTTACTGGAAACATGTTTGATAAACTAACTGATCATGCAGGCTTGTCTAACTAACAATTATATGAAAACATACTCAATCAATAGAAAATAGAACATGCTTAACAATCAATTACAACTATAACATGCTAATTAAATTACATTAACTAAGCATGCTCGAATTACTTAAAGGAACTCAAATGATAGCTTACATTCTAATTGATTGATCATGCTTTTATTCAAATTGATTAAACGTGCTCTTATTCAATTAATTAAACATGCAAGGAATTTCATTTAATTAAACGTGCTCGATTTAGTTAAATATGCTAAACATGCTCATACAATTATTACCCTAAGTAATCTACACATACTTGATTAACGAAATGAAGTAAGCATTAACAACAAAGAAGCTACACCGAATAATACGGTGAATCATGCAAGAAACTACAGCAAGTGAATATAATAAATTGTACAAACAGAATTGAAATTTTCTATTCATTCATAACCATGCATACACATCATATCATTCTCCATTTCCTCATTCTATCCTACAACTTAACGTCATCGATTATCATTCATTTATCACACTTCCATTAAAGTAAACATTTGCAATGAAAGGCAAGAATTATATTCTCTAACCAGTACCAAGAAGCAATAACATTATGAGCTAGATTTCAATATGCTAAACTACTCTATCTATGCATGCTTGTCTAAATAAAACAGAACATAGACATAATTAATAAATTGAAAGGAGTCAATAATTGGATTAGCCTAAACATGCCCGGATTAAAGAGATCTACAACATGCAAACCAACAATTACAAGTACTAAGAAGTAATCACAGCAAGTCAAACATTTCACAAAACCAAATCATGGCTTATGCAGTTCATAACTCATTCATGCTTATTACGTCATCCTACAATCTTCCATTCATCATTCATTCCATCCTTAGGCATTCCATTTCAACATTCATAATAAGGATATGTGCAGAAGATTATACAACACAGCAGCAAGATATAAATCAAAGGAAATTAGCAACACTAAGGCATCTAAAGAAATACTACGAAACATTAATAAGTCTACACTATCATCAACATAGAGAGCATCTACAGCAAGGGATTCAACAAGGAAAGCACAGCAAGTAATCATCCAAGGAACTAGTAGTAAGAAATTCATAAAACTCACGCACACCCACTTGTGGTGTAGGGCCTCCACTGGCTAAGACACCCCTAGTTCCTTACCTCAAAGTTTTATTGAGCATCGACGCTTAACCGTTATCTTTTTCTTCTCCTTTCGACACCTTCACAAATTAGAAACATTTATCATTAATGATTACGACTTATAAACTTCCCTACCCTTAATTACGTAGTAATTCTAGGAATCCCTTAATACCTAAATGAAACATAACATCCAACATATAACAAAATCCCAAACTATTGACTGAGCACATATCCATAACAAACTAAGTCCAACATATTCATGCTTCGGGAATAGCTAACAAAACATACTATTTATTTATCCATTTTTATCCAATTAACATGACAGCGAATAAATCCTCCTAACGTGCAGGTTAACAACATGCTTCACAGATTATTGTAATAGCCAAGCTAATACAACAGAGGCCTAACATTCAGGAGTGAGCTATAGTCATGCATCAATCACTCAACAGGATTGCACACCCATATCACATCAAAATAACATAACCAAATCCAACACCAACAGGGGCATCAATCAAAGGCAGATTATAATCATCCAAATTATTCTTTGCTATTTTATCTTCTATAATCATCCCATTAAAATCCATATGCAAAGAGTCCTAAAAAGAGAGCCTAAAACCCTTAAACCAATGACAGGCAGAGAGCATAACTAACAACACAAAGATCATAACCCAACCAAGAAAAGATTCATGTCCATTATCTAAGACAGCAATTTATGATCATCACAAATCTCAATCATCAAACCGATTCAAGCCTTAGAAGACACAAAAGGCTACCATACCAGAAGCACACCTGAGGAGGCAGGGGAACCGGTCAGCAGCAGCTCCAAGCCATTGCCAGACAATTTACAGCAGCCAACCCGAGCTGGAAATCTAGCACAACAGCAGCAACCTCCTCAAAACCAGCCTTCAGTCCACACCAAGACACACACCCGAGCTAGATTTCCAGCTTTGCCAACACTCAATATCTCATCTCTGTCTCTCCATCTTCTCAACCAAAAGCACCAGAACACTCCTCAAATCCTCCCTCTTCCTGTCTTTACTCTCAACTTCCTTCCTCTATCACATTTCCTTCATTGTTCTCAGTCATCACTCCAAAGAACACACCAGAGAGCATTCTGCCTTTCAACCTCTTCTCTCTTGGCCCTTCCCTTCATGCTTCACAGCTCGGTCCTCTTCTCTGGACTGCACGTTTCCCCTTCTCTGTAAATTTACATAAGAGGGGACACTCTCTGCCAATTCCTTGAAGGCAGAGAGCGAAATCCTTTAGCACGCCCAACCAACCTCTGCCCAGCTTACAGAGTTTGTTCCCCATGCTGCACTGCAGAAAGCGATCCTCTACTGGAAAGAATGATGGGGGTTGTCTGCATAGCAGACAACACTTCACCCGAACTGGTCCAGCCAGACATGCTCACACTCGAGTCAGAGCACCCAGGTCAGAGCTCGACCCGAGGCTGAAGACCATAGCCAATCCATTTGCCCATCACCATTGCTGTTCGCTGCTCCTTCGTTATCGCCCTCCTATCGACGTCGAGCCTCACTAACCGGCCACCCAAAATCGCGCCCCAACCCAACGTAAAAACAAACCAACAAAGCCCAACCACCCGAGCCTAAAATCGCGACTCGACGCCCGCGACATGCTGAGCCCTAGCCCGCGATTAGCCACCTCCACTGTTCGCATGTCTGCCACTGCAAGGAGCCACCCAAGTCAACCCCGAGCTATGCCGTCCGTCGTCATAGGTAATATCCCGATAATTATATAATTAACCAACTTAAAAAGTCAGGGTATTACAAGAAATGAAGAAAGGGATGGCTTAAATCAAAAGCCTTACCTAGAGAGACAGTTGTACTCTGAACTGAGAGGGAGGGGCGTCCATCGACACTGTCCAGGCGTTGGCTTCGTCGACTCTGTGTCTCCTAAGTGCGCTTTAATTAACAAAACAACAAGAATTCCCTTATTTAAACCCCAATTTATTCGCAGGTCTGGGATGTTTCAGACCAGAGGAGTCGTCCTGGCCTTGTCTGCGTGCGTCCAAAAATCACTATTCTTCAGGCAGATTTGCATTTCCAGACGAAGGATAGCGTCCTTGCCTTCGTCCGTGTTCATCCGAATATGTCATTTGGACGAAGGATGGCATCCGCATTCAGCGTCTACATGTGTCCGAAACTGTCCAGAATTTGGATAGATTCAAAATCACCGCATCCGCACTCGTCCACTAAGTCGAGTTATAGACGAATTAGGACATGAAACCTCATCCTGCATTGTCCCAACACAAAGGGACGACGTTCCATGTGTTTTCGGATGACATTCCTCATCCTCGTGTCGTCCACCATTATCCAAATTTGTCAGATTCTAGCTTTTCTTCACATTTTCATACTATATTTTCTTCCCATAATATTTTCCCCATAAATACACGTCATAATTTAACACGTATCGATGCGAAATGTAATATATTAATTAACCCAACAATTAATTACATTGCGTATATGGGGAAAATGTTATCAGGGTATTACATTTGGATTTTTAGATCGTAATTTTGTGTACGTTTTATTGGAAGTCCCTAGTCTGTCTTGGGAGGAGTCTGTTTTATGGTAGATCCATTTTCCATGCATAACTCACACTCCTAATCATTTTTAAACAAGATTTTTGAACTAAAATGCTATCTTGGATACTACTTTGGGTCCTTTAAATTTTGTTGCATTTGACTGTATGCACTAAAAGTTATACTCATTCAAAGTCACTGCCCTGTTTTTGAAATAGCCGATTGTGCTCTCTTTAGAGAATTGACATTCTTGCATTTTGGGGCACATCACAACCTTTCCTCAATCAGTAGGGCTGTAGATGCCACTAGGAAAAACCCACTTAAGCCTAAGTGAGCTTCATCTTGTGATATGACTCACACAAGAAGAACTTTGGTTGTAATTAACCAAAGTTTTTGAAAAAAGAATCTCTCTAATTTCAAAATAAGCAAAAGCTTTTTGTATTCAAAACTCAATTGTCTAAAACATAAACATTAGGTGGCTTTATATAGCCAAATACAAAGCATAAAATAATAATAAACTAAATAAACAACAATAACCCTAATCGGCTCATAGAATAAGTCGTATGATTTTCTACTTAATAGAAACTAGGTTAATTAAATAAAATAATATTTAATTAATATCTTCCTTTCTTCTTCTCCAAGTCTAGATGTATTTTGGTAGTTATTCCATGTTCAAATCATCAACTTGGATGGTTTCCATATCTTGATTTTCCTTGCTCTACAAGTTTGGACACTTGGACTTTCCTTATTATTTGGTCTCTGTTCCATGGACTTTTGACATAGCAAATGAACTCAGAATTTAACAATCCAACTCATTATAGAAAGCGTAGAAAGTCAGCTACAATCTTTATGCAGCACTCATTTTGAAATGACATCTTTATGAATGCTAAAATAGTAAAATATGCATCAAAAGTAAAAAGAAATACAATTTTGAAAAGTCTTTCCATTGCTCTTTGAACTTCCACTTATGCTTGACCTTGAATGATTCTATGATATTCTTTGAGATTTTATTGATAATAGAATGGACCCGTAGTCCATTAGAACATATCATGTTTTGAGGATACAGTAGATGGATATGTTAGATAGAATTGTATGCTTGCATTCATGTATCATTGTTTTCCTAAAGTATACAAAAATAGTTTTCTGCATTGTTTTGAAATGTAACTGAACAAAATAAATAAATGTAAATAAGTGTATAGAGATGTGGGTTCTTGAGTTAGTCGCTTAGGTGTGTGCCACAGGATAGTCACCTTGTGCATAGTCGCTCTACCTTGTCGAGTTGACATCTTTAACACTTGGATGGGTAACTTGAACTAAATAAAAAGTAAACATGTGAATAAATTTAAGTGATGTTATGAGATGTGGGTTTTACTTGTCAAGTTGACATTCCAACATCGATTGTAACATCTCGTTTATTCTTTCAATTTAAATCTCATGATTTTTTGAAAAATTTTTCAAAAAAATCACAGCGGAAGACTTTTCATTTAAAAATGAACTTAAATAAAAAGTGCATAAATAAACTTTTTTTCATTAAACTATTTATTACTTAAAACATATCATACTATAAAACTTTAAAACATTGCACAATGGAAGACTAGTATTTCTAATACTTAAAGAATTAAACATCATTTGAAAACCTCCTTTATGTAACGAAATACCATAACAAAAGTTCACTTTTCAAAAACGTTATTGCCAAACATTACATTTCTTCTTTAAACCATTTTAGCCTAACCAGCACCAAGCCCACAACGTACAAATGCCTCATCAACTGCTGCTATCGTTGATCTCTTACATACCTACATCACAGGAGGAATAATGAGCCTATTGCCCAGTAAGGAATATAAAATGTAATGCAACATTATCTTATGACAATTCTACATGATTAAGCCTGATATCATTGTAAGTTGAGTGAGAGCAACCTCTTCAATCTCCGAACTCACTACTTGAATTCGCTTTTACATGAGAGCATCCTCTTCAGTCTCCGAACTCAATAAAAACGAACCCACCTACATTTACATTCATTACCGTTTGGGTGAGAGCAACCTCTTCATTTTCTGAACTCACCACTCGTTGAGTAAGAGCAACCTCTTCAGTCTCCAAACTTACTCAAATGAGTTGTTTCTACGTGTGAGCAATCTCTTAAGTCTCTGAACCCACGTAGAAAACACCCTTATTATCTTCATTATTAGCCCATGCAATGCTCTTGACCAATATTTCCAAATAGTCCAATTCCACTCCTATCATCCCAATTTATCACATAAGCCTTGTGCTTAGCTCAACAAAAATTCAAGATATTACATCGGTAAAGATAATGGTAAAGAAAATAGTAATATGAAATAATGAACATGGAAAACTGTATATGTTTTAAAAGAGAATTGCATGATGATTTTTATTTTTATATCGCTTACTAAGTTTTAGGCTCATAGTTTAGTCCTGTGATGTAGGTAAGGAGCCAATGATTGGATAAAGCTTGTTGAGGACACAGTTGATGGGGTGTTACTGTGTTGGGGCTTTCTGTTATTTGCGATGTTGACATTGGTAGGTTATGGCTCATGATGTTTTTAATATATTAAGTACTTCAAATATTTAAGTAATGTTTTATTTGGATAAATGTTTAAGTAGTTGTAAAGTGTTAACGTTAGTTTATTTTAAATGGTTTTTCCTTAAAGTGGGGATTTAATGTGATTTTATTAAATAAAGACTTCCGCATTCCGTTTACTCTGAGTATTCTACGGTTAAGACTTCCACTGTTTGTTTACTCTGGTTTTCCCCCACACATTTTTAAAAGGCAAAATTTTTATAAGCCAAAATGGAAACGGGATGTTACATGTCATAACTTAAAGCTTTACAGATTAAAACATTTATAAAATCAATACATTTTCCTTTTAAACCATTAGCCTTGCCAGCCACCAAGTCCGCAACATGCAAATGCTCCATCAACTGCTCCTATCCTTAATTCCATGCATACCTACATCACAAGACTAAAACTATGAGTCTAACACTCAGTAAAAAGTAAAATGCATAATGAACATGCGCGTTATAAAAACCATTTAAATCATTTTCCTTTTTCCTTTATAAAAACGATGATGAACTTTATACTATAATAGTGAACTTGAACTCATTTATAAAAATAGTGATGAACTTCAATCACAATGAACTTTATACTCTGTGAACATGTATTCTGGCAGTGAACTTGTACCTTACTGGTGAACTTAAACCAAATCAGTGAACTTATACCGCAGCGGTGAACTTATTCCATCATGATGAACTTCAACTATTTCTTTTCTTTCTCAACAACTCAGGAATGAGCAGTGAACTTCAACCTAACTCAGACTCCTTTCCTTTTCTTTAAATATCTCTTTTATTACCATCTTTATATAAAATCTATACACGAGAAATTCATTTTCTTTTTAGAAAACAATGATGCATGAATGCATTGAATCACTACATCCTCTATCGACAACATAATCACAACTTAGATCTAATAAACAATAATCAAGCAAGCAAGCATCAATACATCTCCAAGTAAGACATGATCACAACCTAACATCTAACACAACCTCTTAACAACACCTCTTAACAATAATATAACCTATCTAGCATAATAACCTCATCTAACAATGTCCCAACATTCCTCAATTTATACTCTAGTACTCCATCATTATGACAATCAAGGAGAATTATCATACAATGAGTTCAACAGTTTATCCAAACAATAACTGAGAGTAATTCCTACTTTCACAATACATCATACATCACGATTATTAAACAATACCCAGCAGAGGAACTAATCCAACATTTTCTTCAACCATTGAAGCCCAAATTCTTAATAGCAACTTATGAGACCTACATTCCTATCCCTTCAACAATCCAAGACAGTAGAATAATATTAACCACAACAATCAATTCTCACTTCATATGCATCCAGCACTTCTACTATTATTAAGGAGTACCTTTAACTAACAACTTATATCTACATTATAACTTATCATGTCCAATGAAAAGAAGAGGCAACACAACAAGTAGTAACAACCTATGTAATGTTTCCAACACATTAACATAGGTTTATTCATACCTAATAATGCTTATCTTCCAACAACAATCATCTCCTAAGAATTATCAAGCAACAGGATCCACCCTAACAGAGTTATTCAATTAACAAGAGTATATCCATTCTAACTTGGAGCTAGCTTCACAACGATTATCAAGCAATATTTTAACCCCTAACAGAGTTATTCAATTACCAACAATATATCCACTCTAACATGGAGCTATCTTCACAACACCGATTAATACCAAAGCTTGTTATAAAACCAACATCAACTCTTTGTCCATTAAACATGGGAAATACAAGTTGTAACTTTATGAGAATCAGACTCGCTAAACAGGGTATTATCCTCATGGTATTCACCAAAGCCATAACCCTAAACAAGGGACAATATCTATTCTAACTATGACCATCCTCAATACATAATTTAATTAACCTTCATCAAATCCACATATTACTGTCATTCAAGGCATTCAACAAGTAATAATAGTAGGGACTCATTGCAATATTTCCTCATCTCACTTTCATCAGGCAGTACACAACAGGACAAATAACAATCCCCTAATTCAACCATCATTATCAACATCAATCCTACCTCAGCAATAACATTGTGTTATCAAGTATATCACAACAAGATTCTTCCAACTTCAGTATATCAAAAGGAATAGCACTAAGAGTATAATATTAATAGGGTTTATCAAGCAGTAGGGAGCTTTTTCTTCCATAACACATTATGTAAATATAGAATCTAACCGTTAGAGCACAACATGATTTAAAGTCTATTCATCCAATACAAGCAGCAAGCAATAGTCAATACAGAATTATCTCAAACATTTTCTTTTAAAATGGTATGAATCTACGTTTTTAGTATTAGGGGAAGAACATGCTAACCTACAAGAGTTATTATTTATGTAGAACATGCTATTCTTCAACAACCCAAACAACAGCTAATGAGAACAATTCATAGTAGGATAACTCAATTATCAAAACACCAAACAATATTCAATCCAAACAAGCACCTAATTCTTGTGATATAGGTCCTTTGAGAGAAAACACATACAATATTCTTACCTCAATTCTTTGCAAAATCCTTCACTACTACATTATTCACTCCCAGAACTCCACTCCTTCAAGACTCTTCTTCACTTCAACAGCACAAAATTATTTCTAGGAAACCAAACCAACACAAGAGATACCCTCCGAGAACACCAGATAATTTCTCCTCCTTCAAATCCTCCAGACTTGCCTCTCTCTCTCGACCCTCCAAGAGAAGCGCGAAGAACAACACAACAACACACAGACTCACATCAAATTCTAGAAAACCAAAAAGAGAAGAGATTTGCCAAGAGAAGTTTGAGATAAACATAGAAAAACCTCCCTTCTCCTTCTGCCAATCTCTCTCTAGATATACACTCATAACCTTCAGAGGATGACGAGGAAGTGCGACCAATCATTTTCCAAGCGACCCCTCAAACATCTAGAAGTCGGTTGCCAAGTTTTTTGCCGACGATCTATGTTTCAGTTGTTCATTTCCATGCCCATGATCGACCGCCATCCCCATCGATCAGCCACTAATTCAACTTTCTAATTTACCGGTTGGTCATCGTCCCATTGATGATCGACCACAACGCCTACATATTACCATTTTTCACAGCCAAGATTGTAATACCTAGAACTTCTGGGTCACGATAAGCTTAACATGAGGATGAATTATTTTATGATTTTGCAAAAATAGTTTGGGAAACGAAATTGAAGAATTTAAATTGGACCAACAATTATTGTCAAGTGATGTTTGGAATAAGTAGCGGATTGGAATTGGGTAGATTAAAATAGGATACGTATATTTGACACACACACACACACACACACACACACACA
The DNA here is from genome assembly GCA_022433065.1 of Begonia loranthoides. Taxonomy (NCBI): domain Eukaryota; kingdom Viridiplantae; phylum Streptophyta; class Magnoliopsida; order Cucurbitales; family Begoniaceae; genus Begonia; species Begonia loranthoides. The sequence continues at coordinate 12,747,400 of CM039480.1, read as the reverse complement.
CACACACACACACACACATATATATATATATATATATATATATATATATTAATGGAATAAATAAAATAAAGTAAAGGAATGATTTAAAATAAAACAAAATTAAAAGAAAAGATGGGGATTAAACCAGTTTTCCACCAGTCTGGTTTTGAAAGAAAAGAGGGGGAAGAAATGGAGAAGGCTCGCGGCCAATTTTCAAAGAGAAAGAGAGAGAGGGACTCGGGAGACAAGGGAGATCTTCTCTCGCGATGCGACGAAGGATGCGACAAATGGTTCGGTGTCGCCAATCTCGGGCACGCATGGGGAACGTCGTTGCCTAGCCGCTGAAGTTCATTGAATGTAACCCGTGGGAATGAACAAGCAGATCACCAATGAGCTAGTACTTTGCAACGCCAAGTTGTGGCGAATATTGGCGAAGCTGGAGGGGATTGTGAAGTAGACGGCAGAGGCAATGGTTCTTCTGCACCAGTGTGAGGTAGGACCCTACATTTTGATTCTTGGTCTCTGTTGTCGAGCACGGTAAGTTTATTGGTTATGTGCAACACCCCGTTATCGTTTTTCCCATTCATGCGATGTAATCAATTTAGAATAATTAACGCAGTTTATTTTGTGCCAATACGTGTTATTTTATAACGTATAATTGTGGATTATTTTACTAGATAAAATTTAAGTTAAGAAAAATTGGAGAAAACTATCCAGGGTCATTTCAGACGAATGTGGACGCCATGAGGACGAGATTCGGAGTTCGCACCAACATAAAACTCTTGGAGACGAGTCCTCACGTCCTACAGCTGACCTTGTCTTTTACAAACGACTACAGATGAATGAGAATGAGATTGGAATGCGTTCGAATTGAATCTATTCAAAATTTGGATACATTCGGATGATGCGGAAGATATATGTGCATGAGCTTTCATGATCGAATGTCATGTTAGGATGAAGTGAGAATGATTGAGGATGAATGCGGATGAAATTGGGGCGCATACGCAATGAATCTTACCAATTTTGGCTGCTTCCGGACTAGTGCAGACGCCACGTACGAACGCAATGTCACTTCCGAAAGTCGCCATTTTTTCGAGGATTAAATTTTAAATAACAAACTTTGGGGATGAAAAATCGAGATAGCAGCCACAGGCAACTCTGGAGGGACGAATCTCTCTCAAGTAGATCACGTCGCCCCATTTTTTCTCCTTCCTCTCTTCTAATTGGTGTTCATTGACTTCCACAGGTAGCATTTTCACCCTTTTAAATGTTGTTGGAGTTCATTCGGGAGGGTGAGATTTCACTTCCCTTTGTTTCCTCCCATTTCTTCCTTCCACGGAGAGAGAGAGAGAGGGAGGGACTTGTAAAGGAGCTTATAGCTGAGAGTCAGGAATTGTGGGTGTGAGCGAAGATTTAAGCTGAAAGTTGCGTTGGTGAGCTGTAGAGTGTTGTCCCTGTTAGTTTTCTTCAATTTAGATAAGGAATTGGGTGAGTCATGACCATGTGGATGCCCTACACCACAAGTGTGTGTGTGAGTTGAATATCGATTCTCTAAATTTATTGGATAATTAATTACTGTAGAAATTTTCCTTATTGTAACTTGATCTTCTTGCTTTTAAATTCCTGCAAATTTTATATCTTGTAATTGCCTTACCTAGATGAAGTTCAATGATGTGATAAATGTCAAATATATGAATGATTTGTGTTAAGTACCATAGTATGAAATGATGGATTAGTAAAAAAGAATAAACTCAATATTTCCTTTTAAAATTGACTCTATTCTGCAAATATGAATTGTCTAATTTCTGTAATTTTATTTGATTCCTATTCGTACTGCAACTTCTTTTATATATTGTAATTTAATGTTTGTGAAAGAGGATTGAATTGAGAACTACTAAATTATAGATTACAACTGAGTTGAAGGAGATTGTCCATAGAGTATGATATGCATGGATAAATGATTAACTCAGTTTTACTTTCCAAATTATTTGTTAGATAATAGAATTCATTTATAAATGTTGATATTTCTTGGTTCCGGCTAGGAGTTACAAATCTCTGAATTTAGTGGCATTCAATTCAATTTAGCACTTTCCTATTATATCAATTGTCAATCATGTTTCTAATTGTAATTTGCTAAATAGAAATTTTGTACATGATTTATCAAGCATGTTTACATTCTGAATTAATTACATAAGCATGCCTAGATGATTTATTTAGCATCTTGACTTTTAGCTTATAATGTCATCATTTCTTGGTACTGGTTAGGAATTTTAATTCTCTTTTACTACAATGTTTACGTCGATAAAAAGGTGCTAAAAGAATGATAATTGATGACATTAACTTGTTGACTAGAATGATGATATGACATGCATGTATGACTACAATAACTAGAGAATTTTGTTTCTACTATGTTACTTATTCAATTTCCTTAAATTTTTAATGCTTACTCCATTTCATTTAGCAGGCAAGTGTAGATTATTGATTTAGGATAATAATTGTTGAGCATGTTTATCATTCACCTTGCTATGTCTTTATTATTATATTTAGTACAATCAGGCATGTTACTCGTTGTATTAGATATTCACTGTTGTTGTCTTCCTTGCATAATCTTAATTGTAGTTGTTTATTACGAATGCTACTATTGTAGTTCACTGTTGAAATTCTTTTCCCTTAATTGTAATGCTATTCATTTTCCATTGCTTTTAATTCATTGTACTAGTGTGTCTCATGCATCATGCTAATAGAAGCAAGTAGGGAGTGTCATCTCGGTTGGTACTCACATGCATGAGTAACAAAAATGAAATGAACAATGCAATGAATGAATGATGCAATGGGAAGTTGAAGGGCGGGTGGGTAGTTCGGATCTAGTCCACAAAAGGCTAGAAGTTGATCAAACTATACCATCTATTATTGTTCCTTCAACTTTCGACTCGAAATATGAGTTATGAATGAATGAATGTAATGAAAGATTAGTTTGGGGCGGACCTATTCCAAGTAAACTAAAGAGAGGCATGACATATTCATATTCCATTTCCTTACTAAGCCTTTAGGCTTACGTATTACTTGTGGTGTAGGTAATGAAATGATAACGCCTAGAGTAGAAGAGGATGCATTTCCCATAGAGCCTGCGGTGTATCCAAATGAATCACAACCTGAGTAGAATGACATAAGAAGAATACAAACGTTTTGTTTAAATTGTAAGGATTTAATAATGAGCAAGATTTGCCTAAACCTGATTTCGATGTTATTTCGTATGATTTTATTCTAAACCCTAAACTCATTTGAAGTTTTTAAAAATGTTTTTCGCATACTCTGATTTCATTGATACCCTTCAATTTTTATGATTTATTTCAATATGTGAAAATTTTACTAGTTAAGTAGATAAAGGAAAAAGAAAAATTTTCTCGTAAATTATTTAAAGAAGATATTTAAGAAAGAATCGAATTTGACGTGGGGCATCACATTCTGTCTTTAATGTTGAATTCGGCTTTGGGTTTGTTCTAGATTTTTGTATGAAGGATTGTTTGGCTCTGTCATTAGATGTTGAACACAGCTCTGATACTGGGTTTTGTTTTGGGTTGCTCTTTTGCTGGTTTTGATGGGAAGCAGTGGTGAAGGAATGCCAGAGGCGTGATGGAGGGGCGAGCTGCGTAGATCACCCTGTGAGTTCAATGTTGGCTGGTTGGGTTTTTGTGTTATTTACCAGTTTGTGGGTTTAAGGTGGAGATCCCTAGGAGGCTTCATCTTTGTGATTCCTCCATGTCTTTCTCCTTTACACAAAGCAAATTATTGGGAGTGTTAGGTTTATGGGGATTGTTAAGAAGCCTCATAAGAGAAGAAGAGAGGAGGAAAGTGTTTTTGAGAAAACTAAAGGCCGAGAGCAGAGATGGAAAGATGAAAGTGTGAGGAGAAAGAAGAAAGAAGCGGGGAAGAAAATAGAGAAAAGAAGGAAGCAGAAGAAGGTGAAAGAGGAGCAAGGTCTTCTCGGGTGTCTTCTAGTAAGCTATTCCTTCATTTCTTTTACGGAATTTATGGGAATAAAAGTAGAAAATAAAAGAGTGAGGATATTAATAATATTGTCTGTGATGACTTATGCTCTGTTAAGCCTTGGATATGCTCTCTGTTGTGAACTATTGTTGAAGATAAGTGGATTTAATTTAGTAATTTATCTATGGCAGTGGGTGGAATATTCTGTTGATTTAGGCTCTGTTGGTTATCGGTTGTGATTTTTACCCAATAATTTCCTCTGTGATTCTTAAGCTTTGTGATGATTCTTGGATATTGAGTTTGTTCTGCTAATTGGGATTGGAAATCAATAATTATATATCATTGAGGTATGCTGCTATCTTAGGATGTGTGTTGAAGCTTGATGGCCATGATATATGTTGGGTTAGGATTTGGTATATGACAATGTGTTTCTCTGTCAAGTGGACTGCCATGTTAAGTTGAATAATTCTTTATGCTCCCTGTTAATTGAAGGTTGATATTCTATGAATGGAATTCGGTTGGAATATGGAGTTGAGAAGCCGTTAGGTGATTAAGTTGAATTTTAGGTTGTGAAATTGTATTAAGCATGGAATGGGAATTGTGTATACTATTGAGTTATTATTGTTGTAGGTATAAGTTGTAACTCTATGAATGGTTGCTAGTAGATAGTTATTGATAATTAAATGTTATTAATTTGAAGGTATTGGAGAGGAAGCACTTAAGTGCAGAAATGCATTACGAACCACAAGTAAGTTGATATGTATGTGTTTTGGTCTTCGGGCTCTATATCGCAAGAATTAGGAATTGTATGTTAACTGTTTACTGCTTTCATAGATTATTAAGTTAAGTTGTGATTATGTCCTGAGGTTGTATTGCTGCTTGATATCATGTTTATTATAATTAGGTTCTTTTAATGATGTGTTTATTAGATGATACTGATAATTATCATGCTCGAGGATTATAGGATGTTTATAATGATCATGTTTCAAGGATTTTACTGATGATATAGATATTGTATACATTCACGAGTATCATGCATCTTGGTTTTTAAAACGGTACGAAAATGGTTTTCATGCGTGGTTTTAAAAGAAAACAAAAATGAGATATAAATAAATGTAAAGTATATGAGAAAGATAAGAGTAAAGAGAAATGCGTAAAGAAAATGAAAGGGATTTGAGTTAGGCTGAAGGTCACCTGCTCATTCCCGAATGTCTAGTAAAAAAGTAAAAGTTCATCGTGATGGCATGCGTTCATCATAACAATGAAAGTTCACCATGATGGCAGGAGTTCATCATCATGGTCTATAGTTCACCATGAAGCACATGTTCACCTCATCATAGTTCATCACAGTTCATTATAGTTCATCACAGTTCATCATAGTTCATCATAGTTATATAAACTAGTAAAAGTAAAGAGGGGAAACGGAAACAGAAAACGAGCACAGAAAATGCATATGGTTTTAAAAGCTGCATGACATGTGCATTGTATAATTTATTTTTATATCACTTACTAAGCGTTAAGCTCATTAGTTTAAGTCTTGTTGATGTAGGTATGCAAGGAAACAGGTTAAGGGGCAGTTGATGAAGGATTTGCACGTGCGGATCTTGTGGCTTGCTAGCCTAAAGGGATTTAAAGGAAAATGAATTGTAAAATGTTTTGTGAAGTTCTTTAATTGTAAAAGAAAAGGATTTTATTTATTTTCGCTGTTATTTGTAAAAGGGTTTATGAAAGAAAAGTCTTTTGTTGTTTTTATAAAAGCAAAATTTTAAAATTTACACTTGTTTTTAAAAGTAAGAGAAATCAGGTCCCTACAAAGATCGACCACGTGATCGATCACGAAATCACCAAATTCAATTTAATATCTATCCTTTAGGACCGGTCGATCACCCTCCTTTGGTTGATCGACTGCTTCAATTTTAGCTTTAATCTGTAATATTTTGCAACACACGTGATCGACTGCCCTCCATATGTCAATCGATCACAAACCCATTTCTTCACAAAACTTACTTCAAACCCAGTTCATTACTAACTCCTAAATATGATCATCCACCCCATGATCAACCACAATCACCACAAAAACTCCAATTTATTTAATATAACCACTTAGTGATTGGCCAATTTATTTTCTCTCACAACCATGGGAATCCTTCATTCCATAAAATCAACCTTATAAACTAATTTCATCAACCTCCTTATCCATAATGACATCAAAATTTAGGGTATTATTCTCCTATATTAAAATCATCCTAAAATTCTTCAAATATTAGCACTTAGACCCTAGGCTTAGCATTATGAAAATCCAGGGTATTACATATATCAAAAAAGTGTTTTTCATAAAAATTGTAGCTGATGTCTCAATCTTTCCAGAATGGGGTGTTTCGTTAAATTTGGAGTTTGTTTGCTATGCCAAAAAGGTCTACGAACAGAGAGCTATGTTTTTTGCCAAGGAAACACATTATGCATACTCGAAATTTGATGGGCCACTAGGAGTTTTTACAAAATCTTAATCAAAAAGGCTTTCAAATTATTATTTAATTTGTTATTCAAATATACAAGATGAGTTGGAAACCACACCTAATAAAGTGGATCAGGAAATACCAAAACATGTACTTACTTGGCAAGACAAAGAGGAATCCACCAAGGAGGAGGAAAGCTACGGATTTGAAGCATGATGCCACAAATTTGAATTCATTCAAATCTTTGAGTGAAATTCATATTCAATTAAATCTTTAGTTTGCTAGTTTTTAAATTGTTTTAAGTTTTCTAGATCTTTTAAATTTAAGTTTTTTTTAAATTTCAAATAGATAGATAGGAATCAGTTAGGGATAGGTATAAACCGATCCTAATTCTAGTAGAATTACTTTTCTTTTATAGTGAGCTATTTATACCCCACCAAGACTAAATGAAAGTTCAATTTTTGATGAATTAAAACCCCTTTTTGGTTGTGGCTATCCTTTGTTTCTCTTGGATTATTGTTAATCCTTTTGATTGAAACCTTAGAGTTCAAGTGTTGTGAAAATTACTTGAGCTTCTTCATCTCTTGCAATCTTCTAGCCAATTTCGATTGGTGAATTTGATCAAAAATTGTAATCAAACTCTCTTTACTTGTTGGCGAGAGTTCCCTATTGATTAATCAAGAAGGAGTTTTTTGGTAAAATAGAAAAGTTGTAAGTTTAGCTACTTTTTTCCAAGCCAACCAGTCGCCCAGCTACAATTCATCCAGACGACCACATTTCATCCAACGACGTATTTCGAACCTATGAATTTTTCGGTCGACCACCCTTCAAACTCTAGTCGACTGCATATATCTGAAACTCTCCCAAGCCCTACCCGTTCCGCATCATATCCTAAGAGTGTATAATTTTTTTCTCTTTAAGAAAATTTTGTTATGCAACAAATTTGCCTCGTATAATTTGTCAGTGTATCCTAAATCTGTTTTGCAGTTGAGACACTTGAAAATATTCAACTAATAATGGAATATGTAAGTTGGTGATAATATCTTCATATGTTTTAATCCATTTTTCATTTTTGATAGTTGATGTTCTATCACCAATGGTGATAACACAATTATCTTTTCTCAATAGTGCTTCATCTTGAATTTCTACAATAAAAAAAATATTTTCATTGAATTTTTTAATTTCAACTCTACCTACCGTAATAACAAGCCTCTGGTATCACTTGCTCGGAAAAATAACGTGGGCGGCATAAAAAACAATAGTAGATGCAAAATGAAAAATACCAAGAGTTTTTTTTCTCACTCCATTAAAATATAACAGAGAGAAGTAAGAAAAATAATAGACAAAAATAAACACAGAATTTTTATGTGAAAACCCAAATAGGGAAAAAATTATAAGGACTAAATCTAAAAAGATATCACTATGAAAAATATATATGATTGATCGATACACTTTTGATCAACTTCGCATTTTCTAAAAATCTGTTGGAGTCACGGTGCCACCCAGAGGCAATAGGGGGGAACAAAGGCATGGTCTGTGTTTGAGGATGGAAGAAATGCCTTTTACTACTGCCTTCGGAATGAGCCTTTCACCACGGGGAGATTGGGAATCTTAGAAAAAAGAAAGGTTGGCAAGGAGCTAGCAACCTCAATGGCCGGGGAAAGATACATAAGTTTGATAAAGCTCAATCAAACTTTACAAGGATGCAAGCGTCTAAACCAACAAGTAATAGAGCTTACATACAAACACACCATTATGTAGCTCGAAAAATTCAACTGAACTTTTGTTCTACATATCCAAGTTTTATTTGCCAATCAAAATGGCCCTCTTGAAGATGTTTATGAGCCTGCTTATGTTTGCGGCTACCCTTGAAATTGTAAAACTCCACTTGAAAAGATAAAGACAAAAATCTAGCTTTTGACACTGTGGAAGTTGTACCTAATACCAATTTTATGTTCTTGGGAATCTCATGTAGTTTCATTTTATAATTCATATGATAAAAGCACATATTTTCCTTTTTAATTTCTTCTCTTGACTGTTTTCCAAATATTTAATAGATGGTAGAAAAAATGATTCAATTCAAAATATAAAGTTTTATAAAACAAGAAAACTCTATTCTTTATTTAAAATAAAAGTTGCATTTTTGGCAGACATCAATGTCACAACCTTTTCGGTTGTACATTACTATTTTTATGTCTTTCTATTATCACCCTGAAAGTTCACCCATCGTAGAAAAATCATAAGGATATTTAAAGAATTCTATATAATGATACTATTGTCTAAGGAATTGAGTTAATGAGTAGTGCAAGATTGTATGGTGGGTAAACCCAGCGTCATTGCACAAGGCAAACTCAACTAAATTTGAAATACGAGCTTTGGGCTTAAAATCCAAAAAGCCACCCAAAAGATTCAAGCCGGCAACAGCTCACTTAGTTGGGCAAAGTTCAATTTGCTATACATGCCTAGCAGTGTCGGAAACAGCTCTGTACACCCCCCAGCCCCTTAAAGAAAACCATAGTAGAAAGCTAAACCAACATGTGAATGGTTTGGGTTTGATTAGCACCAATTTTTAGCAACATTTGATTACAAAACTACACCAAAGCTTTTAGTTTTAGTAACATTTGATTTCAAAACTACACCAAAGCTTTTCAGTTTTTAATCATTTGCAAAACCAACCAAAATCGGTTGGGTCCAAATTGAGAGAGTCCTATGCCTAGTTTCACTGTAGGATTAGTCAATTAAACTGATTACAAACGAGAGAAAGGAGAAAATTAGTGGCATGATAAAGGTTCATTCCCGTTGCATACACTGCCCAAATCTGAGAAGGCCAAATTGTTTGAATACATAAAGATGACAAAACAGAAAGCTTAGTAGCTTATCCTCTTGTTCATGAGACCATCATGAAGTGATACATACAGGGATGCATTTTCATGTGGTTTTCAGTTGAGGGATTGATAGATGGAAATGCAAATGTAAAACAACAACAACAGGGAGGAATGTACATTTTACTTCTTCAAAAGTTTCTGAGAGAAGATCTTCTTTGAATACGGGCTGTTCCGTGCAATGGCTTTGTGCGACTCTACTATCTCCACCAATGAATTGTGGATAGCTCCCTGGTTTTAGAAATACAAGTATCAGTCGGAAAATGGAAAAGCAACCATCCATGTCAACCTATTTTATGTTTTCTAAGTCCAAAAAACAACAAACAATTGGAAATAACATGGGTACAACCTCAAATAAAACTCTGAAGATATTTATCTCATTTTCCAAAAATTATTTTAACAGAAAACATTTCCCAACCATTAAATAAATTATTCTTCTCGTTAACAACCAAACAGTGATGTAAGGTATGTGAAAAAGTGCGAAAACTATCAACTGATATTTTCAGTGGAGCAGAATCCACTACACAAGCTATTATTTAGTCATCGCCAAAACCATGTTCTTCATCTTGTTTATTAACTTCAAAGAAAAGATTTAGAACAAGTTATCATAAAAATTGGGAAAGAAAACCTCCAACCTCAGAAAGTCGAAGAGCAGTTTGAACCACATAGTTTGCATGCGGGTCTTGAAGCAACTGATCAAAGTGATGAGTGGAAATCAACTCATTGATGATTCTGGATCGGCCCTCTTCATTGAATATTGCAAGACATTTTTCCACGACATGACTGCTAAATTTCTGCATTGAAAGATGCACATATTTTCCTTTGAATTGAGACATCAATCTGGACATGACTGATGGGATCTTGAGCTCCAAGATAAACTGAACAACATAGTTTCTGCAAACGAAAGGTGAAAGCAAAACCACAGATGAAGGATTCATTAAAGACAATGAAGTATTAACATCTCACTCCTAATAATTAAGCAAATTAAAGTCTGGTGTGGTATGAAAGTAGATATAGGGAGTCTCTTGGTACATTATTTTTGTTGGAAGAAAAAAATACATTTAAGAAAAGCATATATATTTTCTCAAAAAATGAGGTCAAGAGTATGGTTGGAAGATGTTTTGATTAAGACAACCACTTTTCAAAACTATTTTTGAAATCAATACAAGTCTTTATCTTTTGGCTTTGAAAATGATAATATAATTGTATCCCTGCATATCAAATTTTCAAATATAAATTTCAATCGATTTATTTATAAAATTACATAGAAAAGGAATTACCCATATGCATCTTGAGCAAGAAGAAGACCATTTGCAGATATTTCTTCAACTAACTTTTGTTGATGTTCTCCAATTGAATGCCTAATGCACCTTTGCAGGACACAGCATCCATGCTGATGAGTAGCAATTTCAACACAATACCTTGAAGCAGCAATGAATATAAACTGCCAAACAAGGTGAGATTATAAAGCTTTCTTCTCTCAAATAGAAAGCAAAATCTAGTTTTAATGCATTGACATCAAACTTGCTAGTAGATCAACCAAAATTCTCATCAATCTGATGAGCTATCAGGCATTTCTTTTTTTCTTTTTTTTTACCATAAATCAAATTTTTAGGTGAGCCTTTTTTACACAGCTAAATTTATTATACTAACACCAACTTCAAAATAAAATTAAAATTTCCATGGCCTAAGTTGTCCCATTAAAATTTGTAGTGCATCTTCAACGCTTGATGACTCATCTCAATCTAAATAGTCATTGTCAAACTATGCACTATTTGTTCTCCACGTATTACATAGATCATAAACTGCAATGAAAACTACAATTGTTTGTTGATATTTGAAAACAAATCCATCATATGAAACTAATGTTGTAATACATTTCAAAGGCAATTAGGACTTTACACTTCAAATACGCATACAAATTATTAGGGCAATTCCTATAACCTAGAATATAAAGTAGAATCGTCCTAGAATGCCAATATATCATTTAACATGTACAAACTAGAATGTACTTCCCAAGCAATAATTTTCAGATTTTAGCAATATGTTCAGGCCTGCCAAAAGGAAAAGGTCTATGGAAATGCTAGTGCAATAAAGTAACCCTTTGCAATTCACTCATAAAAAATAACAACTTTTAGCAGTTGCAAAGCTCCACCGGGCTAAATATAAATGGAAGGTCATTGCACGGCCGAATGAGAATTTAGGAAAACACATATCAATTTTTTATGAAGACACTAGAAAATGTCATATACATATAAAAGACGTGTCAGTAACTTTAACCACTAATAACCACAATTCCTCTAATCTCTTTCTGAATGGAGAAATTAAATATCTTTACTTGATCCCATCTTCGAAATTGAATAAAAAAATAAAGTACCATGATGCACGCTGAAAAGTTATGATAATTATCCTACTGTCATCCCAATCCTTTGGGTGTGATGATATGTAAAACTGATTTGGGAGATTAAACTCTAAAAATACATTCTACAAACAAAAGAATCAATTTCACAGTAAAATAGATCTGAATTAATCTTACAAATTCAACGATTGCAAACTTAAATGGTGACATACATTACACATTATTTTTTTCTATATAACAATGATTCGAGCAGTAGAATTTACAGTTGTAAGTAGAAGTATAACCCAACCAAGAAAAAAGAATTATGAGTAGCACAGACATTGATTTAACAAACGCTGAAAATTTCAGTTCCTAACCATGAAACAAATTTTTCATTCTAAAGCAAGAATCAAGAGGTTATAAAGTAAAAATAAGATATATACATCGCCTATATTTTACTCTTTGGAAACTTGACAACACTTCAAAACAATAGTTGTGTAGTTATGGGGCTACAGCTCTACCAACATATTGACATGTCATCCTTCATTTCTTACCATAATTATTCTGTTTCTGTTGGCTGAATTAAATTGTAAAAATATAATTGAGCAATCTTGATACAAAAATAAATACAGCTACACCAAAACTTAAGCACTACATGATGAGCGTTTGGGAAGATGACAGACACAAATCTAAAAAGAAAGAAACAAACTTCCTTACCATCCTTTCTAAAGTTAGTAAGACCACCATTGTCGACTAAAAATTAATTCAGTAAAAATCACCTTAGTATCTTCCGTGCTGAGGCATTGCAAACAACGCTGAACCACATGATTCCCATTTGGATCTCTGATGAGAGCAAGGAATCCTGGTTCAAGAGCTGATGTAACCAGTCTAATCTGCTGCCTTGTTTTGAGAGTTTCAACAAGCTTCTGCACAACACGAGTGCTGAAAGAAAGGAATAAGAAAGTTTAAAACATCACAAGAAACTACATTTTGATGAAGAAAATCAAAACATCAAAGCATACCCATGAGAGTTCAATGAAATCCTCACAAGCTCTCCTGGCTCCTTAGTTATTACCAACAAAATTTGCAGCTTTTGTTTTTCATTACACACATCCAACAATTTCTGCATCAGATAATTCCCAAATGGATTCAACATAAGTTCAACCACATGGTGTATAATCTCATTAAATAATATTTCCACATCTTGTGGAGTACCCTCATCAAATATCCTCTGTAAGAATCTACAACCATGCTGATCCTTTGCCATTATGTATATTTTTCCACGGGCCTCAGCCAATGAGTTAAAGTTCGGAAGCGACACAAATGGACATGACATCCATGGACTTGGAATGTTACCACAAATATCAGCAATTCTGTTTTGAGCTTCTAATTGTAACTTCTTTACATACTTATTCTCTCTCATATCAAAGAGGGTACCTTTAGTTTGGCCCCGTGGATGACTCAATGCCCTGTTAATAACAAAGTTTATATCATCTCCTTGAATGATAAGGCTATCCTCCCTAATAAACCCCCCACCACCTTTCTCCAGGACTCTAAGGCTCGCAGGCTCTCTAGGCCTCCCACTTGATGCAGCACACCCATAGCATGAGATATTTTCAGTATTGGCGCAAGCCATAGGCTGGTGACTCAATAGAGGGTATCCAGACACACTCAGAGGACTTGTTTGCTCATTCTGCCCAATCGCATTTTTTTGTGCACAAAATGAATGATCAGCCATTGAGAGTCCATTAATGGAAGTGGCTAAGTTGGTTATTTGATGTCCACTGATGTAAGAGTTGCTTATCAGCTCGTCTGCTTTCAGTGTCTGCCTTGAAGAACACTTTGGGCTATTCAAACCATTGAACTCAGAGAATAAAGCATCTGATTGTGATCCATATAAATTATCTAATTCACTTGCCTGAAGCTTTTTCTTATAATCAAAGCATTTAGCAGATCTTGGAAGAAGGGATTTAACACCCATAAAATTAGTATACCTCATCTCAAAACTATCAACTTCTCTAAATCTCTCGAAATTATAAACAGGATGGCTGCCGACGCACGTTGGAAAATCACTATAATTAGAAGAATTTACATTCTCGTTTCCAGCGTTCATATTCCCAAAATGTCTGCAGGAAATCAGCTCATCACTGAAATTCTCATTGACTCTCTTCCTAGCAGAATCCAACCAAACTTTATTTGTACAAAGGGGAATTCCATTTCCACAAGTCACATCAGACTTGAGCTCTTCCAATGGAGGTGGGGTTGGTGTTCCAATATCCGATAAGGAATCCCCACCGGAGAATAGGCTCGAGGAAGAGCCATCTGATGGAAGAGAAAATCCACTTGCTGGAGAGGAAGAAAATGTGTACTTATGACTTGAAGGTTCAAAATCAGACATACCCAAAAAGCCATTATTAGATTGTCGAACAAGATGACTCTGCAGATTTTTTTCTTGAAGCCGATTAAGATGATAAACATCGTTCGATGTTGCATGAGGGATCTCATTCAACAACATTTGCAGCTCATCGTCGTCCTTCATGTTTTCCTTAATCTCCTTCAAAATCTTAACACCAAATAAACAACAAACAGGGAGAAGCAATATAAACAGCAAAGTCACAAATACAGACCAGAAACAATCAATCCAATCTCAAAATCAGAAAACCCACATCAAATTTCGATTCAGATAGCGTAAATAACAAATGCAGATAGCAGATTATCTCTTTTCATCGTCTGTGTATGAGGTGGATACTGAAATAGAGGTGGTTTTAAGCGATGGATATTTCATCAGTTGCATTCAATCCAAAATTATCTGATTTGGGTTTTTGGTTTTGTTTGTTTCAAGTTGGTGAGGCATGCAAAGATTGAAAAAGAAAAAAATTACATACGGTTACAAGAACCGTAGGTATGCACACTGTGTGTTCCAGTCTCAGGCGCCATTAAAGCTGGAGACGAAGAGACTCTGTCGAGTGTAGCCTATGCATAGCGTAAACGTTTATAAATATATAATCTATATTTGAATTTTCTACAGACGGATGGAAAATGTAGATAAATTCACGGAGAGAGAAGAGACGCGATAACCACTTTGTGAGCCTTCTCGGCACTAAATCAAGGCTTTTTACCCTTGCACTTTTTGCTCTTATTTTCATCAGATAATACAAAGGTGATGCATGCCATAGCGCGTGGAAAACACCATCGAATTTTATGTTGGCACGTAGAATACTTTTGTCCTGGTTGTCCGCCATCGCGAGTATAAGTTTGTTTTGATTAAGAGAATTAATTAGAATAATATTTCTATCTGGAGACCTATTTTAAAATCTCTACATGTATGTAAGGCGAGGTTAAATTAGTAAATAACTAATTTTTATTGTTTATTTCTCTAATATCTATAAAACAACCAAAATTTACATCTTCGTTATCTCTAACCGTCAACAGATATTTATTCGCTTTTGGCTTTTCTTCGTTGACCAAATTACCCTTTTCCATTAAAAAATATTATAAGCTAAAAAATATTTCACTAATTATAAAATCAATAATATCTTAATTATATATAAAAAAAATGACAAACCAACGATCCTCCTTTACAATGAATGACAAATTAACAATTGACATTTTTTTGTTAATAAATTAACCATTGAACTATAAAAAATTGACGGAGTAAACACCATAGTTACGTTTTCTGTGTTGTTGTTCCTAGCGGATTATCAAAGTTTAAGGGTTAATTTGTTCAAGAACAGCGGATCATCATAGTTCAAAAATTAAATTGTTAAATCGTAGTGGATAGTTATCATAGTTCATGGGTTAAATTGTTAAACCACGACGGATCATTATCATAGTTCAGGGATTAAATTGTTAAAACACTGCTGATCTTCATAGTTCAAGGTTAAATTGTTAAATCGCAGTGAATCATCATAGTTCAGGGATTGATTTGTTAATCATACATAGGATTATCATAGTTCAGGGGTTAAATTGATAAATCACAACGGATTATCATAGTTCAAGGGTTAAATTGTTAAACTACAGCGAATAGTCGTTGAACCGCTGCAAATAGTTGTCGAACCATTGAGGATAGTAGTCAATCCGCAGTGGTTCGTAATCATAGTTCAGAGATTAAATTGTTAATATATGACGGATTATCAAAATTCAATGGTCAAATTGTTAAACTGCGGCAGATCATCATAGTTCAAGGGTCAAATTGTTATACCGCGCGGATCGTCTGCAAATAAAAATACTATTTATTCTCTTTTTCATAGAAAAACACATACAACATAAATATTTTTCCATAGACTATAAAACAATTATAAATCATCCGAAAACTAAAATATTAACATTTTTTTACAAAAGCTTCTAAATTATAAAACTCGAAATCTTCTAAATCCATTCTTTTACAAAATCAAAAATTTTCTAAATCAATTCTTTATGGATATTAACTCTTTTTCATTGAAAGTCTTTTATAAAATCATGAGTTCTTTCTATTTTTTTCATGGGTATTTGTTCTTTTCTACTGTGATTTTCATAAAATTAACCGCGATGTTCGCGGCGATGATTTTCTATAGTTCAGTGGTTAAGTTTTTAATTAAAAAAAATTAGTGATTGACTTGTCATTAATTATAAAGAATGGGTTAATTTGTCATTTTCTCTAAAAGGAAGTAGAAACTTTTTAAATTATATTAAAAATGACCCTTTAACCTACTGATTAATCCCTTTTGATTCTTTTTAATTAGTGCGGATTGGAGCAATTACGTTCTAAAAATAAAATAAAAATATTCTGCGGTGGAAATATATTTTGATCTAAACTAGAAATTTTGAAAAAAAAACAATAAAGGATGTGCTGGGAATTACGCGTATTCATAGTGGGTAAATAAGTCAAAAAGAAAATGTATAATGATACTTGAATGGTAATAAATGACAAAATAGAAGCAAATATTCCCTTCTACGTTTCCTCAGGCGAAA
Organism: Begonia loranthoides; assembly: GCA_022433065.1. NCBI lineage: Eukaryota > Viridiplantae > Streptophyta > Magnoliopsida > Cucurbitales > Begoniaceae > Begonia > Begonia loranthoides. The sequence continues at coordinate 12,730,808 of CM039480.1, read as the reverse complement.
AGCGAGTAACCTCTTTGGGGCCCGCATTATGATCAGTCCATGCACCTTTCACGAATTGCACTGAGACACGTGGCTCAACGGCACTGGTTACACCGAAACTAACTGCTACGATCTCGTTCCTCTGCTGCGCTTCGATTTGGTTCCAAGCGGCCGTTTAACAGAGAGTTTCTCTCTCTTTCGGTATTAGTTATGCAGTTGGGGTAAAATATCAACAGATTTTAAATGACACATTTATTTTGTGGAGTAGGATCATTGACATGAAACAACCTATAACATTGGACGACGAGAAGCTTGATGAGAAGGTCACAAATAAATCTATTCAAATCAAAACAGCTACGGTTTTATCTTAAACTAATTTATTAAAGATGTTTCATTTTCATTTTGAATAAGTTTATCATCTAATTTGTTATGAAGATGGTACATTTGCGTGTTTTTTTTTTATTTAATTAATTAGTTTTGATTTTGATTAAAATAAAAGAAAACCGATGGTAACGAACAAATCCCCCAATCAAAAAATCTATTTTGACTGACAATTTCTGATACTAGCACCTCCACCATGCAACACCTAAATATAAATCAACCAGTTACATAAATTAAAATCAATATAAAACAGCTTACATAAAAGCATTTCAAACTACTCTAAAATAAAACAACTGCTCGTTTGAATAAGTTTAAACTGTAATTTTTTGTTATATTTTCATCCTGCGGGTCTTATCTTACAGCTTCTCATGTGACAAGTCGCCTGGTTTTATTAAATCAGTAAAACAATTAACATCACAAGTCTTATAATTTGGAATTAGTAATATTTTAAATTTTATAAAAAAATTACAGATAATTAAAATATTAAATTATAAAAAAGAAACGACACCGACTTTACAGTCACGTTTTTCGTCAAGGTAACACCAACAAACATCCATTAGCTTACAACAGACGTCCTTTTGCTAACAACAAACATCCCTAAGTTCACAACGGCTCGTCTGAATTTGGATGACCTTCATCCAAAACAAACGTCCCTCTCCCTAGAACGGACGTCCATCATCCTGAAACGGACGTCCCTCGACTTAAGACTACATCATTCTGCCCATAACGGACGTTTCTAGTCTCACAACCAACATTCTTCAACTTAAGACTACATCGTTCAGACTGAAACATGCGTCCGTCTTTCGTCGAGGGACATTTGTATTCGGGGGATGCCCTAAATTCATATTGGGGGATGCTCTAAATCCATCATCGGTGTCCATTCTGATCGAGGGACGTCCATCCCTCGATCCAACGGGTAGGACAGACATCCTTCGCGTGTTGTTGCTATCTTGGACGTCTCCATTTGACGGAAAACATGACTGCAAGATCTGTGTCGTTCTTTTTCTATAATTCAGGGATTTAGTTATTCTTGAATTTTCTTCAAGATTTGATTTGTCATTGACCATAAACTACAAGATTTGTTTTGCTAATTTCTCAAACGGTAAATTAGTAGCAACAATGAAGGAATAGAAACTTTCTATTGACTAATTTTGATGTGTAAAAAATATAGGGAAAATGATAAATCAACCATCATCATTTACTGTTAGTGACAAACCAACCACTAACATTTTTTGCTAACAAATTAACCATTGAACTATGAGAAATCGTAGCCCCTACCATCATCGTCAACCTTCTTCAACTCTAAACGCCGCGGTCACGTTAACGCCAAGGATCGTCAAATAGAGACGTCGAAGGCAGCAACAACGGGTGATGACCGTCAAAATTCGTCGGCATAGGACCGTCGAATAGAGACGTCCAAGGCAGCAACGGGTAACGTCCGTCAAAATTCATCGGCCAAGGACCGTCGAACGGAGACCGTCAAAATCCGTCGACTGTAATGCCGCGGTCACGTTAATGCCAAGAATCGTCGAACAGAGATGTCAAAGGCAGCAACGACGGATCTCTCGCAATGACGAGGGACGTCTAACAATAATCCAACAGATTGACGAAGGACATCAATTATCGGGGTACGTCCGTTGGCCCCGTTGGAATGATGGGTCATGGCCATTGGATCGAGAACAGACATCCCTCGGTCGGAATGGATGGCTAGGATGGAGTTTGTCATTTTCCAAAAGGCGATGACGGACATCCCTCAATATACAACGGATGTTCGTTAGGCCTGTTAAAATGATGGGACATGGCCGTTAGATCGAGAATGAACATCCCTCGATCGGAATGGACGGCTAGGATGAAGTTTTTCATTTTCCAAATGGCGATGATGGACGTCCCTAGTGTGACGACCGGATTTTTATTACCGTTTAGAAATGCTTTAAATTTAAAACTTTTATAAAACAACTAAAATCTTTATTAAAATCTTCTTAGTTAAGTCAGAGTTCTTCTCTATAAAGCCGGATCATTAAAAAAACTCTTTCCTTACACTCATTATGAAAATCGATCTAAACAGTGGAAAACCATAGTTAAAATATCTTTTGTCAAAATATTCCGTAAGAGTAAATAACTCATTTAAGAAATACTAGACAAGTATTTCATGTTAAATTACAAAACACTTTTATCTTTTACTTTCCTAGGCCTAGCCAACCACAAGTCCCGCTCATGCAAATCCTTCATCAACTGTTCCTTCATCTGTTCATCATTTTCTCGTACATGTACTTACACCACAAGTAAAACGTGAGCTTAAAGGCCCAGTAAGGAATGGGGTTATGCAGTATGATTATGCTTCTCTTTAATTCTTTTGGAATGGGTATCACCCCAAACCAATCTTTTCATTATGTTCGTTTGTTCATTCATTACTCGTACTTCGAGCGTGAGATTGGAGGAACCCATGTGTGATGGTATAGTTTGATCGGCTTCTAACCTCCTGTGTAGCTAGTCCCGTTCCCGACATGGTAGGGGTGTAGCCTAGCTACCAGACTAGATCCGAACTACCTATCCGCCCCCAACTCCCCATCATCTTTTCTTTCATTCATTCTTTTCTTTATCATTTTTCTCACATAATGCATGTGAGTACTCACCCCCGAGGTGACACTTCCTACTTGTTTCTATTATCATGATGCATGATTCATATCAATACAGTATAAAAAGAACGATAATTGAACAACGCATATAATTGAATGACCGTAATTAAAATGAATAAAAGAGAACAATTATAGCGATATATTGAAACAGTGAATAGCATACTTGAATGTCAAAGCATGGCAATAAAAGAAATGGCAAGGTGAATGTGCTATTAATTGCGATTAAATGTTAATTTATAGTGAGTTATTTGAACGAACTAAACATGCTTAACACTTGTACTATGGCATAAACAGGGAATTAATAATCAAACGGAAACATACTTAGTAAATAGCCCTTGAAAACATGCTTAGTAAATAGCTATGGAAATATGCTCAATAAATAGCTACGGAAACATGCTTAGTAAATAGCTCCGGAAACACGCTTGGTAAATAGCTACGGAAACATGCTTAATAAATGGCTACGGAAACATACTTAATAAATAGCTCGTAAAAACATGCTTAGTGAATAGCAACGGAAACATGCTCAGTAAATAGTTAATGGAAACATGCTTAATAAATAACTACGAAAACATGCTTAATAAATTGATAATGAGCTAAGGACATGGATCGATTATAAATAAGTGGATTTACATTCGAAAGTAAAGCATGATTTAAATCTTTTCAGCTAGAGCTAACAATCCACTTGAAGGTTACCGAATATTAACACAACTCATAATAGAGATTTATTATGCATAGTCGTATGAAAGAAAGTTATAACTCCTAACCAGTACCAAGAAATAACGGCATTATAGACTAAGTCTACTATCTTAACAAACAATACGAGAAAAAACATTTCTAATATAACATTTCTAGTATCTAAGAATTTGTTAACAACTTATTCATACATATCATTTCATTTAGACATATTCAGTTCACAATTCAAGTCATCGATTTATATCATTGCAATTCATTATCTAATTCTTCTATCATAGAAAGCATTGAATTTCAGTTCATAGAAAGCATTTAGTGAAGTAAAGAATTCATAGGAATTTACAAAAAACACACACACACTACTTGTGGGTAGGGCCTCCACTGGCCAACGACTCTACCCAATGCTTACCTCAAAGCGTTAACGCATATTCACCCTCAATCGCTTTCCTTTTCCTCTTTTTTAATACCTTTATAATTCAATAATATTTGCTCATTAATAACTAGTCAACTATATAAAGAAAAACATATTCTTCCTCCTACTTATAATATACGAATTAGGACCTAACACTTCAAGCCATCGACTAAACCTTATCCTCCATGCTTTTCTTTAACTAATATGCACAATATAATTTCCCATCTTTACTCTTCACAGTACTGGAATGATTATCCCACAAAACCTTATTTCAATAATCTATTAATCTTAACATCTTCACCATTGCTATTCTTCAAAGTCCAACCAATAGAGTGCACAAATCCATACATTAATTATCACATAATATTAACCCAAGCATAACATTGCACAAAAATCATGGAGTAGCACATCAGCATACCCATCCTTTGACCAACCTAAAGAATGAACCAAACACTGTAGTAATACTTCAACATCACAGTGACTTAGTACTTAATAGAAAACACCAAGAGTTCAAATCTTAGAACAATAGCATGCTTTAATCTTCTATCTCAACAACATAACATAAATCCATATAGCTCCAGAATAGAGTGAAGGAAACCACTCACCAGAGGGCACCCGAGAGCAGCCTCCCAACTTCTCCTCCTTGTATCACCAATTCTCTCACAGCTCCGCACCCAAGAGCACAAAGCTCTTCCTCCACCTTCACATCTCAGTCATTCATAGTCTCAATTTGCTCTCCCGAGAAGCATACCCGAGAGCTTCATTCTGCCTGCCCCTCCCCATTTCATCTACATTTCAACCTCACCCTCAAGCATGCCTCACCATGCCCTAACCCATGCCCTACCATGAGCCATGCTCTTCGAACGTCCCACTGTTGGTTTCAATCAGAGCAAAACATAGGAGAAGACCAGCTCGGACCAAACCACAAGCTGGACCACGGCCTTCGGCTGGTCCAACACAAACCGTTAGCGCCTATCTCAGTGACCCGAGACCATCCTTGCCCCATCGCCAGAACAACGCCTAAACGCCAAAACGACAGCACATCGAGGAGAAGAACGGAAGACACAGACTTGCCTCAACCCACTACCGAAATTGTCGCCAGTGGAAGCTCCGATCCCTAGCCCTAAACCGAAACCAATGTTGTCTCAATTGCACGTCGGAAGACGAACAATGTCGCATTCCACTGCCTGAGCTCGCCATCACGCTCGTCGTTCCCTCACTCCCGCGTTCACCTCTTTCTCTTCGCCATCGCTCTTCCTTCTCCCTCTTTTGCGTCTCTCTCTGTTCTTCTTCGCATTTCGAGTTCGCTTTACCAGAACAAATGGCCGTAAGCCATTTGTTTTTGCTTCAACCAAACCGGTTCAGTGTGAACCGGTTTCTTCCCCCTCCTTAATTAAATTTCCTTTTTCTTTTATTTTAATCCCATTTTATTTATCCCCAATTAAATCACTCTATAAATCTTGATTATATCTTAATTCTTCACTAATTATTCTCTTAAATTATAATCTTATGAATACGTTCTTGGTAATACCCCGATAATTATCCAATTAATCAAAATACTCCTAATTACTTTCTAATTATCCTTATTAAATTATATTATAAATAGTCGAGGTATTACACCTAGCCTCGAATATCCTTCGACTTAAGACTACGTCATTCAGGCTACAACGGACGTCCATCTTTGGCTGATAGACATTCGTTGTATGTTCGCCAGACTTCTTTGAATGGTAAATATGCCTATAATCGCAAAGGATGCCCCTAGAAAATAAAACGAACGTTCTTATAATTCATTGAACTTAGTTCGCCGATGATTTCATATTTCACGGTAATCGCTGAAGCATGCAGTTGATTCTTATATAGAAAGATCGATGCACGATGATTAATGGTGGATCATCCTCAGATCGTGGCAATCTTTCTCAGACCGTGGCGGTCTTTCACAGACCGCGATGGTGTTTCTCAGACCTCGACGGTGTTTTGCAACACTAATGTGCCCCAAGATCCTATCACCTGAGCCATGCCAAGGGCTCCCTTGATTTCTAACTTTTTCTTATTTTGTAGGGAACAATCATTCATTAGGATTCACGGAGGCACCAACGCATGAAGATAAGGAAGTTTCGCGCCACGTCCTCACTTGGAGCCATGCAGACTCAATCGGCTAACTCTTTTCTTTCCCAGCTTGAAGGAGCTACCTTAGATTGGAAATTTTTAAGGTCTTTTGAGCATTTTTTATGTTACACTTTCTTATTTTAATACTGGATGTTGTTGGGATTTTATTTTGGGATTTCTAGATTGTTTCATTAGTTTGCATTTTTGGGAGGTGCTTGGTTTTCATGCAAACCGAGCCCTCATGCCCTATTATGTATTTCTAAGGGTAATATGGTATTTTTCTTTTGTAAGGTCATTAGGGGGTATTTAATCCCCTCTAATGCATTTGGAAAGATGATTTTGAAACCCTAAGTAATTGATTTAGCCGTGTGCTACTCTTTGAAGACCCGTGAGCTCTCCTCTCGGCCACCCTTCCCTTTTTCATTCAATCTATTGTTTTGCTGGCTCTTAGATAGGTTGATAAGTGCTATTTCCTCCAGAAATCACTCAGTGTGATTATGTTTGTGGTGTGGGAATATAAGATCAAGCATTTGCCTTGTTGGAGTGCCATCTTTGGGATTGGCCCATTCTTGCCCCTTTTCTGTTGAAGGACAGCGGACCAGCTCAGTTTCTTCTTTCTATTCGTGGCTACTTATTGAAAAAGGTAATCCTTTTTCTTAAACCTCTGGAAAGAATATTGGATTGGTGTTATTTTGGCGAGGGTTTCATGTGATTTGGACATCGTTTGGTGAATCAAAGAAAGGAAAGAAAATCCTACCGCAAATCTGGATTCTGCGATTCCAGATTGGCGGTTCTGATTGTGGCGCGTACAACTCCCTTTGTGCTTGCTCTTTTTGGCTGAAAATTGGACGTGTTGTTGTTATAATTGTTGATTAGTGGTTCTGTAAATTGGGAGTCAAAAGGGTGTATGCAGCAAGAGATATTGTTCATTTATTTTCATTGTCCAGAATCATAGTGAGAAAACCCTAATCCGTAGTTGTTGTTCTTGGGTGTGTATCTTCATGTGCGAGTGGAATCTGAAGCTGCAATTTGACCACACTATTTTTGGATCTGTTTTCTAAAAGCCATAGAAAATTGAGCTCAAAAGGATATATGCATTTGACGTTACGTGCGTTTTAAAATTGAAGCTCGGAATTTGTATTAACCAATTTTCAGATTTGGGCAATTTTGTTTGTAGTGTATCTCCGTGAACACGACAAGTTTGAAGCCCAATTTTTGATACAATATTCTCTGGATTGTGGTTTATTAACCCAAAAAATTTGCGCACTTAAGTCTTTATGCAAGTGAAGTTATTTTTGATTTAAAACTGAAGACCAGATTTTCATATAGCCGATTTACAGATTTGTTAATGTTGCACAACTTTAATTTGGGACCTATCATTTGGTATCAGAGCCATTTTTGGGATTTGGATTCAGTTTGATGATCTTATTTTATGCTAAGAATGGGTACAAGAAGTGGTACTAATTATCACTATATTAAAGGAGCTATGCCAAGTACAAGTTCACCCCCTCCCGAGAGGGAACCTAGTAGATTCGAAAAAAATTTTCAACAACAAATTGATGAAGTGAAGGACATGCTTTTAAAATTACAACAAAGTCAAGATAAGCATTCTAGTGGGTATGTGAGGGACCCTAGGACTCCTAAACCAAGGAAAAGTTCAACACATCGATCGAGTCAAGGGGCCAAAATAAAAACTCGTATGGTAAGGGTGAGAAAGAATGCGATATGGAAGAGCTTCTGAATTCAAGAAGAAGATCTCATGACATGAATGAAATGAAGCTTGTGAATTTATCCATCCCTCCATTTAGCGGATTCAGCAACGATATTAAGTGTTTGGATTGGTTAGATGTAGTCGAGAGCATATTTGATTGTCACAAATTTTCTGATAAAGGTAAAGTGAGACTAGCCTCCTCAGAATTTGTGGGATATGCAAAATCTTGGTGGAATAATTTGAAAGCTTGGAGGATAATTGATGGGGAAGATGAACTTATTACTTGGAAGATGATGAAAAAGTTTATGACAAAAAGATTTGATACATCTCGGCTAAGGGCTAAAGACATCCGTTGCTCCGAGTGCCTTGAAATTGGGCACAATGCTTCAAAATGCCCAAAGTAAAAAGATATTATTATAAAGGAATGCTTTATTGATGAGAAAACCCAAGTTGACTCCTTGGCAGCCACTAATGAAGAAGAAAACTTGGAAGTAGAGACTATTTATGCTCTCAAAGGGCCACTATTTGTGATGGAGACTCAAGTGGCTGAAGAAGTTTTTTCAAAAGATCAAATTTGTGAAGATGATCATGTAGAAAATGGAGATAATTTTTTTCCCATAACTAATGGGGCCGACAAGGAACATGAGATAGAGATGCAAGATCAGCGTTGTAAGATTCTTCAAACACAAAGCCTATGGGAAGAAGTTGTTAGAAATGAAACCGAGCTAGATGAGGTTAATACCAGCTTCCAAGAGTTGCTTATTCCATGTGTTTCTAACAAGTCCTTTTATGTTTCATCTTGTCTTGAAGAAAGTTATATTGATGAGGAGCTACCAAAGTTAAAGGTGGATGAGGAAGAAGCTCCTCGTCAAAGGGAAACACTCACGGCCATCGAGGAAATGCTCATGGAAGATCAAAAGCCTTCCACTTTGCCTAACCGAAATGTTTTAGGTAAAATGGAAGAAGCAAGCATAGTGGAGCATGGAGATGAATAATTTGTAGCAACCTTTGAAGGAAAAAGTGATTTTAAGAAGCTAACTCTTGGTGGAGATGAAATCATAATCATCTTCTCAGTTACCTTCAATGTCCGTCGACGAAATCATATCAGAATCAAAATTTCACCAATAATGTTGCTAGGAAACGTGACTGCGAAAATGACTGTGAAGATAATGTTTCCGGGAAACGTGGCTGCGAGGTCGTCGATGGACATTGATGGTAAATGTAATGGCGATGGTTGCCGCAATATTTTTTCATAGTTAAGTGATTAAGTTGTTAGCAAAAAAATGATGATGGTTGTTTTGTCACTAACAGTAAACGATGATGGTTGGTTTGTCATTTTCCAAAAAAAAAAAAAACTATCTTCATTTGAATATTTTGAGTAAATTCAAAATGTCGATGGTCATTATCTTCTCATCTTGCATGTGTCTTATCATCCAGCTTCTCTTCTGGCTACTGTGTTGTGACATCACTATTATTAAAACTATACATTTCTGATACAATACAATAAAAGAATAAAAACCTTTTACTCACTAATTTGATGGATAATAAAAAAAAAAAAATAAAGGAAAGGAATGATAGTGAAATATCTTAGCTTAATGTTTAAGTTTAATTGTTTGGTTTGAAGTATAATTATTTGAATAATAATTCTAAGTTAATGATGAATGAGTGTTTGATATATATCTTTATATATATTTTAACACTTATTGAAAATACCTTTTAAAATAGGAATTTGGTATAATACACCGACCATTTCTACGAATAATTTTATATATATTGTGACATTTTAGAATGTAAATGGAATGAATAACGTCACAAGAGGAAATTTATGTATTATGTATTGAAGTATAATATTTTAGTAAAATATAAGATTTATTTTATTAAACATGATTAGAAAAGTTTTGTAATACCCTGAAAATACTTTTCCCTTTTGATGATGTAAGAATTCTGGATAATCTTAATATTTGAATATTGCGTCAAATTATACAACGGTAAACGTAAGTTGTGCATGGAAAGTAGAGGGTTAATGTTCGAAAATGACCTAAATGTAAAAAACTTAGGAAAAATACACAATTTTTGGGTTGTGGACGCTGACGGACACTGCAGACGACACAGGATAGCGTCCGTTTTGAATCTGTACAACTCAGGGACAATTCAGACGACTTGTGGACGAAGCGGATGAAGAGCTTCGCATCCGCAATGAATTTGTACAAATCCGGGACAATTAGGACGACTTGCGGACGAAATGGACAAAGAGATTCGCGTTCGCAATGAATTTGTACAAATCTGGGACACTTTAGGACGATGTGGATGAGGACTGCGGACAACTAGACGCGTCCACAATACGGGAAATTTTGAGAAACCCATTTAAATCACACTCTCTCTCTTCTGATTCCTTGCTGTAATCAGCAAGATGTCTCTCTAACCTACTCCCTGCAACCAGTCTCTTGCTCCCTGGTAAGTTGGAAGCTTTTCCACATGCAGCTCTCACATTGGACCACCTCTCCTTGGTGTGGGTGTTTGGCAGCTTATCTTCTTCAGCTCACTTCCTGCTGCTGCTCTGTCATCTCCCTCTTCTCTCCTCTATCTATATATGGTAAGCATTCTCCTCTATGTTCTGTTCTGGAAAAAGAAAGTGAAGTGTTGAGAGTAAGTGTAGACAGTGGTGTTACTTTAAAGAAAATTGTGAGGGAGTTCCCACCGTGGAGGTAAGAAATTGTTATTGGAAATTATTAGTCTGATTTTTGGATTCCTGGTTTAGACGTTGAAATCTAAATGCCATATGTGCTTAGGGGATATTTGGAGATTTGAAGGATTAGGAATATATTCTAGCTGCTGTGTTGTTTTGCATTTGACTATCGTTTTACTTAAGTGTAGCTTCTGGAATAACTTGAGGTAAGAATTAGAATATTGTCTTGGCCAAAAGAATGGCCCTACATTACGGGTTGTGTGTGTGAATTTTTGTGGATTGGATGAAAAGCATGCTTAGTAGAAATTGATAGTTATTGTATTGAAATCTGAACTTGGTGTATGGTTCGAGACTTGAACTGTCCACTTCTTGAACTTGTTACCAACATGATTGTGAATTCTATCTAAGTTATTAGCAATTGGAACTATTAAGTATGGACTTATACCCTGTGTTTGGATGATGAAAATGAATTGTTGACTTGATTGTAGAAAACACAAGAGAATGGATTTAAGTGAGCATGTGTTAAAACTATGCTATATTGGTTGGATTTGCTAAAGTTAAGTGGAATGATAAAGTGCTAAATGTATCATTAGAACTGTTAATTTCTTTGGTTAAACATGAACTAACAACCTGAATATTGGGAAGCATGAAGCAATGGATTTTATGTGCTAAGAAAAGTAGTTCTAATTATCCTTAATATTGTGGTTTGCTTACTATCGATTGAGAATGATATGAGATAATGACTTAAATAGGGTAAAGCACGAAAGTTGGAAGTTAGTATCAGAAACTATTATTCTGTGAAGCATGAAAGTCATTATTTTGTTAGGAATGAATATTGAAGTTATGAACTGGACATAGGCATGGTTGAAGACTTGGTTTTGTTATGTGCATTGTGGATAATACTCTCAATGAATTATATTTCTTGATTCTATGAATAAAATGCAATCAAAATATGGAGTTGGGGAGTTGTTAAATGATTTCATGGGATTTTAGGTTGTGAAATTCTATTAAGCGTTGAATGAGGAAATTATGTATATCATTGAGTTATTATTGATAAAGGTATAAGTTATGACTCTATGAATAGTTGCTGGTGGTTAATTGTTGATAATCAAATGTAATTACAGTTTGAAGGTATTAAAGAAAGGAGAATGATGATTATGGGCTAATGTGCATTTCGAACGCTAGGTAAGTTGATACTTACTGAGTTTTGGTCTTCAGACCCTACATCGCAAGAGTTAGGATTTGCATGTTGTGTGTTCTTTTAATGATATATTTATTAGACATTTGTACTATCAAATAGGACTGTAGGTATTCTTATAGGCATATTGTATGTTATACTTAATATATGTAAATAGGCGTGTGGGGGTTCGGGTGATCGGTGACACTTCCATACGGTAGTATTCCTCCCTCATAGGGAGTGGTAGGTTTAGAGTTAGCTACGTGGAAGCTAGGGTTCACCTTTACCCCATTCTAAAACCCCCCAACGTCTTTGACAAAACGACTGGGTATGGCTCGTGGTGACACCCTGATTGGCGTGGTTCCTCGTCGGAGCCATAGGTTAAGCCACGAGAGCAATTGACTTATCCATCGTCCCGACTAACAGGTGAGATACGGTTCTCCTCTGTAATGCATCGCAGGATCATGCATCATATCTGCGTTTTATTTTCTTATATCACTTACTGAGCAATAGGCTCATTAGTTAGGTCTTGTGATGCAGGTATTGTACGAGAAAACAGGAGAACAGGTTAAAGACAGTTGATGAAGGATTTGCATGGGTGGATCTTGTGGCTGGTTGGGCTAAAGAATTTTAAAAAGAATTGATTTGTAAAATGGTTTGTAAATTATTTAATATTCTTTAATATTTTGTTTTAATTCCACTGCGTTTTATAAAAAGGATTTTATTACTTCTTCTGCAAAATGTTTTAAGTAAAGAGTTTTAACGATAAGTTTTTATAAAGAAAAGTCTCACTCTGATTTTATAAAAGAAAAAGTTTTAAATGTTACGCGATTTTAAAGCAAATAAAAGCCGGGTCGTTACAAGTTTGGTATGAAAAAAATTAAAAATGATAATGTGTAAGTGTCCGCAGGAGAGTTGAATTTTAATAAAGATATGATGATTATTTTATTAAGCTCGTTACAGGATTAGAAAAAGTTGAATGTGAAAAGGAATTGAAAAGAATAATGTAAAAGTGTCTGCGGAATGTTGCTTGCAAAATGAAATGTATCCGCAAAAGTGTTGGTGTCTACGGGTGTGAGGTGGCATCTGCGGAGAGAGTTGTGTCTGCAAGAAGATATGTGAATGTGGCTAACAATGATTGATAGACAATGCAAAGAGTTGGTATATGTAGAAGCATTAGAGTCCACGAAAGCATTCATGTCCGTACAAGTGAAATGTGCACAAAGAAAATGTATACGTGACAGATAGTTATTGACGACAATGCGGAGGAGTTGTTATCCACGAGAGCGTTAGTGTCTGCGGAAGTGAAATGTCTACTAAGGAAATGTATACATGGCTAACAGTTTTTGGCAATAATGTGGAGGAGTTAGTATCCGTGGAAGTGAGGTGTCTACGAAAGAAAATGTATATGCGGCAGTGAGATGTATCCGCGGAAGTGAGATGTCTGCGGAAACATTTTTCTTCGCGAACATGAGGTATCCATGAAATGTTATGTGTACGTGGTGAATAGTGATTGGCAAATAGGAATTCGTGAAAAGAGGGATTTGTGGGAAGAGGTGTCCGCATAAGCATTAGTATTTGCGGAAGTGTTGGTATCCACAAGAGAGAGGTATCTGCAAAAAAATGTGTACATGGTGAATGGCAAATAGTTTAAGATGGATCTGCTGGATAAGGTGTCCACAGAAATAAGTGAGAATTGTGAACATGACATATTTTTATTGGCAGACAAGGTGAGCTGAAACCCACAATGAAAGCAAACTCGTTAGCGACGAAAACTAGCCCACCCACTGCAACCATAAGGGACAGATTCAAGACATGTTTGACTGCAAATTTTTTTGGCCTGCAAATATATTTTCGAACTGCAATTAGATTCTCGGATTGCTGAAAAGGAGGGTTGCCAAATTATAAATAGGAAGGTTAATAAGAAAACCCTAGTTACCTATGCACAAAGAGCTGCAAAGTCTAGTGTTTTCCTCTCAAGCTTTTTAAAGGTACATCTACTACAGTTAGGATTTCATTATTTGGATGGGCAATGATGATGAACGACAAAAATCATGAGAGTTGTTACTAAGTATTTGAAACAGAATAGTTGATAAATGATGCACCACGGAATCCTCTCAAGATCGTTCAACTAGAAAATTTGTTTAATTATTTTTCAAGTGTTTTCTTTGTAGGTATTCAAGGGGAAAGAGCTATTAAGGTCTTCAATTATGACCGTAATATATTCAAACTAAAATATAGGTGGACGATCAAGTATAATGAAACTTCTCAAATTTGCCCTTAGTCTGACCTCCAAGCACTCGTCGACATTTTTGGCTATCAGAAAAATCTCTTATCAAAATGCAAGCTTCAAGGAATTTGTAGTTGAATTATTGAGGTTTCCAAAATGTGGTCTTTCAATAAATTTGGAGTTTTTTTTGCTATGTCTGTAATATCCTGACTTTTATATTGGAAATTAAAAATGATAAATTGGAAAGTAATTGAATTAGTTGAATAAATTATCGGGGTATCACTAAGGACATAATTGTTATGTATGGACTGAACCGGTTTTGGTTCGGCTCGGTCTGAAATAATTAGGTGACTCGGTTTTAATAAAAAATGAAGAAAATAAATAAAGTGGGATTAAACTATAGGAGAGTACTGAATTAAATATTATGTGTGAATTAATTAAATTAAAAGAAATTGATTAAATGTAAAGATTAAATGAGGGAAGTAAATTGGTTCCATCTGAACCGGTTTAATTTAAATGAAATGCCCGCTGGCCATTTGAAGAGAGAAAGAACGAGGGAGACAGAGAGGGATCGAGACCGAGAGAAGGGGAGAGCGACACGAGCGAAGGCGAGAGGGAGAGGAAGAGCTCGGGCACGGGTCAGTGCCGACGTGCGATTTTGAACGAGTTGGCTACTGGCGGCGACTGTGAGGCTGTGAATGATGCAATGAATGGCAAGCTAGGGCTCGATGGTGCGCTGTGTTGCGGGAAAGAAGAACTCCCGTGAGTTGTGAACTTGAAGTCATGTAAGTCCTTAATTTTGCATTCCAATTTCTCCTCCATGGAATTTTGAATTGGGTATTCAACAGTAGGAATTGGCGTGTGATGGCTGTGGCCGGTGATGGAGGCAGGGCTTCAAGCTTTGGTTCGCTGGGAGTGTTGGTTCGGGTTTGGTCCACCGTTGAGCTGAGTGTGCAGTGCTTTGGCTGGCATGATACGAGTCTTCCACGCGGCAATTTTGGGTTGGACCTCTCTGCCTTGAAGTGTACAATTCGCCAGCCTTGTGTCTGTGTAAGCTTCCTTCTCTGCTATAAATCTATATAACCAGTGATGTGTTCTGTCACAGTTCAGTGGGATGAGGTATTCGAGTGCATTGTGAGCTAGGTTCTCTGGTGGGTGCTACAAAGCTGGAGAAAGAAGTGGGAAGTTGATAGTGAAGCTGTTGGCTTTAGTGAGAAAGCAGGAGAAGATGAAGAAGAAGAAGATAGATTCTCTCTGGTCCTGAAAATCAGGAAGTGAGCTACTGTTTGTGTTCTTGTTGAAGCTAGTTCCCTCGGTTGCTCCTTGGTAAGTTTGATTTCTCCCCTTGCTGTTTGGATGATTGGCTTTTGGTTGTGATAGTCTGATGTGGAAATTACTTGCTGAGGCCTTTGTTGGTTATTGATAAATGTGTATAAGTTGGAATATATGGGAATTATGCACTGTCTCTTTGATTGTACTGTGTGGATAATCTGTTGGTATTGTTGAGCTTGTGAAAGCTAATATTTTGAATGAGTTGTTTAATGTTGAAATACATTGGGATGCCTCTGTTGGATAGTAAATATCTAGATATTGGATTGGTCTTGTTTTGGATGTTTATTAATTACTAAGATGAACTATTGTTAATCAAATTATGGCTATTAGAGACTGTGCAATAGTTGAGCTTTTTCTTGTTGTTTGAATTTTATGTTTGGCATGAAAATGATAAGCAGTGAGGCGTTGCACTAATGAGTTTTGTGTCGATAAAGATAAAAGGGTATGCTATGTAGTTTCAGAATGAGTTTCTGCGTTTTTACCTCTTGGATTGATGTACTTCGCGGGTTGAGGAATTTATGCTTTCTATTATGAATGGGTATGGAATAATGGTAAGGTTGATAATTCTGCTGCAAGAATACTGTCTTGATAATAAAAATAATGGGATGGATATGATGATGAGTTAAATGGTTCTTTATTGTACTGTGGAAAATAGGTTATTGTGATGAAATACTGTTCGGTTTTGTGAAGTAAATTCTCTGTATTATCATGTGACATTGATGGAATGAGCAACTGTTGAGAGTTATTGCTAGTCCGTTGTGCATGTTAAAATATCGGAGAATATGGACCATAGAAGTAAGGTTATTACTAAAGTGATTTTAATGTTGGGTTATTTAATAATTTTGGTAACGACCCAGTTTTTATAAAACGCAGCGGAATTAAAACAAAGTATTAAAGAATATTAAATAATCCACAAAACCCTTTTTACAAATAATTTCCATTTAACACCTTAGCCCAGCCAGCCACTAGATCCACTAGTACAAATCCTTCATCAACTGTCTTTGACCTATTCACCAGTTTCTCGTATGTACTTACATCACAAGACCTAAACTAATAAGTCTAACGCTCAGTAAGAGATAGAATGAAATACAATGCACATGATATGCATGATCATACGATGCATTACAGAAGAGAACTATATCTCTTCTGGAAGTTAAGATGGAATACTCCCTAGAGTCATGTGGTCTAACCAGTCACTCCGACGAGGAGATATATCCATCGGGGGTGTTACCACAAGCAGGTATCCTCACTTTTGTTGAAGACGTTGGGAGTTTCAGAACAGGGTAATTGTGAACCCTAGAATCCACGTAGCTACTTCTAAACCTACCACTCCCTACGTGGGAAAAATCTACCGTATGGAAAGTCACAATTCACCCGAACCCCCACACGCCTATTTACGTACATTAGTTATGTCATGCAACATGCTCGTGAATACATACAACCCTATATGATGATATAAATGTCTAGTAAACATATCATTAAAAGAACCTAAATCTAGTAAATACACAGCATACAATCCTAATTCTTACGATGTACGGTCCAAAGACCAAAACACAATAAGTATCAACTTACCTGGAGTCTTCAATGCGATTATGTCAATCGAATTAGTACCTTCAAAAATTGTCAAATGAACAATTATTAGACCCTTATCAATCACACTCATAGAGGATAGAATAACTTAACACACCATAACAGTCCCTTAGCCAACATGCGTAACTAACTAATAACAACCCATAATAGTTTCTCATTCCACCAATGTGACCTGATAATGCAAAGAATTTACCTCACATAACTTCAACAGTATTCTATCACCGTAACTTATAAACAACAACAGGGCCAAAACCATTGTATTTAACCGCTTCTTACAATACCTTATATATTCAACTTAACAAGCAACAACTTCCATACATTCCAAAAGAAATCCTTTAACAGAGACCTAGAGTAACAATCAACATAGTCAACACTTATCATAATTCCCATCAATTATTTCTAACGACCAGTAAAATACTAAAAAGCCATTTCCAGCACAGCCACACCTAAGCCTATCAACAAACAAGGCACAACATACATCACTTCACAACGTCCACTAATTATATTCAACAAGACCATAAAATCAGAGAACTATTTCCATTAACAAGGCATACCCCTCCAATACTTCTTTCATTTCTCTGTCACTCACAAACAAAATCAAAACAGAATCATAATAGGGCATATATTCCATCAACATTTATCTCATTTTTTCCACAACCAAACAGGGAACCCATTGTAGGCTGAGAGATCCAATAGAACCATAACAAAACATGGCAGATTATTGACATTTTCCATCCAACATAATGTTTACAGATCTATGGCTAACATTATCAAAACAGGGATCCAAATTTATATGTTAAAACCGTAGCAAAAATGGAGCATATCCTCGGCCTTTTCTCCTCCAAAGCAGAACAATTAACAACCAAAATAAAACATGAATCCAGTAAATCAAAATCAGGATCCCATCACCGAAATCAAAAGAGTTCAGCATTACTCACCAAAAATCGAAGGACAGGCTTGATTTGGAGTTGCTGTCGTCACTGGAATGCTCCTGGAAGCCCTTCGCAGTCGTGGCTCTGTTTTCTCGCGCACGACAGTCATTGTTCACTCGCTTGTCATTCGCCGAAATCACTAGCTTGTCTCGATCACTCTCCTCCTGCGAACGTCGAAGGTTCTCTCTCGGCCAATCCCCCTCTCACAGGTCGCCGTTTGTGCTCGAAATGCAGAGCTCCTTCTCGGCCTCCCTCTCTTTGCGATGTCTTTGTCGACTGAAAGAGAACAGGGGCATAAAAGTGCAAAAACCCTATTCCCTTTCGCAAGTCTGCTACTCCTAGACATGACAAACGAGCCGAGCCGGGCCTGAAAAAGTCTGGTTCATCGAGCTTGCCGAGCTTAACGAGCCTGTTGAGCCTAACGAGCCTGCTGAGCCTAACGAGTCGAGCCTAACGAGCCTAACGAGCCTAACGAGCCGACCGAGCCTAACGAGCCTTAAAGAGCCGAGCCTAACGAACCAAATATATATAAATAATAATATCTTATATAAATATATTAATAATAATACCTTGCCCATTGATCGTCATTGTCATGCGCAGGAAAACGCTAAAAACCCTCTTATTGAGTAATATTGAGTAATTGGCATAAAATAAATTGATTATTTTTAAATAAAGCATAAACATAGCTTATCAAGTTCATTAAAAATATGTAGTATAGTATTTTCAGCTTCCCAATGAATCCCATCAAGTTCATTAAATATATTAATAATAATATCATATCATCTTATCACGTCTCTCTCCCTTAGATATAATTGAATTCAGAAGTTTCCAGGGGATCTGATTCAGATCCCACCATTTTTCTGATTTCAGATCTGACCTTGTAGAAAACATGTCTCCAGCTACCTCTATTGTGCGATCCAATAACCTTGCTTTCTTTTTTCAACTTCAGATCTTTAGCGAAGATAGGTTTTCTAGAGGGGATCCAGAACCATCCCCAATCCAACCACTTTTTAATAGAGGCGAGCTACCTGCAGCATCTCCCATGGAGGAGATGGACTTGGATCGACGAATCTCCCAGGAAGTTGCAGGCGAAGAAAGGGGCTAGATTTTGAGGGAGAGAGAAGAAAGCCTTCTGCGGAGGCTTTGGTCTGTGGAGCCGTCTGGTTGGGAAACAGGCAGGACATCGTCGGACGTCGAGAGGCCTGATAGGCAAGAAGCTTCGCTTCTGAAAGCTCTAGATCACAGAGCTAATGATGCTGCTAATTTTTAGAAACTGCGTTCGCCGATTCATGCAGAACCTCCGGCCTCCAATTCACGCAGAACCGTTGCCGAGAAATTGCCTTCGCCGATTCACGCAGGTGTTCGCATTCGCCGGACGCTGGGACAGCCCGCCAGGGTGGCTGGCGGGGGCTCGTCGGGCCAGCCCGCCAGGCTAGCGAGTTGGTCCGCCGGCCCAGCTCGTGAGCCCAAGCTTGACGGCCCGCCTACCTGGCCCAGGCCGAATCCGCTGAGCTCCGACCGCTACAGTAACAGTTCGCATCAGTCCGCCCATTAGCCACCTACTCCCTTCTTTAAGTTTTGGGAAAATGACAAATCAACCATTGTGGTTTGCGATCAATGACAAGTCAACCACTGTGGTATGTTTTCTAACAAGTTAACCACCAACGTATGTAAAAATGACAAATGCACCATCGCTGTCTGTTAAAAAAAGCTGATGGCCCCACTGACGTCCAGACAATTTTGGCATGGACGCCGCGGCGTGCAGGCAATTTTGGCCGGCACGCCGCGGCGTCCGGGCCAAAATGATTTTGAAATTAAAAAAAAAAAAATATATATATATATATATATATATATATACTTAAACCAATTTCGCCCAAATTTCAAGCCCTAATCTGCAACTCTCGACAGACTTGCCACGAGGAGTGCGACGAGGAGTGCGACGAGGAGAGGAGCTGTGTGCGACTAGGAGAGGAGCTGCGTGAGACGAAGAGAGGAGAGGAGCTACGTCCGACGACGATTTGAGGTAGATTTGTGTGTATTTGTTGATGATTTTCTCATAGTTGTCTGTGATAATGGAAATGGACTGTTGATTTGAGGTAGATTTGCTGCGTTTCTTCGAAGTCTCTATGAGGGTCTTCGGCGCCAGTCACACATTTCCGCGGCGTGCAGGCAATTTTTGGCCTGGACGCCAGCCTGCACGCCGCGGCGTCCAGTCAATTTTGGCCTGGACGCCAAAAAAAAAAAAAGAAAAAAAAAATATATACCTAAACCTAAACCTAAACCTAAATATATACCATGCAAGAAATATTCAAGTTAAACTTTTGTTTAAATTTGTAAATCGATAGTTATAGCTTGAAATTATTTTGGAGATAAGTATTGGGGTAATAATCTGTTATCGGAAATAAAATTGGAATTTTGTTTTTGTTTCATTACATTTTTTATTATCCAAGCGACGCAATGAGGAAATACTGTTATGCTAACTTAGACATGTTGTGTGGGTTATTATATTGCAGGTTGGTGAATTACTCTCAACTATCAGAATGCAATCCCGGACTAAGAAATTGACCTCGAAGCGTGGGAAGGCAACGATGGAGGCAGTTGAACCTGTTCAAACTGCGGCGTTCGAAGCCGATGTAGTGGCGGCGGTGGAAGAAACCGCTGAGCCTGAAGAAGGAGAAGCCGGATGCTCCAGCGACCCGTTCCAACCCGTTCAAGTGGGTTCAAGGTCGAAACTATATTGGAACCGGAATTGCAAAGCACGGTACGTAGAAGATATACAACGCCGTACAATTATTGTGTCCAAGATAGTAGATTTGGACTCATTCGCAGGGATGGGAATTGATCGTATGCTTGAGGCTGCTGGGTTAGCCGGGTTCTGCCGGATGAGGGGCAGTTATTGCGAGCGAGTTATACGATTGTTTTATGCAAATTTGAGAATTTCCACCCAACTATTAGAAGTGCAACATATATTTTTGGACATGAGGTTAGGTTCACGGCCAATGATGTCAACATTATGCTTGGATGTGTTGGAGGAGCCAAGCGATGAATATTATCATATGGCTCGGGTGCCACCATTCGTCAAACAAGGACGTGGGTTAGAGGTGATTAGATTGTTGCATCAGGATCCCGAGGTTGCCGAGTACAGCAAGCCAAAGGGCAAGGAGTTGAATGCCTTAGCCAGATTGATCCACCTGATAATGACGTACACAATTTTGCCTCGGAATGGGCATCGAGACCTTGTTACCAGCATGGATCTCTATATGCTAGAGAAGGTGTTCACGGGACAAAAGGTGGACATCGGATATATCATCGTGAGCCACATGCAAGAGGTGCTCAACAACTCGGCGAAGTCACTGCCGTACAACTGGCTTATCCAGAGTATCGTTGAGCAGTTAGGGGTCCCCATCCCGGAGACGGAACCTAGAATTGAAGAGTCGGTCAATGACATTTACAACAATTCATTAGTGGACCGAATGGGGATCACCCAAACTGGAGGGGAATGGATGCGCAAGTCAAAGAAGGAAGCAACACATCCACCCCGGTCAGAGCCTAGGCATTCAGTCCCGTTTCATGAACAACTTCCTCCTCCTCAGGCATCTCATTTTAGTTCGATGCCTGATGAGATGTTCGCTTGGATGAGCAGGATGGAGGAGCTCCATCATATATCCATGACCTAAATGCACAAAATGCAAGAGCAGCTGCAAATGCAACAAGTCCAAATACAAGAAGCGGCCAAGCTCGCAGAAGATAGGTGGGCCATAGCACAACAATGGCATATGCAATCTGCCGAGTGGCATCGTGCAATGGTGGCAGCCCTGAACCCAGGTGAGAGGCGATCACCCCATTTAGCATCCGCGTCATCCTCCTCTGATGCACCTGATACGACATTCCGATTGTAAGTTCATTCCGTTGAACGCTAATTCCACTTTTTTACTTTATTTTGTTTCATGTAATGACATGTTTTTAATTGGCAGCAACTCTGTTGGAAGCAGCCAACGTATTCCTCCAGCCGTGCCTCTCGAGCCGCCGCCCCTTAAAACTGTGCGCGTGGTATGTCTTTCATTTCGGTATATATGTGTGTTCATTAATGTTTACGCTCACCCTTTTTTGACATTTTGGTTGCAGGCTCATGATTTGATAAGTAAGTTCAAGGATTATTGTCAGGGTAATCTTCGAAGGAACATAGAGACATGCGCACTTCTTGGGGGAAAGCTGACCGACAATGAGTACGTCGTCAGCGAGATCATCTTCCCGGATCAGAAGGGCACGGCAGATACTGTGAGAGGCCTTCGTTGTGTGCTAGTTTATAAGCTTTTATCTAAGTACTCATCCAAACTTATATGCAGTGCTATGCGGTGGACGGCGCAGACGAACATGTTTTCAGACATCAACATGAACACGGTCTACTCACCGTAGGATGGATTCACGTAAGTATTCATCTCGCGTCTCCAGTTTGTTGTTAATGTTTATTGATATCATATAATGCGTTGTTTACATTGCAGACACACCCGAAACATGAATGTTTTATGTCGTCCATTGACCTGCACCAGCAATACGCTTACCAGAAATTACTGCCGGAATCAATATCCATTATCGTAGCTCCCACCGACAAACAGCGGTAAGAAGTTTCCCTTGTGTACATTCTTAATATTGCTTTCCACGTAATTGACCGCCAATTGTTCCCTTTGCATTACAGGCCGTTCGGCGTCTTCCGGTGTACCCCTGCGGGGATGGAGGTGATAGGAAAATGCAAAATTAAGGAACAATTCCACCTGCACGAACCTCCAACCTTTGAGTATGAGGGTCCGTTGTTCGCCCGAGCAGATAGAGTATTTCTTGACCCGCACTTGTCGTTTCTGATCACGGATTTGCGCCCGAAACCAACCAGGAAGAAGAAGGCGTAGTGTAGTTCAATGATATGTTGTTTGGATGTTATGTATAGTTTACATTTAGCGGATGATTTGGATGATACTGGAACTGTTTGGGATTCTTTTTTGTGCAGGATGTACGAGAGTAGTTTTGGGGGAGTAAAGAAACAAGGCACATTATGTCAAAATTTTTAAAAAATTATGAAGTCAGGTCAATTGATTAGTTGTAACGCCCCTGGAATTGAAAAAAAAACATTAACTTACTAACACAAAGCTTTGAATTTGCAAAACTTCTTTTTATATCAGAAAAACACAATTTTACATCAGTGCCATTTCACTGTCATCTACATTTGTCGAAAGAAAAAACAATTGTATCATGGCAGGTTAAGGTCCACATTTGTGTACATTTGTGTGGGAGGACCTTCCGCATCAGACTCCTGCAGATCACATTGAAAAGGAAATGAGCATATGTCAAATAACAATTGAAAGCATAACGTGATAATGCACGGACCTGCGTCTCATGAATTCTATCAGGAACTGTCTCAGACACTCGAGAAGGAATTGTCTCAGGGACTAGGGAAGTAATTGTCACGGGAGCTGTCTCGGGGAATCTGAACCCCATAAAGGTGTCCTCCGACCTTCCTCTGCCGCCTCTGCCTCTCCCTCTGTTGCCTTTGCCAGCCCCTGCACTGGACTGGCCTCCACCTTCGCACGTGCGGGCATTGTGCCCAACACTACCACACCGCCCACAAGTGACGTTCAAATTTCTTCTGCTTAGCACTGTCCGGCTGGGGGCCTCGTCCACATCCCGTATTCTACGGACGCGCGGCCTTCCTGGAAGCCTTTTAAAAGGCGGTGGGATAATTGGATCAAGATTCGTCACAGGAAGCCACTCGATTGGTCCATTAAGGGGGCGGAGAAAGTGGGAGTACATCACCATGTATGTTTCCCGGTGATAGCACCAATGCACAAAATCCTCAGGAGATCTCCTCATGAAGTGAATGCACGGGATTGCATGCACACACGGGATGCCGGTCAACTCCCACCAGTAACATGTACAAGTACACCTTTCCAAATCAACAGAGTACATGTCGGTACCGTTGCTGACCTCAAACTGGGCAGCTCCTGCAAACTAAGGGCTCCAATTTCTACTGGCATGTTGTACTTTGGCGAGGCGGTTGCTGATCATTGGACACAACCGTTCGGTCGACTGAGCCATCTTTTCATATTTTTTTACGATCCTACCCATGATGCCCTTTCGAATGATCTCGAACATACTTAGAATAGGTTTGTCCCGGGCGGGTAGGATGCAGGCATTGAAGGACTCGCTGAGGTTGTTGAGGCTTATGTCGCACTTTGGGATCGAAGAGAAGGCATGTTTGGCCCAGCATGTCGCCTCTATTCCACGTAAATAGTCATGGGCCGTCAGGTCAAGGACACGTAACTTGGCCATCTCTTTCTCAAATTGCCTCACTGTTGTGGCTCTTGATGCAGCCCACATTGCATCTTTCAACAACTTGCCTTTAAATTGTTTTTGAAAATTGGCATACAGGTGTCGGATGCAAAACCGCTGGTCTGCTTGCCATGCCACATCTCTCACAGCTGGCACTAGTCCCTGCAAAGATGCATAATATGAGACAGACATTGGTAATATATGACAAACATAAACACATAATGCAAAAGCAGTGAAGAACACCTTACCTTTTGTCGATCAGAAATAATCGTCCACCTATTGCCAGATGGGGTGTTTAGATCGTCTAGCAACAATTCTAGAAACCACCTCCATGAAGCCCTATTTTCTGCTTCAACGACTGCTACAGCAATCGGGTACATACCATCGTTCCCGTCGATGGTGACAGCAGTAAGCAGTTGCCTCGGAGTCGCTCCCTTCAAGTGGCAGCCATCTAAACAAATAACAGGTCTACCACCATTCAGCACTGCTCTTTTGCATGCATCCAAGCACATGTACATCCTTTTAAATACACTCATATCGAGGTCAACACGCAGTGAACTTCCGGGATTCGACCTCCGAATCTCCTCAGCATAGGACCATATGAGCTTGTATTGCTCATTGGCATCCCCTTCGTTAATTTTCTTAGCCGCATTTCTTGCCCTTCTAGCAAGGCTGGATGTAATGTTGACGTTAAAGTCCTTCCTGACAGTCTCAATTATGGAAGATATGGCCCCGTCGGCCTGACTTTTAAATCTGTCCAAGTAATGCGTTGCCACCCATTTGGCTGTGGCATGGCGGCTTTCCATTTGTCTGGAGCATGTGTGAACGTCGTTGTACATCTTTATTTGAAACGTCATTTCATTTTTTATTTGTGAGGCGTGCAGCCGCCACATGCACCCTTCTTGACAAGCAGCTCTCAATCGATGCGCATCACTGTGGGTGAATTTTATCCCTTACCCATTATTCATTGCATAATCAACAATTTCTTCTCTAATTTTATTCAAGGAACTATATTTTTTGCCTAGCCCCATACCAACAAATGTGCACTCTGCTTCTGGTTGGCGTCTCAGTCTACTCTCTGCCATGTCCATCTCTTCATCACTAGTGGATTGGCATGCTGATCGGAGTTCCTCATCGTCCTCTTCGTTTAAATTTGCTGAGACAGAATGCAAAATAATAGCAACTTCGTTTCCAAAGCCACGTACCTCCTCATTGGCCAATAATGTCTCTGAAGGGCCCACTTGAGCTTCACGGTTAATACCACATTCTGTAACACTCCAAGATGCCATTTTTTCCAACAAATTCTTCAACTTTTCCAAAATCCCTTTCTCTACTCGCTTCAGCGCAGCTCAGACTTCTCTAGGGTTAGCTAATAAAGGGAAAACGATAGAATACATGCGAATATCGCAGACCACTCGGATTATGTATTCTGCTGAATTAACATTATATATTCTGCTGACTTAACAGAGGGATGCAAATGGCCTGGAGGTTGCCTGCACGCTGCGGCGTCCAGGCATACATGGTGGGGCCATCAGCTTTTTTTAACGGACAGCGATGGTGCATTTGTCATTTTCACATACGTTGGTGGTTAACTTGTTAGAAAACATACCACAGTGGTTGACTTATCATTGATCGCAAACCACGATGGTTGATTTGTCATTTTTCCTTAAGTTTTTATTCATTTAAAAGTCTTCCTGTTTTTTGTTTTGTTGCTTTTCACAAACTGTTGCATGCCACCTCAATGCCCTCTCTTTAATTTCATTTTAAATTCTTAATCTCCACCTATCCATTTAGTCCTTTTCCCACTTCCCATCAATCTGTCGTCTCCTTCACTTCTTTCCCCTCTTGTATTTTTCTCTTCTAAATTTCTTCTCTTTTTTATTCTTTTTAATTTAATCAATTTCTTTTCATTTAATTAATTCAATTAATCTCTTTTTCTATTTAATTAATTTTCCTCTCATTAATTATTTCAATTAATTTCAAATTAATTTATTATTTATTTTTCTTCCATTAAAACCAAACAATATAATTATTTTCGGACTGAATTAAACCAAAACTGATTCAATCTATATATAACACTTGCGTCCGTAGTAATATCTCGATAATTTATTCGACTAATTTAAATATCCCCAATTATTTTCTAATTTATCATTTTTAAATTTCGATATAAAAATCGGGATATTACAATTTTGAAGGTATTAAAGAAAGGAGAATGATGATTATGGGCTAATGTGTATTTCGGACGCTAGGAAAGTTGATACTTACTGTACTTTGATCTTCAGACCCTACATCTCAAGAATTAGGATTGTATGCTATGTGTTTACTAAATTTAAGTTTTTTCAATGATATGTTTACTAGACATTTATATCATCATATAGGGTTGTATGTATTCACGAGCATATTATATGACATAATTAATATATGTAAATAGGTGTGTGGGAGTTCGGGTGATTTGGTAACTTTCCATACGGTAGGATACTCCCATGTAGGGAGCAGTGTGAAAAGAGAGTTAGCTTTGTGGAATCTAGGGTTCACACTTCCCTCGTTCTGAAACCCCCAACGTCTTTAACAAAAGTGAGGATACTGGCATGTGAAACACCCCCGATGGATATATCTCCTCGTCGGAGTGACTGGTTAAGCCACATGACCCTAGAGAGTATTCCACCTTAACTTCCAGAAGATATACGGTTCTCTTCTGTAATGCATTGTATGATCACGCATATCATCTGCATTGTATTTCATTCTATCACTTACTGAGCATTAGGCTCACTAATTAGGTCTTGTGATGTAGGTACGTACGAGAAACAGGTGACCAGGTCAAAGACAATTGATGAAGGATTTGCACGGGTGGATCTTGTGGCTGGCTGGGCTAAAGAAATTAAAAGGAAATTATTTGAAAAGGGTTTATAAAATACTTAATATTCTTTAACGTTTTGTTTAAATTCCGTTGCGTTGTATAAAAGGATTTTATTGCTTCTGCTGTAATTGATAAAAGTTTTAAGTAAAGAATTTTAACGATCGAGTTTTATAAAGGAAGAAAGTTTAAAATATCACGTGATTTTAAAGCAAATAAAAAATCAGATCGTTACAATGTCAAACACTCATTTAACAAAGAGCTAAAATCCACTTGAGGCCCAAACATGCTTGCACAAGTCCATGCCTTATGAGACCAGCAGCTGAAGATATGACAAGTCCACATGATTCCTTGCATTCTTATTCATTGGTTAATGGTATGAATGCATATGTTATTGTTTTTGAATTGATTTATATTGATTGGGATAATTGTTTTTGTTGGAGTGTTCTCGACTAGGTATGTTAGCCGAGAACATATGTTTTGTATGTTTTATTTAAGGACAATTTTGTGATTTTCACATTAGGGAAAACCTTGGGGGATTTATATACCCTCACTAAGGTTTGTCAAAAGTTAGTTGATAATTTTGAACTGAAGCTAAAACCTTGTGTGGAGTTCTCTCCTTGCAAATCAGTCATTTCCTTCTAGATTAAACCCGAGAGGAGCTTGTGCCAACAAATTAATCCACTTGTTCTTGGTTCGTCTTGGAGTGAGTTTCTCATACTAATCTTCCTATCATCTTGGGCCAAAGGTGAGCATTGAGAAAGGAAGTTTAGAAGACTTGCTGTGAAAACAAGTTGGAGTGGTTCTTTAGAATCCATTGAAGTCAAAGGGTGTCATTCGCATCCTTTAGACCAGCTTGTAAGTTTCCATTTTTATATCTCTTCCTGGACAAATTTGGTTCCGTAATTTAAAGATTTTTTTGGTAAAACTTTTAGGATAGCATGGTTCCATTTTCGCATTATTTGGATAAGAGATACGATAGTTGTGCATTCTCCATTTTCTACTCAAAACTATTTTTATTGGTGTTGTTCTGGGAAGTTTACTTTACATTCGTATAACTTCCGTTCCATTCTGAATTTGGGTGTGATTTTTGGAGGGTATTCTGTACACAAAAGAAGGAGAGTGTGGTTAAAATTTTGTGCCATTTGATTTAGGAATGCATAAGTTGTGATTTTTTCTTTTTGGACTATAATCTGTTTTTGTTAGTACCTTTTCGGGGGAGTAGTTTTGTGAATGCATATCTCTGTCCCCTTTTGGAATTATTGTGTGATTTTTGGAGGGTGCATTATAAATTGGAAATGTTGATTTTTGTTTTTGAAATTTGGCGTGGATTGGAGTTCTGGAGAGTAAGATACATTGCTGACAAAAATAGTGCTCTATTTGTGCATACCTGATAACTACCACCCCCATTGCTTGTCAAAGGTTGCACCCCTTTGCGCATCAATAAATTTCCATTCTTTTTTATTAACTCAATTTTTATTTATCTCAAGAAAAATAAATGTGTTGGAAACAAGTTAGAGCAAAGGTTGGATCAGATTGTGAGTAAACGAATTTCATTAAGAATTCTAGGTAAGTGATGTTTGTATTCAATTGATTTTTGACCTACATCACAAAATGGTAGAGTATTTTATGTTTTTGATAATTGTTCTGCTTGGGATACCTACATGCTGTTGATCAAGGATATGCTTACGGTGTTGACTATTGATTGCTTTGCATGCGTTATTAGATTGTATAGATAATAAGTTTTATGTTCATGCATGTTATAAATAGGTCAAATTGTTATTATGTGTTACGTACGTCTCATGCATCATGAAAAATATTTTTTTAGAACCGAAAGTGATTTTCATGCATATGCTTACATATAAAAAAGAAAAAGATGAAAAGAAAAATAAGTAAAAGGCTTTGGCTAGAGGGACTGCGATTTTTCCCAAAAATGTAATGACAATTTTATATGAAAAATTTGTGTTTAAAGTTACCATTTTATAGTCTGGTTGAGTTACATGTGATGACTAAGATATTAATGATCCAAGTTATTTTATTTCTTGGATATCTAGGGTTTTGTGAATTGAAAGTTAGGTTGAATGGAGATTGGAAATGAATAAAGGATATGATGCTATGTTATTTGTGACTGCTTTTACTTATGACGATTTGAGGATATCTTGCTCTGTTATTTATGATGGTAGATAATATATTCTTTTTCAATATGTTCATGATGTTGAGAATCTATTGTTCAGTTGTTTGAGATGTTACTATCTTTTTACAGTGATAAAAGGTTATTCGAGGATATGCTTATTCTATATGTTAGATGATTTATACATGTTTGTGATTGCACGTAAGAAAGATAAAAGATAATAAAATATATGTAAATGAGTTTGGAGGACAACCTATTCCAGATTTGAACCTATGGGTACATAAGTCTGTTAGCTTGTCTTTGATTAATGTTAGGGCAGACTAACCGAAGGTGCTTGATCGCTGTGCATGGATGTGCATGAAGACTAACGAAAGACTCGATTGATGTCGGGTCTATCTCTCAAAGGTGTGTAACTACCCGGGTTTCCATAAATCGTTAAAATGTGTAAAATTTGAAATTTCTTTCTTTTTATAACAAAACGTATCAGAGTGCGTCTAACTAGATCGCTACTGACACTTTCTTTAAACTCTTTTGGAAAACCAATTACAAAATGTGCGGAAGCGTTATAAAATAAATCATCGTAAAACATGGCGGAAGCGTAAAGAAATCGTTCAAGAAGGAAATACTAAACTGACAATTAAACATCGTTGATTTACAACTGTTTACTCATATTTTTGTTTGCCTAGTCAGCCCGAGTCTCGTGCATGCGAAATCATCCATCCCTGCTTCATTATGATTTTATCATCTACATATTATCTATTCATCGTTGTACCTACACCACAAGTAACGACATGAACTTTCGCCCAGTAAGGAAATGGGGGAAACAATTATGCACATCTCTCTTTAGTTCTGTTTGGAATGGGGGCCACCCATACCAATTCTTTTCATTACGTTCATTCTTCGTTCGTTCTTTACTTGTACTTCGAGCTGGAGATTGGAGGGTTCTTAGGGGATGGAATAGTGGGACGGAGCTAACCCTTTACTTGCAACTAGGTCCCCATCCCCGTCAAGGTTGGGGGCTTTGCCAAGCCACAGATTAGTTCCGCTACTCATCTGCCCTCGAACTCCCTTTTTCGTCCCCTTTCCAGCGTATCCCGCCTTCAAGGCTCCTCCCCTTCCGGTGTGTCCCGCCTTCTGGGTTTCTTCCCTTCCAGCGAATTCCGTCAGAGGGTTTCTTCGGTGATAGGTGTGTCCCACTGATATGCCGCGAGGTCCCTTAACTAGATCGAGAGCCTAGGAGATTTCTAACTTGTTTGCTCATTTTACAGGGGATCAATTCGATGCTAATCTTGGAAGAGAACCAACATTTGAAGACATGGAGAAGCCCTTCAATTTATTGGTTTGGACACATAGAGGAGACACCTCAAGTGAAGTCTCTCTCGACCCTCAAGAAAAACACTCCCACTAAGGCCGTGAGTTCAATCCTTTTTTTGGTATAATTTATGCTGATGTTTTTGGAGAATATCATGCTGGTGTTTTGAAGATTTGCATGGTTAAAGAAAAGGAACTTATTGCATGAGAAATGAAGTGAAGATATGGACCACTCAAGCTAGACATAATTAGCCATTCACAATGCCCTAGCCGAGTGGCACATTACCATTTTTTTTTGTCATTTGTTTTCTTTTTCTTTTTCCCTTATTTTGTAACCCTAATGTTGCACTATAAATATTACATGTCGAGCTGCTGAGCAGCTAGTGAACATTTGCTAAAGAAAACCCTAGTTTTTGGAGAGAAACTCTTCACCTCTTTGTTGAGGAACAATCGGCCAAGCTTCTTGGAGAGATCCGAGTGAGTGAGCCACCATTTATTCAATCCTTGTTCATTTTGGTTGAAGATCTTACTGTCCCTCCTTGCCCTGCTCCCTCTAAGGTAGTAGATCTAGAGAGTAAGTGAGGTAAAACGCACATCTCAGCCCGGTTGGAGACGCTTCTTGTGGAGTTCAATCAAAACAAAGGTGTAGATCGGTTCACCTTTTACTCCTCCCGAATTTGTCTTGCATTTTTATCCATCATTCCCAGAACCAAAGGCACTAAAACCACCTCCACAATAACCCCATATTCATCAGGTTTCCAAGGAAAGAAGAATCATCAAAAAATGAGTTCGGGTCCAGAAGTTACATACCTTTCTTTGCTGAAGACTCAATCTGCCGATTCCGACCGACCTTCGAGCAGCTTTCATGCGAGATCTCGAGTTGCATATAGGCTTTTGAGCTCATTTTTGGAGGCGCAAAAATAGACATATGTTAGAGTGAGGTATCCAAAAACAAGCTTCATTGGAGCTCTGGAGAAGAAGTTGGATCGTCGCTAATCTGAAGCAGCTGCTGAAAAGTAGCAGCTGCCACCTTCTACTTGCTTGAGCTACTTGCTTGTAGTTTCTCCATTTTATTGATCCGAATTTTTGAACCCTTTTTTGGAGGCACGTCAGCGTGGTATCAGAGCTTAATTGATATTTGTTTGGTTATATTTTGGTGATAATTTACTTGGTATTATGATGACAAGAAGTGGAGCTCAACAACACCAAAACCGGGAAGCTTCAACTAGTCAACCGGTTGCTCCTCAACCACCACCTATTGTTGAACCATCTTTGCAGCAGCAAATGGATTCTTTTAAGAAAGAGATAAGGTTGATGTTACAATAATTTACATTGGCACAAAGTCCCTAACCAAATGCTGACCGACCACAATACCACCATCAAACCTCAAGGAGAAGAAATGTGGGTGCTAGGAGACCCCATTTTGATAATGAAGATTTTGATGATGATGAATCTGATTTTAATCTAGGGATTTCCACCAAAGATGAGTTGAAGAATGTCAAAGTGTCCATTCCCCCTTTCAAAGGGTCCAGCCAAGGTGATGAATTCATGGAATGGATTGAAAAGGTGGAAAAGATTTTTGGGTGCTATGATTATTCCGATGGAGCAAAAATTCAACTTGTGGCACTTGAACTTAATGGTTATGCTCACTTGTGGTGGGAGAACCTTAAAGCTTAGCGGAGGAGAGATGACATGGATGAAGTTAATACATGGAGGGAAATGAAAAATTTGATGAGAAAGAAATTTGTGCCACTACATTACCGACAAGAGTTGCTTTGTCAAGTGCCAAGTTTGAGACAAGGGTCATTGACGGTTGATGAGTATTTGGCCGAGTTTAAAACTTTGAAGACTCGATGTGGAATTGAAGAACCAGAGGACCAAGTCATAGCAAGGTTCATTAAAGGTCTCCACCGTGATATAGGAGACATTGTGGAGTTGCAATCACTTGACACCATGGAGGGTGTTAAACAAATGGCCGTGAAGGTGGAGCGACAAAAGTTGAGAAAGGGAAAGGAGGTGGCTACCAAGTTCACCCCTCAAAGAAAGTTTACCTATCTCAAGCCCCAAACCAAGGAGAATGAGAAGACAACAAACTTCAAGGGGCAAATAACAAGGGAATTACCATCAAAACCGTGGAGGACAAGAAAATTGTAGATGGAGTTCCAAAGCCGAGAGCAAGGGACATCCAATGCTTCAAGTGTCTCGGACATGGCCACATTGCCTCTCAATGCCCTAATAAACGAGTTATAATCTTTAGGAAGGCCACAAATGAGTTAATTAGTGAGGATGAAGATGAAGCATCCATCACCCTTGAAGAGGGAGAAGAATAAGTTTATATGGCCGAGAGATGTTTGGCACAAGAAGGGCCTTTGTTGATGGTGATTCAGAAATCTGTAGTTGCTCACACCCGTGGAGACAATGAGCAAAGGGAGAATATCTTTTTTAGTAGATGCCTAATCAGAGACAAAGTGTGCTCACTCATCATTGATGGAGGGAGTTGCACAAATGCGGCATCTCAAGAGCTTGTGGACAAGTTGAAGTTGGAGACCACCATGCACCCGAATCCATACCAATTGAGTTAGTTGAATGACCGAGGAGTGTTGAAGGTATCCAAGCAAGTAAAGATTGATTTTACTATTGGGGGCTATGAAGATCAAGGCCTATTTGATGTAGTACCAATGAGTGCAAGCCATATCTTATTGGGGAGACCATGGGAATCCGATCGGAGAGCAATGCATGATGGTTACACAAATGAGTACTCACTCAAGCACCAAGGTAAGAATTTCATTTTAATGCCTCTTAGTCCGAAGCAATTAGCCAAAGATGAAGAAGCTAAGAGGGAGCAAAAATCCAAAACTAACTTGTTCTTGTCTAAAAATGAGTTGAGGAAGAGTCTTTGTGAAGGAGGGCCGATTGTCCTCATTTTGTTCAAAGAAAGAATGGAGGAGCTAGGAGTGGTTCCTATGGAAGTTGCACAACTCCTTAAAGCTTTTCAAGATGTTTTCCCCGAGGAGTTACCTCAAGGACTTCCACCATTTTGAGGGATTGAGCATAGAGTTGATCTTGAGCCAGGAGTAGTTCTTCCAAACCGTCCCGCTTATAGACTAAACCCAGAGGAGGCCAAAGAACTTCAAAAACATGTTTAAGAACTTTTAGAGAAGGGGTACATTCGTGAATCAATGAGTCCTTGTGCCGTTCCTAGTTTGTTGGTGCCTAAGAAAGATGACACTATGAGAATGTGCATTGATAGTAGGGCTATAAATCAGATTACTATTAAGTATCGGTTTCCCATACCAAGATTGGAAGACATGCTTGATGAACTTAGTGGGGCGGCTATTTTCTCCAAAGTTGATTTGAAGAGTGGTTATCACCAAATCCGAATGCAAGAAGGTGACGAATGGAAGACGGCTTTCAAGACTAGGCATGGTCTTTTTGAATGGTTAGTGATGCCTTTCGGTTTAACAAATGCTCCTAGTACTTTCATGAGGTTAATGAACTATGTGTTGAAGGAGTTTTTGGGAAAATTTATTGTGGTTTACTTTGATGACATTCTTGTGTATAGCTTGAATTTGACTTTGCATGTGGAGCATCTAAGATTGCTATTTGAAACCTTGAGAAAGAAGAAACTATTTGGGAATCTTAAAAAGTGTTCTTTTGCTCAAGAAAGAGTGCATTTCTTAGGATTCATACTTTCAAAAGATGGCATGAAGGTGGATGAAGCCAAGGTGGTGGCCATTAAGGAGTGGCCGATTCCAAGGAGTATTTCGGATGTGAGGAGTTTTCATGGATTAGCCTCTTTCTATAGGAGGTTCATTCAAAACTTTTGCACCCTCATGGCTCCCATGACTGATTGTATAAAGAAAGGGAGAGAATTCCAATGGAGTGAAGCATGTCAAAGAAGTTTTGAAGACATCAAGCAAAAATTGTGCCAAGCTCCCATCCTTCGACTACCCAATTTCAATAAGGTGTTTGAATTGGAATGTGATGCTTCGGGATTAGGGATTGGTGCTGTCTTAAAGCCAGAAGACAAGCCAATTGCCTTCTTTAGTGAAAAGTTGAAAGACGCCACACTCAACTACTCAACCTATGACAAGGAGTTCTAGGCTGTTATCCGAGCGTTGGAGGTATGACAACATTATTTACTTCCTAAAGAGTTGTTATTCACTCGGACCAGCATGCTTTGAGGTACCTCAAGAGTCAAAACAAGTTGAATAGAAGACATGCAAAGTGGCTTGAGTTTCTTGAACGGTTTCCCTACATCATTAAGTACAAGAAAGGAGAGACCAATGTTGTTGCTGATGCACTTTCTAGGAGGTGCAACCTTCTAACCGAATTGAATACAAGAATAATGGGATTTGAATGGATCAAAGGTGCATATTTGGAAGATGAAGACTTCAAGGAGATCTACCAAAATTTATCTCAAGGCAGGACCGAGGGCACTTACCATCTCATGGATGGATATCTTTGTAAAAGTAGCCGAATTTGTGTGCCGAGTGGGAGCCTTCGAGAGTCTTTGATAAAAGAAGCTCACGAGGGAGGTTTAGCATGTCACTTTGGTGAAAAGAAGACATTAGAGGTTGTGAAGGAGCATTTCTTTTAGCCACACCTTCAAAGAGATGTTCACAAAGTGGTGGAGAAATGCATTACTTGCAAGAAGTCCAAGAGCCGATTACTACCCCAAGGACTTTATATGCCATTACCGGTTCTAAACCATCCGTGGATTGAGGTGAGCATGGATTTTATTTTGGGGTTGCCACGCACTAGTAGATCCAAAGATTGAATTTTTGTGGTTGTGGATAGATTTTCAAAGATGGCACATTTCATACCTTGTTCCAAAGTTGATGATTCAAGCCATATTGCCGATTTGTTCTTCCGAGAAGTGGTTAGACTTCATGGTGTTCCCCAATCTGTTGTGTCGGATCGGGATACCAAATTTCTTAGTGCTTTTTGGGGAAGTTTATGGAGGAAGATTGACACTAAGCTCCTTTTTAGCACTTCCTTCCATCCCCAAACGGATGGCCAGACGGAATTTGTTAATAGGACTCTCGGAACATTATTAAGGAGCATCCTTAGAGGAAAGCTAAAGGATTGGGATTTGCAACTCCCTTATGTGGAGTTTGCATATAATCGAAGCATGCACACTTCCACTCAGAAAACACCCTTTGAAGTTATGTATGGCTTCAATCCTTTAACTCCCTTGGACCTCATTCCTATTAGATCCAAGGAGATGAACAATGCTGAGGGAGAAGCCAAGGCCGAGCACATTAAATCTTTGCATGAATTGGTGAGGAAGTCAATTGAAAAAAAGAATGAATCCTATGCTAAACAAGCCAATAAGGGCAGAAAAGAAGTGATCTTCAATGAAGGGGATCTTGTATGGCTTCATCTATGCAAGGAGAGGTTTCCACACAAAAGGAAATCCAAGCTCATGCCTAGAGCCGATGGCCCTTTCCGAGTGCTACAAAGGGTGAACAACAATGCCTACAAAATTGACCTCCCCGGAGACTATGGAGTGTCGGCCACTTTCAATGTACAAGACTTGTCACCCTATATTGAAGACGAAAATGTGCAAGAGAAATCTGAAGAAGAACTTAATTTGGGGACAAATCCTCAACAACCCTAGGAGGATGATATGCCGCGAGGTCTCTTGACTAGATTGAGAGATCGGGAGATTTCTAACTAGTTTGCTCATTTTGCAGGGGATCAATTCTATGCTAATCTTGGAGGAGAACCAACATTTGAAGACATGGAGAAGCCCTTCAATTTATTGGTTTGGACACATAGAGGAGACACCTCAAGTGAAGTCCCTTTCGGCCCTCAAGAAAAACATTCCCACTAAGGCCGTGAGTTCAATCCTTTTTTTGGTATAATTTATGCTGATGTTTTTGGAGAATATCATGCTGGTATTTTGAAGATTTGCATGGTTAAAGAAAATGAACTTATCGCATGAGAAATGAAGTGAAGATATGGACCACTCAAGCTAGACATAATCGGCCATTCACAATGCCCTAGCCGAGTGGCACATTACCTTTTTTTTTTTGTCATTTGTTTTCTTTTTTTTTTCCCTTATTTTGTAAACCTAATGTTGTACTATAAATATTACATTTCGAGCTGCTGAGCAGCTAGTGAACATTTGCTAAAGAAAACCCTAGTTTTTGGAGAGAAACTCTTCACCTCTTTGTTGAGGAACAATCGGCCAAGCTTCTTGGAGAGATCCGAGTGAGTGAGCCATCATTTCTTCAATCCTTGTTCATTTTGGTTGAAGATCTTACTATCCCTCCTTGCCCTGCTCCCTCTAAGGTAGTAGATCTAGAGAGTAAGTGAGGTAAAACGTACATCTCAGCCCAGTTGGAGACACTCCTTGTGGAGTTCAATCAAAACAAAGGTGCAGATCGGTTCACCTTTGACTCCTCCCAAATTTGTCTTGCATTTTTATCCATCATTCCCAGTACCAAAGTCACTAAACCCACTGCCAAAATCACCCCATATTCATCAGGTTTCCAAGGAAAGAATAATCATCAAAAAAGGAGTTCGGGTCTAGAAGTTACATACCTTTCTTTACTGAAGACTCAATCTGCCGATTCCCACCGACCTCCGAGCAGCTTTCATGCGAGATCTTGAGTTGCATACAAGATTTTGAGCTCATTTTTGGAGGAGACAAACTAGACATATGTGAGAGTGAGGTGTCCAAAAACCAGCTTCATTGGAGCATTGGAGAAGAAGAAGGATCGTCGCTAATCTGAAGCAGCTGCTGGAAAGTAGCTGCCACCTCCTACTTGCTTGAGCTACTTGCTTGTAGTTTCTCCATTTTATTGATCCGAATTTTCGACCCCTCTTTTGGAGGACCGTCACCCGCCCATCCCGAACATTCTTGTTCTTAGCATTTTTCCTCACTCATGTATGCTTGAGTGCCACCTCAAGGTGGCACTCCCTACGGTTTTCTATTAACATAAAGCATACTGCATTATAACGTACATTAATGGAAATTGAAATGTGCATTGAAGTAAAAGTACTATAATTGAACTTGCGCATATAATGAATCACAATAATCGAAAGCATACATAGATATAAGGAACAATTTTTGATATCGAATTGAACACGATGAGATAATAAAGTAACATACGACAAATTTTAACTTAACTAAACATGCACATTGAACTAAGCTAGGCTAAACATGGAAACATGCTGTAAGCAACAAATAACGGAAACATGCTTGTAAATTGGAAATCCATATTCTAATTGCTTAAGCATACTTTTATTTTAATTAGTGAAATATGCTATATTTAATAGTCTAATTATTATCCTAGTTAATTACATGCTCAACAACTTAGTTAACATACTCGAGGTTTAGTCATCGATTAACATGCTTGAACTGATTAACAAGTGAACATAGTCAACTAATTCAACATACTAATTACTAAACATGCTCAAGGGTTGATTATTTATTTCACAACTTGTTAAACATGCTCGTATTACTTAATAAGAGTAAACTAACATATTCAGGTAGAATTACAATTATTATGCTAAGTAGTTATCCAAATCAATTTACGTGCTCAAGATTATGATTGGTTATTCTAGTCAATTTACATGCTCAGATTAGACTACTATTGCAATAGTTCATTAACATGTTCAATTTACAACCTAACTAAGGTAACATGCTAGTTCATTTACATGCTTAGTAATTTGGGTAAACATGTTCAATTAATTCAGGAAGATTACCATTTATTAGCCTAATAAATTATTAGTCGATTACATGCTTAGCCAATTTACATGCTTAACTGATTTACATGCTCAAGTGTCGATATTTCTAATTGATATGATAATTATACATGTTCAGGTAAGTGGACATGCTAATTGATTTATTACATGAATTCCATACATGATTTACGCTTGTACTAATTTCACAAAGATATCAATCTCTAATGACAAGAACAAACAATGATAGTAAGTTATCTACGTGCATAAGGAATCAACACCATTGCTACACAGCAAATAAGTATTCGATAACTCTTTTAGCTCAGTTTCATACTTTGCATAGTAACGTATCCTTTACTTGTTCCACTTCCATACCATCATTTCTTCATTTACTTAGGCATTTTATCACATAATAAGCAGTAAAAAAAAGTTAACAACAAAAGGGATATATCACAAGTTCAACAACTACTTTCTACAATATCATCAAAGAGAGTAACGTACAGCAAAGAACCACAACAACACGAGTGACAAAATCATGGCAACAAAATAAAGACAGCAGCTGAAATTAAAACACCTCACAGAAGGCATCCATTCAAGAATAGTATAGAACCCTTAACCCATTTTCATGCTTCACATGACCATTTACCCTTCTACGTTTATTCATCCTTGAACCTTAAGCATTTATCTTAGTGTAAGCAGGTAACACAACCAACAGTAAGGCAATCCAACGAAGGAAATATCAACTACTAGAGATTCATAGATAAGTAATGACAAAACAGGGGAACCATTATCTACGGCCATCAACAACCATCAACAAGCATTTCAAGGAAACAACGATCACTCGCACACACTTTTACTTGGGTGTAGGGCTTCCTCAAGCCAAGAACACACCCAGATCCTTACCAAAAATGAAGAACACAATGACGGGATCAGTGAATTTGTCCAGAATTCGGACAGATTCAAATGCACAACGTCCGCTTCGTCCACTATTGTCCGAAAACGTTCAGAGTCGTCTAAAATGACCAAAATCTCATTTCCTTCACATTTTCAACTAGATTTTCATCTGAATTAATTTCCATGAAATCACAAGTCACCACTCAACGTATATAGAGATGAGTTGTAACATGAAATTTTACCTCCAAAGTTTAATTATATCGTGTATATGGGAACATATTAACACATTTACCCTTAGACTTAACAATCTGGAATGTCCTTGGTAATACCCCATTAATTTATCCAACTTGAAATATCGGGGTGTTACAAGGTGTGAGACTATCTGCCAAATGTGTGAGACTAGTAGTAGGTTTCTCATTGCCAAACCTACTCATTCCCATAAAGATGAAAAAGAGAAACAATATAAAAAAGAAAAAAAGTTAACGAAAAGAAAAGAAAATAATAGAAATGATAACTGTCACAACATGCATGCAAATAATATTTGTTTTGTGCTCAAGATTCCTTTATTTATTTACACTACTTATGAGCATCACGCTCATAGTTTGAACTTTGTGGTGTAGGTATTGATAACAACAAAGATGGTATTGTTGAAGAGGCAGTGAAGATGAGTTTCCATGAGTGAACCTTGGAGGTTGTCTGACAATATTTGACTTGTGAAAATTTATTTCATGAAAAGGTGTTTTATGTATTTAAAATTATGGTTTTTAATATTTGACTATGTAATGGATTTGATACTGATGGATTTATGAGATTATGTCTGGATACTGTTACATTTTCATGTTTGAATTATGTTTTCCACTGCTACTATATTTATGTTAAAAAAATATTTAAAATATTTTTTATTCATTTAAAAAAAATTAAATTAAAAAGAGAAAATATGCTTTAAAAATTTTGGGTTGTTACATTACTGATTGACACCAATGATTTGAGGCTTTGATAGATTTATTCCTTGAAAATTGGAGGTTTTGGTGGGCTTGTCCTCCTAATGGCTGGAGGCTTTGGTGTCATATCCTAATGTTAATGAAAGAAAAGATCGAAAGTAAAGAAAAAAAAGAAAAAAAAAAGAAAAGAAAAGAGAGAAAGAAAGATTGAAAACAAAAATACATGTTTTTTTACGAAATTGCATCTCATGCTCATGATATACATATGCATCTCTTATTGAGTGTTAGACTTATTGATAAACTTTGTGATGTAGGGTGAATATATTTTTTATGAGACATATAATGAGGAAATGCATGAAGGTTGCAGTTGAAGGAGAACTCTCATGGGTGAGGCTATGATGTTGTTAGAGCAAAGTTGGCTCATTGGTGAATATTGAAAAAAGATTAATTATTTTGAGAATTTTTAATAAGATGTTAAGAAATATTTTTATGCTTTAATTGTTTGGGGATTATGTCAAAATATTGTACAAATATTTATCTTTGCTTTATGTTAGACTTTACTACGTTTGGACTTTAACTGAGCTTTCTTTTATTCCACTTTTATATTTAAAAGGTACAATTTGAAAAAAATGTCAAGAAAAAAGATTTAGGCTATGGGGTGTTACATTTGGAGTTTTTAATATGTTTATGTGAGTCTATGTAACAATGGTTAAATTCATATGTAGGACTCAACCAAAAAGTGACTCAAAATGTCTTAGTATAGACTATGAGGATACCCTATGATGAAGTGTTGAATTCTGGTCTCGACCCATGTGCAAAATGGAAGAAATTGCAGATGCCTAGTCCCGAGAAATGTTTTGGTAGGGGACACCTGTAGTAGAAGCTCATTGATATTCACAAAAGTTTGGTCCCAAACGTTTGATATAGAAGCTATAGAAACGTTGGTGTCCACAAATGTGAGATAGAATCCTCTGTGAATGTGGTAGATTGTAATTTGTGGACAATGTAAGTGTAGGCGAATATCCCCAGTGGAAGTGCATGCGTCCATGGTGAAAGTGGATGCATCCGTGGTGAAAACGCACACATTTGCATCAACTACATGTGACATTTAGGACACGTTTGTCCATTAATTTTTTGGACTGTGATTATAAAAAGGATATTTTGGAGGAACCTTAGTCATTCTTGCATGGAGAGCTGTGAAGTTTTGTCTTTTCTCTCAAATTGTCGTGAGAAAAACAAAATGCTTGGTAAATAAAACGAAGCATATTAGAAGTTGACCAATTAAGGATGATTATCCTATATGATTGGACTTTACTAAGACCCCCAGGTAAATGATATTTGCATGTTTTTTGCCTTCTAGGTTATATGACAAAGTGCTAGTGTATTTTTACTTGTCTTACTGTTTTTTTTGTAAAGACGTTGATTGAGGATGTATTACTGTGATATTAGACATTGATCGATGATGTGTTATTGTGATATTAGGCATTGATCTAGGATGTAATGTTTGTTTGTTGCCTTCATTTTGTTTACTAGAATATTTAGGATGATAGAATGACGTAAGAACTTTGGAGACATATTACTATTCTGTTTTATATGAGATATTAGATTGGACAGATATTAGGGTATTATATTCTACAAGGTAAGATCACATGATATAAAAAGGAACAACTTCTTACTCACAATTTTTGAACAGCACAACATAATATATGTGAAGAACAAACCCATAAGATTTCACTATCAAATTCTTAGGGATGACGAAGTTATACCCAAAACATCGAAGGCTTGCAATGCTTGGTGCCAAATTGTTTCACAGATTTTGGAATCAAAATGTACGACAAAATATCTCAATCAAAAGGATGAATCTTTATATGTATTTTTGATATTCCTATGTCCAATATGTGTAACAAACATCCTCCAAATTGGGTTGAAAAATACGCATGGACGAAGAAGATATACTCGAATGGGTGCAAGTTGGTCTATTTTTACCTTCAAGAAGGGAGATGTAACATCCCATTTCCGTTTATGCAGTTTCACATATTCATAAAACTTTTTAACATTTTAAAACCCATTTAAAATATACTTAAAAAGAAAAAAATCAGAGTATGTTATGCGGAATAATAAAAACATTTAAACTGTTTTGCGAAAACACCATAACTTAGAATATTTAAAAACCATAAATAGAGTCTCTATGCAATTTAAACAACTTTTATTCCTTTGAGCCATAACCCCCAGGTCGATCCGCGCATGGTAACACAAGCTTGCATCGCATCACATTTATTCCACGTTCATCTCATTTGGATCATAATCGATACCTACATCATAGGAGAAATAATGAGCCTATTGCCCAGTAAGGAATATAAATGAAATGCAGATGCCATATCTATAACAACTCTACATGCATAAGTCTGATATATCCGTAAGCTAGGTGAGAGCAACATTTTTAGTCTCCAAACTCACCATTTGAATTCATTTTTACGTGAGAGCAACCTCTTCAGTCTCTGAACTCACTAAA
This sequence comes from Begonia loranthoides, assembly GCA_022433065.1. NCBI lineage: Eukaryota > Viridiplantae > Streptophyta > Magnoliopsida > Cucurbitales > Begoniaceae > Begonia > Begonia loranthoides. The sequence goes on along the minus strand of CM039480.1, from coordinate 12,688,287 downwards.
AATGAACCCATTTACATTTATATTTATTTACTTTTGGGTGAGAGCAACCTTTTCAGTCTCCGAACTCACTAAAAATGAACCCATTTACATTTGCATTTATTTACTTTTGGGTGAGAGCAATCTCTTCAGTCTCCGAACTCACCCGCCCATTGAGTGAGAGCAACCTCTTAAGTCTCAAAACCCACCCAAACAGGTTGTTTTCTACATGAGAGCAACCTCTTAAGTCTCCGAACCCTCATAGAAAATGCTCATTTATTATCTTCATTATTAATTCCGTGCAATACATGATATGCAATCCTAAGACATGCCTATATGAATGTTACATAGTAGTTCATATATCGCAAATAATTTTACAAACAACTAACAAACAATGAACAAGAATCATACATCAGTTATAATTTAACACTAAACATGTTAATATAAAGCAACAGTTAAACCTACTGTGCACTAAGATACATAACATATCAAAGAAAACATGTTGTAAACTTTATTTAGAAAATATATCCTCATCGCGCATCTGTGACCACTAATTAATATATACAATTGGATTTTAAATTATACTAAATCTTACAGAAGATACCACGGGAAACATTTTACTTCAAACCCAATTCATCATATGAGCATAATAACCTTAGGAGAATCACACACAGACCTATTTCTTCATATTTCATTAATAACAAATTAGTTTATTTAGAAACTCATTTATTTCAAAGTTTTATTCTCAAGGAGCAAGCTCACTAATAGGGAGAAACAATTCATAGAGGTATGAAAACTACAGAGAACAAACTAATCCAAGCGGAACAACAGAATCGGCGGTTCATTAACGAAGGTTCATTCACATCTAGATTATAGAAATAACTCATGCAGAGGAATAACTAATCTTATAGAGAAGGACCTAAACAGAAATTTGTCACCAAGACCATATTTGTAAGGAATAACAACGAATCTCATGATGTTCTCTGTTGTTTGTAAGGAATAACAACGAATCATGCAAACTCATTTTTGTGATATTGACTTCAGTTTGTTAACATCAATACCATTAGCAATCCAAACAACAGAGAACATCATGAGTAAGGAACCATTAACAAAGACATAATATCACAAAGAATACATCCAAGAAATGAAGTTGTAAGGAATGCGAGTAGTAGACCATGAAAGAACAATATTCTGCATGTAACAGGCATGAAAATTACAGAGTAGCACAACCAATCCTACTCCCGTGATGTAGGTCCTTACGGACAAAGCACACACGTTATTCCTTACCCCATGTTGCGATTTCCCCTCATGAAGTAGACCTGTTTTGCACCAACCCATCATCAGGGTCTCCCAGAATATCATTTCCTCTATCGTCACTGACATATTCCTTCAAAAACTCACATAACTTAGAAAGAAGAAAAGAGGGTTGAGAGAGTTTTCCAGTCATCCCTCTCCCAGATTCTCTACTTAAGCTCCTCTAAATACACTCTCAACCATTTAGTAGACTTTGAGGAGACACGGCTTGTTGTTTTCGATAGACTCCTTAAAATCCCAAGCATTAGTTATAAATTTTCAGACGGATAGAATCTTAATGTTCATTTAATTTTTATCTTTGTGGGTACACTTACTCGGGTAGAATCTTTGGTGCATTTTCTCAATATTGAGACATGAAACACATTATGAATTCCTTTTATTAAAGGCATCAATTCTAGTATATGCCCCGTTTTTTCTATTTTAGCCACATTGGTAAAAGGTTTAATAAATCTTGGAGAGTGCTTCCCTTGCTTACCAAATCTTATTATATCCTTGAATGGTGAAAGCCTTCAAAAATACCATATCTCCTTTCTTAAACTTCAATTCCCTTCGTCTATGATTGGCGTAACTTTTCTGCCAATTTTGAGCAGTCAACATCTTTTGCTGGATCAAACTTACGATGTGCAATGAGGACCAGTCACAAGATCTCAATCAAGGAAGCTAATCAATTACTATAGTTCACTTTATTTTGCAGAGAAAAAGTCGCAAAAAGGGTTTGGAAGAAACCTTCAAAAATAAAGATGAAGGAATGTCAAAGCACTTTATTAAGTAGACTCATAGTGATCCTAAATCAGAGTTGAAGGTAATTGCAATAAAGGATGGGCCTCGGAGGTTAATTAGTACTTAGTTATTTATTTCAATTAATAGTCTTTGTGGTTTACTCGACTAGGGGTGGTTTTAGAATGAGTAGAAGTTGTAAAATGTCATATTCATAATTTTATTTTGTGAACCTTGAAAACCCTAATTTCGGAGGAGCTTTTTAAGGTCTCCTTAGGGCACATTCTAAAGGGATTCAGATTATTCAATTATCAGATTTGCTTTTATGCGTCTTCCTTTTACTTCTTGTCGAGCAAAAACCCACACTACACTTAGTTGTTAACAATCATCATTTTGTGTCCGATTTATATTTTTCCCTGAGAGTTGGGTTAGTCATCATTTGCTATAGCTTCATCACTTCCTTCAGAAGATGAATTTCGTTGCAGAGTTGTTGAAACTCACAAATTATTAAGTTGGAATGCCATTTTCTTTCGAGAGATTGCCTTAGAGTAGAAAGCGGTGGACATTAGCGAATTTTTGACCGACTTGTCCATTCTTCTTTTTGTTCATCCCTTTATTCGAATTCATGGGATTGATTTTTTAGGAATTTTGAATAGTTCAATTTGATATGAAGAGGCACTCTTGAATTCTAGGGTCGAAGTTCCAGTTCAAGTGTTCAAAAATCATCTTGAAAAATTGCAAAATGAAGTTTTGTGGACACAAATTTTTGGTGTCTAGTTGACCCCTCATCAAATAGATTCAATGTTTATAGTTTCCAATCGATTGCTAAAGTCAATTCCAGTTGACCGAAATTCATCTAGAAATAGTTTCCTTGAACCTGTGAATTATTAAGTCAACCACTCCTCAGCCGGTGGTTGACCACTTGCTTCCAAAAATTGCTTGTCACAGGTCATTTGGTTTTAGGGCCAATATTGAAAAATGATGACCAGGAGTGGGGCAATGTAATACCCCAGATTTTCATAGTGCTAAGCATAAGATCTAAGTGATGATTATTGGGGATTTATGGGATGATTGTAGTATGGAGATGTGATTTATGGTTTTTGGTTATTAGAAGTGTAATTTTTATAAGTATAGAAGGGATAAGAAGGGAGTGGTAATTCATGGTTATGGTTTGATCAACCACTGAGTGTGTAAATGGTTAGGGTAGTTGATCAAGTATGATGTCAGTCGATCGTCAATGTTACAAATCTATATAGAGAGCAAACATTTTTTGTAATACCCCTATTTCTCGTAATGAAATTAAGTAAGGATAATTGGGAAATTAATTGGGTGTCATGGAATTATTTGGATAATTATTGAAGATCTATTTGATGGAAATTAATTTAGGAAACAGAATTGAGGAATTTAAATTGGATTTGCAATCATCGTCAAGCAATATTCGGAATAAATCGAGAATTGGAATTAGGTCGAATATAATTTAATTAAAAGAAGGAGAATTTATTAAAGGAATTCGAAGAAAAATTTAATTAAATGAAGGAGAAAATTTATTAAATAAAAAGAATAAAAGAGATGAAGGAAACATTGATGTTTGGGTGAAGGGAGCAGAACGCTGAAGCATGTTACTCTGGTCCAAGCCGAGTGACCAGGATGTCAATTGGTCTGTCGATTGTTGCTTCGTCATTCAACTTCTCTAGACAATAATTGGTGAACACAATGCACGGCTTCGCCTGGGATTGCTCCATGTCCCGTTCCTTTGCTGTTGGCAGTTTTTGATTGGTGTTGGGAAGGTGTTCTCTAGTGATAAAGGGTCGTGTGCTCTAGGGGGTGTTTGGAGTTGAGATGTGTGAAGAGGAAAAGGGGTTCTCTGGGGGAATAAAAACCATGGGTGCAGAGATGAAAGAAAAAGAGGGTTTGCTAGAGGGAGAGTCTGTTGTGAGAAATTAAGAGAGACAGAGAGAAGAGAAAAGGGGAAATGTGAGGGTGAGCGATTCTGGAAAATAAAGAGAAGAAGGAAAGAAGAAGCTGATAAGGAAAAGAAGGATAACTTCTTCCTCAAGCATTCTGATTTCATAAACATGCTTGGTTGGAGTTGTTTGGTTATTGGCCGTGAGTGAAGGCAGCGAGGGATAGAGTCAAACAGAGAACAGAAGAAGATGGGGAGATTGTCTACTCTCGGGTCCTCTTAGGTTTCTTTAGGTAATGCTAATGCATAACTTCCTTTAATGATTTTTATGGATTTTGGACTCACTGTTGTTTGGTTTTGATGCATGAGTTTGGTTTTTGCCTATCATTCAACATTTCTTTTATGTTGTTGGTGATCGAAAGAAAATATATGGCAGTGTTGGAATCCTTCACGATCATGAGTCATGCAGTAACATATTCTTCCCTGTCAATGGACGATTTTGATGAAATGGATTCCGTCAAATATGTTGCTCTGCTACTATGAAGTATGTTCTATACTTTTTCTGCCGTGCAATTGGGTTGTAATTATGTTATTGTATTTTGCTTCTGATTTCTTGATGCTTGAAAAGATATTATACTGTTGATGGTGGGTTGTTGTGTGCTCTGTAAATGGAAAAGATATGTTCTCTTTGAATTTCTAGAAATGATGGATCTATGAATGAAACTTTGTTCTCTGTCTTAATTACTGCCCGATATATGTGGTGGAGAAGTGAAATAGATGAAAAAAAATGTTAAATGATAAAAATCAAAGTAAAGTAAAGTAAAGAAAAGGCAACGGTATGATGTGAGGCCGCTTCAGTCCTTGGTGGGCACAGTCGCTAGTTGGGCTTTCGGATAATGCCATTGCTGCTAGCTAAACTTTTGAATTTTTCCATTGCTGCTCATATCGGTTGTGAGGACCTTTGATTATGCTGGGACAGACCGACCAATTGTTAGTGAGGTCGTTTAAACTAGCTTTTGGACTATGCCATTGCTAGCAAGCTTTCGGAATATGCTATTGCTGCTATACCAGAGGTGGCGGGTCAGAAAACGATAACAGAGTCGAAAAACAAGAAAAAGACTAAAACGTAAAAGATAAAGAAAAACTAAAATAGAAACTGCATATGGGTTTTAAAAGAGCATGGCATCTGCATTTTAGACTTTATTTTATGTCACTTACTGAGCGTTAAGCTCATTAGTTTATGTCTTGTGGTATATGTACACGCACTAGAACAAGTGAACAGGTTAAGGAGTAGTGGATGAAGGATTTGCACGCGTAGATTTTGTAGCTGGTTAGGCTAAAGATTAAAGAAATGAAATGATTTTGTAAATAAATTTTGTAAAGTATTTAATTGTCAAATAAAAGAATATTATTTATTTACACTGTAATTTAAAAAAGAGTTTTAAATAAAAGATTTAATGATAAGGTTTTAAGAAAAGAATTCAAATGATAATTTGCGAGGTTTTAATAATGCAAAGACTGGCGCTGTTTTTTATTAAAGAAAAGAAAAAGTATTAAAGAAAAGAAAAAGTTTCAAATTTTATACGTTTTCAAAAGTATGAAAATCTGGATCGTTACAGTTAGTATCAGAGCATCCGGGTTTTAAAACCGATTTTGTAGATTGCCTACCACCACCAGCTTCGACGTGTAAATACTTTATCAACTGCAAGTACGTTAATAATGTTGTTTTCTAAGTTAGTTATTTTGTCTTGCGATGAAAATGGTATCATGGCCAGAGGACGAGGAAGAATAGAATGAAGAAGAGTGGAGAATAATATTGAAGAGACCGTTGGACAAGAAAGGATCGTGAACATTGCAGTGGAGACTATCAATTGGTTGACTGAGTTAGTTGAACGACAATCTAACCAACTGGAATGAAAATCTCAAAACTTGGAAAGACTTATGGAAATGATTGTTCGTGGAAATAAAAGAGTGGTAGAGCAGCAGGATGTAAGCTGGGAGAAGTTTCAATGATTGCGTCCACCTCAATTTGATGGAAATATTACTGATCCAGCTGGTGCCAATGAATGGATCAAGACTATGGAGGACATGTTTGCATATGCTAAAATAAAAGAAGAAAGGGTAGCATGTGCCATGTTTATGCTGGTTAAAGATGCGAGATTTTGGTGGGATTTCATCAAAATAACTAAAGACATGACTACGATGACATGGATAGAATTCAAGGAAATCTTTTATGACAAGTATTTCAACTGCACAACAAGGACCAGGAAGTTGGTAGAGTTTATTTAGCTGTGACAAAAAGGGACGGTTGCGAAGTATGTGCGCTAGTTTGAAGCCCTATCACAGTTTGCCCTGCATTTGATAAGCAATAATTAGCATAAGGTACACCACTTTGTGCAAAGGGCTTAAGATGAAAATTCATGAGGGTGTTGAGATATTAGGTACTCAAGATATGGCCTACTCGAAGATTGTATCAAAAGCTCTTGACATTGAAAAGTAAAGAATCGGATTTCGGAACAAAACATTTTTGTTGTAAAGTTTTAGCCACATTCATGGGAAGAAGGGGACATGACCAAGGGAATAAAGCGGTCCTTTGAAGAAGAAAGCCAACATGGAGATCGATGCCCACAGTGTAGGTGAAGTCATGAGGGAGAATTAACAACCCAATCCTAAATCTCTTCGTTAAACGATGTAATCAACTTTGGAGATAAAATTTCATGATACAACTCATCTTTATGTACATTAAGTGGTGACTTGTGATTTCGTGGAAATGAATTCGTATGAAATCTAGTTGAAATGTGAAGGAAATGAGATTTTGGTCTTTTCAGACGACTCTGAACGATTTCGGATGAGGCAGACGAGGCGGACGTTGTGTGTTTGAATCTGTCTGAATTCTGGATGAATTCGGACGATGCAAATGACATCTCAGACGTCATTTTTGCATCCAAATTGCGAATTCAGACAATACGAGCAGAATTCGGACGCATCCTCTCCTTCGAATTCTCCCTGTATAGCAACAAAACTGATTTAAAATCAGATGGAAAACGACGTTATCCAATTAAAACCCGATACACAAAATCACATGAAATGGGTGACCAACAGGGATTTGTTCCCTGTTCCTCCCTCTGCCATGCGTACGAAGTGTCCCCTAGGTAAGCCTATTTCTTCAGCTTCACTTTTGTCTCCCAGGTCATTCTTCGTCTCTTTGCTGGAGTGTGGCTGCTGGGAGTGGAGGGCAAGGAAGAGGAGTTGGTGTCTGTGGGAAAAAGGGGTCTTCAAGGGGTAAGGATTGGGTTGTCTTGGCTTGAGGAAGCCCTACACCCAAGTAAATGTGTGTGTGTGTGTATGATTTCCTTGTGTTTGATTTCTGTAATTCCTTGGCTGCTCTCGAATCCCTATGAAACCTTAGCTAATTCTCTATTGGATGTCCTATTTTGGTAGTTATTTCTTGTATATCTACTGTTAGTTCGCTTCAATGTTCGTTGTATTTTCATGGAGGGTTTGTTTGCTTTGTTGAGAATGAAGAAAGGTAAAGATAAAGGGAATGTCTGATCGATGAACCTGTTAGGAATGAATATGAACCAAATGTAGGAATAATGGCCCTAATATGTGATTATATGGTAGTGCATTATACTATGATTTGCTCCTATTCAAAGCATGGGTTTACTCCCCGTTCGTTCACAATTCTTTTGTTGCCTTAATCTGTAGTTATTCTAGTTTGTTCTATACTACTATGTTAGTCAACTAAAAACATGTTGAGTTGCTCCTTATGCTATCATTATGGTCACTTAAAAAGCATACCGTCGTTGTGTCACTTCCACTACTTGTACCACTATTTCTGTTATCATTATTAAGAAGCATGTCCTTCGCGGTTTGGTTCAACATTAATGCTGCAAATGGTTACTGTTAGAAAGAATATACTTGTTATTCATTTTGATGTTTCTCACTGTGGTTGTATCCAATTAAAGCACGCTTAGTCCCTTATTTTTCTGCTGTCATGATATATTTAAAATATGTCTAGCTATACATGTTTTTCTACTGCTCCGTTTTAGTCATCAAAAGCATGTTTAGTGGTTTATATACATATTGTTATGTTCAATTAGAAGCATGATTAGTTGTTCATAATTTCTGCTGCTGCATTTCCTTTAAAAGCATGCTTAGACGTTTGTGTTTTCTACCTTGATAGTCAATTTAAAAGCACGTGAAATGCTTAATTTTTCTGCTGCCATAGTTGATCAAAACGTACGTTTGATGATTTAATTTACTATTGTTTTAATAAATAATCAACATGAATTGCCGTCAATTCAATTAAAGCATGCTTAGCTATTTACGATTTCCGTCATTACACTCGATTAAAGCATGTCCAGTCAATTACGATTTCCGCTATTACATTCGACTTAAGTGTGCTTAGTTATTATAATCTTCACTGCTATATTCGAGTAGAGTAACTTTCTGCTGTCTCGTTAGTATATGCTATTTGTTTTCGTTAGTTGTTTCATGTGAGCACACCCTATTACTCGTTCTGTTTATTATTGTGAACTTTCTCTGAAGTACTTCCATTTCCTTTTGTATATGTACTAGTTAACATAGAAATGCTAGGATGTGTTCATGGTAATAGAAACCAAGTAGGGGGTACTCCCACGGGGTGGTACCCACATGCATTAGTGAGGGAAAAACTATAAGAATACGAAAGAAAAAGAAGAAAAGGGAGTTGGGGGCGGATGGGTAGTCGGGTCTAGTCAGTGATCTAGCCGAAGCCCCTCCCTTACTAGGTACGGGAGTTCTAGGTTGCTACTAGGGACTAGGTCCGGTCAACTATACCATTCCATATAGGTCTCCCAATCTCCAACTTGAAGTACGAGTAAAGGATGAATGAAAGAATGAAACGTGACGAAAGAATTGGTTTGGGTGGCCCCCACTCCAAGAAGAATTAAAGAGAGAAATGCATAATTGTTTCCCCTATTTCCTTACTTGGCAAAAGCTCACGTCCTTACTGGTGTAGGTAATGAAGTGATTATGCCAGGAGCTCTAGAGGAGGCCATTCCGGTGGAGCCTGCGGTAGGTTCGGATGAAACGCCAGCATAGTAGTAGTGCGACTCCAATGAAGTAAAGGAAAAGGAATTTTGTAAGGGCTAACGTCGAATTGTTTTCTCTTTACGAACGTTAATTTTCCCTTATTGCCCTCACTTGAATATTATTCAAAATATTAGGTAAGCCTTATTTGGAAACTCAAACCTTGGGTTTTAAAGTGAACGACTAAGAAAATGTTTTTTTTTAAATTTCGTTTTGCCACTAAAATGTTAGTCATAGCTTCTTGTTTTTCGTAAATTGGATTTCTTGATTAGCTACATCTCCGCAACTTTTAAGAATGAGTTTTTATCTATTTCGTAAATCATAAATGGTAATTCTTCACTAATTAAGAAATGATAAATCGACTTTTTGGTAATGGTCGGATTTGGCACTCTGATAACCCCTTTTTGAAAAGGTTTATTTTCTTAAAGGAAAGATTTCAATCCAAAACTTGTTGTTTAATACCAAATAATGTATCTCAAAAATAGTTAAGAAATTCAGGTCGTTACAGAGAATGCTTGGCTAGATCTCGTCAGTGCTTTAAATGTGGGAAGACTGATCATTTCGCCAAAGATTGTCCAAAGATGTAACGTATGAAAGGATTTTGTACCTTAGAAAATGATTGAGGTATGCTAGAACCATATTTAAGTATGTTAAAAATAGTGTGGAGAAGCATATGTATTTTGTGGGTAGTGAATGTAATGAATATGAAAAATGTAATGTAAGTTAAGTAATACTGTATTGGATGACTATATCTGATGTGAGTAATTGTATTTCTTTTGGTAAAATTGAATGAGTGATGTGTGCACAAGAGGGGTTTAGATCTAACCTGTAAATATGATGACGATGGATGAGGATTGATAGTCGGCAGACGTCGTTTCCTTATTTGAATAAGGAAATTCTTCTCTCGGCTATGTTGAATCCGTCTTGAATTGAACTTAAGAAAGTTTAATGATCTTCCGATTTGTTTATTTAATGAATGAAGAATGTGGATGAAGAAACATGATTACTTTTTAGAAAAGTAACCTTTAAGATAGGGCTCCTGTGATATGACTCACACGAGGAGTTCTTTGGATATAACGCACCAAAGGATATTTGGATGTAACTCACCAAAGTTTTTTTGAAATATGAATCACTCCACTTTCGAGCTTAGCAAAAGCTATTTTGTATTCAATTCTCAACTCTCTAAAACTTAAGACTTGGTGGCTTTATATAGCTTTTTGCGATCATAAATTAGGAAACTAAAAGAAAATAGAAAATAGGAAACAAAAAAAAAAGATAAGAAATCTTCTAAAAATCTTCTAAGAAATCTTCTAAAAATCTTCTAAGAAATCTTCTAAAAATCATCATTTAATTATGTCTTTAAGATCTTTTTGTTGTGATTCTCAGCTAATTTGAAAAGTTTTCTTGATCTTTGACTTGATATCTTTTGATTGACTTTCTTGTCTTTCAAGTATGTCTTCTTGGGCTTCTTTCCATTGTAGTTAGTGAATGGGCTTCCCTTGATTTTCATGAGTTTGGGTCTTTGCTCTTGTCATTGGACCCTGTTGAAGTCGTCCACTTGGATGGTTTTCTTACTATTTTACTCTCTGTTCCATGGGTTTTTGACATAGCCAAGAACTCTGAATCTAGTGATCCAACTTGCTCTAGAAAGCAAGTCAGTTACAATCTTTATAAAGCACACTTTTTGAAATGACGTCTTTTGAAATGCCAAAAAAATCAAATACTCTTTAGAGGTCAAAAGGAGGACAGTTTTGGGAAGTCCTTTATTTATTCTCTTGAACTTCGACCTATACTTGACCTTGCATTTATCCATGATAATCTTTGAGGCTCGATCAATAATAGAATGGTTCCATTTTCCATTAATGATGAATGTAACAAATGATAAATTATAATGGAACTGCTTGGGATTTTGGTGTAGGATGTACGATTATAGCTTTTGGGGGAGTAAAGAAACAGGGGAGAGTCTACTCAAATTTTTGTAAATTTGAAAGAAGATAGACGAACAACAAATTCTGTACGAACCAAGTTAAGTAGACAATTAGGTGGGATTACCTAAGTCACAAAGTTTAGGAAGAGTAATAGGAAAGTAGTAAAGAAAATACAATCCCAACAACTAATAGAGGGTCAACCAAAGATAAAGAAGATCAAGGAAACCCTTCCTTAATGGTAAGACACACAGAAATGAGAGATGTACTTAAGGAGACACATCGTTTCAAAGAGAAAATATTGCTACTTTGATAGTTAAGCAGCGACGAAGGTGTATCTTGCTGATTTGAAATGATGTTCTGAATGTGTGAGAGTCGCCATTTAGCCAACAATGCTCCGGTTTTGACTGAAAAAATAGAAAATGGTTGTAACAAAGGTGTTTTCTACTGTGGAAGAGGCAAATGAAGATGGTGTTTGGTGAGTTGAATTGGTATTTTTTGTGCATAACGATGCTTTTGGTGCAGTTAAGTTGGTCATATAGCAGAAATCTATCATACTGTCTAATAAAGAGGGAGAAATTTTGGGTGTTCAGCTAAAGAAGTACTTACGTTGAGCAAATTTCAAGGACGAAATTTATATAAGGTGGGAGGAATGTAATACCCCGATTTTTCATAATAGAATTATTTGGATAATTATTGAAGATCTATTTGATGGAAATTAATTTAGGAAACAGAATTGAGGAATTTAAATTGGACCCGCAATCATCGTCAAGAAATATTCAGAATAAATATAGAATTAGAATTAGGTCGAATATAATTTAATTAAATGAAGGAGAATTTAATTAAAGGAATTAAAAGAAGAATTTAATTAAATGAAGGAGAGGATATATTAAATTCAAAGAATAAAAGAGATGAAGGAAATATCTATGTTTGGGCGAAGGAAGAAAGACGCTGAAGCGCATTACTCAGGTAGAGAGCTTAGCGAACGGAATGTCGAACGGTCTGTCGACCGGTGCTTTGTCATTCAACGTCCCGAGATGATGATTGGTGATCTCAATGCACGGGTTTCCCTAGGATTACTCCACGTCCCATTCCTTTGCTGTTGGCAGTTTGGGATTGTTGGTGGGAAGGTGTTCTCTGGTGATAAGGGGTCATGTGCTCTTGGGAGTGTTTGGTGTTGAGATGTGTGGAAAGGATACGGGGTTCCCTAGGGGAATAAAAACTGTGGGTGCAGAGATGAAAGACATAGAGGGTTTGCTAGAGGGAGAGTCTATTGTGAGAAATTGAGAGAGACAGAGAGCAAATGAGACCGAGAGAAGAGAAAAGGGGAAACGTGAGGGTGAGTGATTCTGGAAAATTAAAAAAAGAAAAAAAGAAGCTGATGAGGAAAAGAAGGATAACTTCTTCCTCGAGCATCCTGATTTGATAAACATGCTTGGTTGGAGTTGTTTAGTTATTGCCTGTGAGTGAAGGCAGCAAGGGATAGAGTCAAGCAGAGGACAGAAGAAGATGGAGAGATTGTCTGCTCTCGGGTCCTCTTAGGTTTCTTTAGGTAATGCTAATGCATAACTTCCTTTAATGATTTTTATGGATTTTGGACGCACTGTTGTTTTGTTTTGATACATGAGTTTAGTTTCTGCATATCATTTGACATTTCTTTTATGTTGTTGGCCATCGAAAGAAAATATGTTGTAATGCTGGAATCCTTCACGGCTGTGAGTCTTGCAAGTAACATATTCTTCCCTGTTGATGGACGATCTTGATAAAATGGATTCTTGCAAATATGTTGCTATGCTATTGTGAAGTATGTTCTGTACTTTCTCTGCCGTGCAATTGGGTTGTAATGCTGTTATTATATTTTGCTTCTAATTTCTTGATTCTAGAAAAGATATTATACTGCTGAAGGTGGGTTGCTATGTGCTCTGTAAATGGAAAAGATATGTTCTCTCTGAATTTCTAGAAATGGTTGATCTATGAATGAAACTTGGTTCTCTGCCTTAATTACTAACTTATATATGTGATGGAGAAGTGATTAAATGGTGATATTAATGGATAGTTATTGGTTAGTTGGATAATACTCCATTGTGTACTATTTTTGGTTCTATATTGAATCCTTCAATATTGGAATTGATGTTCTTGCGATGAAATGTTGGTTTACTACTTCTTATAATGGAATGAATATCATGGTTTTTATTGACTAAAATATATCCTGTAAATTGGATTCATGCTTTTGGGAATTGATCGCGGTGAGATTTTAGCTTTGATTTGTGTCGTATATTATTGGGGGTTTGGTACTCTGTTCAATTACTTAGTTATATGTGATGATGATTACTAGAAATGAAGAAAAATATATAGGTATTTGGATAATGAAGAATATGGATAGTTCTCTATTAATAATAATGACCCTTTGTGTAATACCCTGACTTTTATGTCAGCTTTAATAAGGACAATTGAAAAGTACTTGGATGGTTTTCGGGATTATAGGATAATTATCGAGGTATTACCAATGACGTATTTGTCATACCATTATTTTGGATAATATACCTGATATCATTTTTCCCGTATACGTGATGTAATTAAATGTTGGGGATAGTAGGATATTACATTTCGTACCTCCATGTGTCAATTGGTGACGTGTATTTAGGGGAAAAATATTATGGGACGAAAGTTAAGTTGGAAAACATGACGGAAAAGTTAGGATTTTTGGTGTTTAGACGAATGCAGACGATATGGGATGAGGAATGTTGTCCACAGTTGTACTGGAAGCCATCCCTGTGCTTTGGGACACACCAGGATGAGGTTTTATGTCCCAATGTGTTTGTCGCTGGACACTTGCGGACGCATGCAGATGAATGAGGATGCGGCAGATTCGTCCGATTTGAATATGTCCAATTTCTGGACACTTCTGGAGGCTTGCGTACGCTGCATGTGGACTCCATATCGCATCTGAATGTGGCATTCAAACAGTATGGACAGGTGAGGATGCCATTTCTCGTCCGTGAACACAAAATCTGCCTTAAGAATTTTACACATCCAGACGAATGCGGATGAGACTAGCACGTCCGCACTCATCCGAAAGATCACAGATCTGCGACGGATAAGGATTTAAAATCAGAGAAAATTGACGTGTAGCCAATAAAAGATCTGTCCCTTGACACAGAATCTTACCCCCCAGGTCCAGGACCACACGGAGCTGCCCTCCTAACACGTAGGTGTACAGGTTGTCTCCTTCTTCAGGTAAGACTTCTGCTTTTTATTTTTCTTCCTTGCCATTTCTCCTGGGGGCGAGAGTGCTTCCTGCAAGCGAGAGAGTTCCAACAAGTTGTGAGTGTCTGTGAGCTTAGCTCTTCAACATGGATCATGAGGAAGTTGTGAGCTGCTGTGAGTTGAGGAGTGTGTTACTGGAGTTGTTGTTGTGGAGCTGCTATCCATGAAGCTGCAGTGCTGCTGTGGAGTGCTCTCACTGAGTGATTATTGTCATAGATGGTAAGGAAAATGGGTGTGTCTTGGCCTGTGGAGGCCCTACCCACAAGTAGAGTGCGGGAGTTTTACGTTTAGTTCCCCGTAATTTCCCTGTGCTATATTGCAATTGCTAGTTAGATAAATCAATAATGGTAATGCTTATTGTTAGTGGATATTTAGTTCCATGGATGGTTTACTGTAGTGATCTCCTTTGTTGATTCTTTGCTATTTGTTATTTCTTTGTTGATAGTGTAGATTTGTTAGTACCTTGTAGACTTTGTTAGCTCTGTTCCATCGTTGTAACTCTGTGTTCGATACCTGTAGATATTTCCTCTGTTGTTAGTTCTGTTGCTTTGTTGTTAGCTCTGATAATATCTTTGTTGTTAATTTTGTTATCAAGGCTTCACTTAGATAGACGATTGATGAATGTTCACTGCTTAGATAAATGAGTTAAGTCTGAAGGTATTATTATGACTTAAAATGAATGAGTTGGGAGGTCATCGAGAATGACCCTGTTTATTATTGTTGACTGGCTATCTAATTTACTTGCTGTTTAGTTAAATCTTTTTTGCTCCTTATTGTTTAGTCAAACATCTCTGTGACTATCATAAGTATTAAATAAACCGTCAACTTCCCTCATCCACGATGCACATATTGTCATGTTGTTATCATTGTTTAATATCTAGACATTAACTAACCCTTAACCGAGTAAGTAGAACCATCTTGAGCATGTTTAACTTGTAATCTTCTCTGAGCATCCTAATCAATTTATTGTAGTTTATTAACTAATTAAGCATGTAAACAATTTAATTAATCTAATCATGTTAACAAATGTCTAATTAGCTAATTAACAGTAATTAATTGGAGTATGCTTAAGTGTAATTACTTCTCGAACATGTAAAGTGACTAATAATTAACTAGAATAATAATCGTAGCATGTAATTAGCATAATTAATTAAGTAGCATGTTTAGTTTCTTAAGAATAATTAATTAACTAGACTTGAACATGTTAAATTACTAGAGTAATTAATTAGAATCACAATTATAATCTTATTTGAGCATGTTAATCCGAGTGTGGTTAATTAACGATAACTAATTCGAGTATGCTTAATTAACTAGAATAATTAGCATGTTTAATTTCCTAATTAGCATGTTAATTAACTAAGTTAAGCCATTTTAAATTAGCATTTTTAATTGACTAACTAGAATAATATTAGCATGTTAATTAACTAAGTTATCCAAACATGTTTACAATTAATCTTCAAGCATGTTAGTTAACTATTACTTGTTCAATCTTCCAGCATGTTAATTAACTCTTCAAGCATGTTAATTAACTATTAATCTTCACGCATGTTAATTAACTATTAGAGTTGTTTAATATTAACTCATCCATTGTTAGTTTCTTGCAATTTCTCTTAATTTCCTCTATTATAAATGCTTTACTTTGATAGAGATTTGATAGAGATCAATGCTATGGTGAAAGCTTAAAGATGGAATGTGATAAATGCTTAGTGCTTGAACGATGATAGTTTCCTTGACAATGGTTCTGTTCTGTACATTTATTATTTAGCCATTGTAATGACAGTTTCCTTATATTATAGTGATAATATTACTCTTCTTTTGTTAGTTTAGAATTCAATACATGTCAATAACCTAATCAGAGCATGTTTGTAATCTTTCTTGAGCATGTAATTAACTAGAATAACTAACTAGCATAATGAATGTAATCTTTGAGCATCTAACTTAACTAGGATAACGAACTAGAATATAAATCTTATCTTTCTTGAGCATGTTTAATGAATTAGAATAATAATTGGAACTAAGTTGTTAACTTTAATGCTCTACCTTACTTTAGATGCACGTTTCCTTTAGTTCTTGTTATCCATGTCTAGTTATTGTCGTCACACTCTTGTGTAGCATGCTATATTCATTGTTTCCTTTACGTTTCTTTTATTGTTGTATCTAGATGTTAAAGCATATCCCTTGCTGTTTAATTATTTCTATAATTGTCTCCTTCATGTGCCTTGCTTTCAATCCTTGTCATTCAATTATTGGTTGCTCTCATTTCTATGCGCTTTCAATTCCTGCTATTCATTATCTTCCTTTATATGCGCAATTCAATTATTATATATGTTACGTTATACTACATCATGCATCATGTCATTGGAGAATGCATCATCACACATCATGTTAATAGAAACTAAATAGGGAGTGCCACTAGGTGGTACTCACATATGCATTATGTGAGGGAAAAACGTTAAGGAAATATGAGAAAGAGAAGAAAAAGGGAGTTGGGTAGCAGATCTAGTTCGCGGCTAGGCGAAGCCCCGTACCTCGACGAGAACGGGGACTTAGTTGTAAGTAAAGGGTTAGGTCCGATCAACTATTTCATCCCCTAAGAACCCTCCAATCTCTAGTTCGATGTACGAGTAAGGAACCCAAGAACCAACAATTTAATGAAAGGATTGGTTTGGGTGGCCCCCATTCCAAAAGGACTAAAGAGAGGCATATCATACTGCATAAACCCTTTTCTTTACTAAGCCTTTGGGCTTACAGTTTACTTGTGGTGTAAGTGTAGGTAATCATACGAGGAGACGACAAATAGATAAAAAAGCAGGGATGAAGGATTTGCACGTGCAAGACTCGTGGTTGGCCAGGCTAAAGAGAGTAAAAGAGAGAACAATTGTAATTCAATTGTATTTAATGGTTTAGTCTTCATTCCACAAACACAGTATTTAACAGTTTAGTTTTCACATCTCAAACGATTTACGCTTCTGCTATATTTTAATAACTCCATTATGTTTTCACAAAAGACTTTATAGCTGCTTCCGCTATGTTTTAAGAAAAAAGATTTTAACGGTCTGGTTTTGCACTCTTCTATTATATTAAAAAGGTTTTAATTTAAGGTTTTAGCAGTTTGATAAAAGTTTTAAATTTTAGCAAATTTTTAAAGGAAAAAGAAAAAATGGGTCGTTACACTTTGTAATTACCGCTTGGTTGGACTGTGAAATATATACTCTGTGCATGGAAATTATGGAAGTGTAATCTTTAAGGGGGTTGTGAAGTCTATTCGATTATTTTAGTAATAGATGATTGAAATTGTTAGGTGAATTAGAGTATTTGGAATTAATAAATAATGAATGAAGAATAATGCTATCAAAGTTGGATTTCATAATTGGTAAATATTGATGAATAAATGTTAATTATTTTGAAGGTACTAATGGGAGAAGGATAAAGAGCAAAACTTGCTACGGAAATAGGTAAGTGATACGCACTGTTTCGTGAATTGCACTGTGCTTGCTGAGTGTTTATTAGAATTAGGTTCTTTTAATGATATGTTTAATAGATGAGCATGCTTAGAGATTATAGTAATGATGTGATAGACACTCTATGCATTCATGAGCATCATGGATCATGGTTTCCAAAATGATACGAAAATGGGTTTTCATGCATGGTTTTAAAGAATGGTTTAATGGATGCTCACACATACTAAGTGTACGGTGTTTTTGAGGGCTGATCACCCAAAGTGTAATACCATCATTTGTGTTATAGAAATATCCATTATATCATGGAAAGTGAAAAAAATGATAAACGAATGTTAAATGATAAAAAGTAAAGTAAAGAAAAGACAACGGTATGATGTGAGGCTGTTTCAGTCATTGGTGGGCACAGTTGCTTGTTGGGCTTTTGGATTATGCCATTGCCGCTAGCTGAGCTTTTAGATTATGCCATTGCTGCTCATATTGGTTGTGAGGTCCCTGGATTATGCCGGGACAGACGGACCAATGGTTAGTGAGGTCATGTGAGCCCTTGGTGGCCATGGCTGCTAGCTTTTGCTTATGTCATTGTAGCAAACTTTCAGAGTATGCCATTGCTGCTATACCAAAGGTGTTGGGTCAGAAAACGATAACAGGAACAGAAAACAAGGAAAAGATTAAAACGTAAAAGATAAAGAAAAATGAAAACAAAAACTGAACATGGGTTTTAAAAGAGCATGCACTGAGCATTAGACTCATTAGTTTATGTCTTGTGATGTAGGTACACGCACAAGAATATGTGAACAAGTTAAGGAGCAATTGATGAAGAATTTGCATGCACGGATCTTGTGGCTAGCTAGGCTAAAGAATTTAAAAGAGAAAAGAGTTTTTTAAAGATAAAGAAAAATATTTATTTATTGTATTTTAAATGATTTATTTTATGTTTCTGCTACGTTTTCCAAAAGGTTTTAAAAAAAAAAGATTTTTATAACAAAAAAGTCTTCTGCTGTTTTTATAAAAGAAAAGAAATTTTTTTAAATTGTACACCTTTTCAAAGGAAAGAAATTACAGGTTGTTACATTTTTGGAGAGGTCGATCAGCTGAAGGGGCATGATTGATTGGTTCGAAAGCAAAATCTATACAGATTGTTGCCATTTTTGAAGCAGTGGATCACCTGAAGGGGGATGATCAATTGAGTCCAAAGCAAATTGCAAAATGTTGATTTGCGGTCGATTGTACAGTAGAGGATGATCAATCGGTTTTTTTTTTTTTTTGAAGCAGAATTTGAGGTTGATCATCAGTGAGGATTTGCGATCAATGACGTGAAGAAGGTGATCGATCGAGATACCAAGAATCGCTTTGAAAATGTCTAACTGTCACTGGGAAAATGGACTGTCGCTTGGAAAATGAATGGTCACCTCTCTCTATAAAGTTTATAAACATATTAGATGAAGATTAGACAGAGGAAAACATAGAAACCTTCTGGAGTTCTCTTAAGGCAATCTTGCGTTCTTGGTCTTCTGGTGAGCGTGGTCTACTATAGAGTATACGGCTGTGCTGCTGTGCAATTGTGGGGAAGGCACTTCAGTAAGAAAGGATTTTACAAAGAAATGTAGGAGATATATTGGTTGTTTATGAATTAAATTCTCTATTCTTCAATTGGTTTAAGTCTGATGTGTGAAATATGATTCTGTTGGTTTAGTTTGTTGAGAATCATTGTTCTAGTGATGTATTTTCGTTCTATCAGTTATTGGTTTGATATTGAAAATTATGATGTTGAGAAGTAATCCTCTAGAGATGTGGGTTAATATCAGTCGTTGCCTTAATATTGAGAATCATGTTGTTGGATTGAAACTGTTTCCTATTGATCATAGTATTGACGATATTGGTTTAGGACAAGGATAGATTATCTCTGTTGGTATACTATTTTGACAAATTATTAGTGGAGATGGTTTTGTTGATTTTAGCTTCCTAGATATTGTGAAAGATTCATGCTCGAATAATTAAGTTTCTTAAGCTTTATCATACAGGTTTTAAGTCATATTTTTGCTAATGCAATGATAGGCAGTATTGAGGACTCATGCTTCATTAAGTGGGGTACAGTTAAAATGGAAGGAAAATATGATATGTGTTGAACTTGCTAAGGACCTGAGGTAAGTGATAGATGCTTGTCCTTTCCCCTTAAGGGCTACATCACAAAAAGTAAGATTTACTGTTTATTCACTTGAGAATTGTTTGATGCGTGTTGATTGTGTTTAACAGATGTTAAATGTTGATCATGTTCTACTTAAGGATGTATTTCTCTTGGTACGTGAATTTACGAATTGGTTAATGTTATGCTTATTAGAGCTTAAGTTATAGGATTATGATCATGCTCATGCATCATGGATTTGAAAAGATACGAAAGTAATTTATCATGCATATGTTTTGAACATGGTAATTGAATGCTCATACATATCAAGTGGATGTGTTTTGGGTTAGTGGTATGGGATTCTAATATAAGAACAAGTCTGTGAGGGTTGATCACTCAAAATGAACAACATTCATTTGGGCTGTATGATTATCCATTGTATCATTAATGGTAAATGTAAATGACTTAAATGGAATAAATGTAAAAGGGCGTGTGGGGGATTGGGAGATTGGTGACGGTCCTTGGTGATAACACCCTTGATGGATGCAGCTCATCCCACAAGGGGATGGAGTGACGGTTAAGTCCACATATACCATACGATGTATCCTTTCTTCTGTACTAGAAATCCCCAATGTTTGGACTGATGAATGAAATGTAAACTGAAAGATAGAAAAGATACTGAAAGGAAAACAAAAACCCCATATGTTTTATAAAAATGCATTGCATGCGCATTTGCATATTTACTATCTCTTACTGAGCATTAGGCACATAGTTTAAGTCTTGTGATGTTGATATGCACGGTAATGAGAAAAGGAGCAGTTGATGAAGGATTTACGCATTGTGGACCGGGGCTGGCTGGGCTAAAGGATGAAAGAAAATGTAAAAGGTTTTATACAATATTTGATTTGTAAAAGGTTTTATAATTATGTTCGAATTGTAAAATGAAAAGAATTTTACTTATTGCACTTTTTGACATTTTGTTTTATTAAGCATAGTCTTCTGCTACGCAAAGTTTTAACTATTAAAAATGTACTTTGAATACGTGGTTGTTCAATTAGTTTTCAAATGCAAGTCTTTTGTTGTGTAATGTAAAAATTTTAAATTTCTTGTGTCTTATAAAACAAAATGTCTTTCGAATTATGCGTTTTAAAATGTACAAAAAAGGGTCGTTACAGGCAATTACATCTCAGACTCGAGACTCGAATGTGTAGGATTGATATTGGACCTAACTAAGGGGGGGGGGGGGATTAGGCTAACTAATTTTTTAATGTAATTAGTAAATTCCATTTGCTAAATATACTATCAATAAATATACAATTAAAACAGCCATAAAAATAAAGAGTGAGGGAAGAGATTGCAAACAAGTTTGATAACACAGTTCAACCAACCTTGCCTATGTTTGCATTTCAAGGCTCCCTCTTGAAGTTTTCTTACTTCTATAACCTACCAAGTTATAACCGATTGAACTTCTAGGCATTAATCAATTGACATGCCCTGGACCCCGCCTCATTTTTATTTATTTTGATTTAATTTAAGTATTTTAATTTGGGCATTTTTGCAGTTATTTTGGTTGTTTCTGTGGCATCTATGCTATTTTGGAGACGCCCGTTATTATCGTTATTTTGTATCTGTTGTATGTCTTTGTGTAAGGGATAATAAGGTAATTTGCTAATTAGGCTTAAACTAATTAGCTCATTATTTAATTGGTTTTTGGAGTTTGTAATGGCAGAGTATTTTGAATACAAAACATTTTTTTTACGGCGCCTTGTCGCTGTTTGGAGTTTTCTCCAGTTGCACAACGTTTCTCTAGTGAGTAACATCCAGCGAGCGGAGTGTCCCAAATTAAAGCCACCATCTTGCAGTTTCTGGTGTCTTCTCTCGTACTTCTTCCTTCTCTCCAAGGTGCCGCCGTTGGAGAACTCTTCTGTAAGGAAGAAGAGAACTACCCCAATCCGAGCTGGAGCGCTGCCATCGCGAGGCAGCCATTGCAGTCAGAGACACCCTTCAGGTGTGTTGTTCGGACTAGCCCGTTAATTTTCTGTCCCCATTTCCACCACTTCCTTGTTCCGCCATTCCTTCATACTTCACATAATCACTTCACCTTCATCTTCATCGTTCGTCCATTTTTCCAGCCACTGTCGAATTCAAACTCATACATCCCCATGAGCCAACCATTTCCACACCCTCCAATCCCTTCCTCTCCATCAACAAATTCATCTCTGCTTCACAGAGACCATCTCCCATTTCAAGCTCTCTTTCTCTATCAATTTCGCCTTTGTCCATTTGAATACAATCTTCACCAAAATCCTGACTTTGGGCCTCAGACCAATCCGAAGTCTTCTCCCTGTCACTTTCTTAGTGCAAAGGCTCGCCTGCATTGCCTTTCTCCATTTTTTGCCCTCCGTCAAATTTGGCGTTCTTAGCCTTCTCGACCTTTGTTGGAAGCATTCGAGCTTCCAGGAGCATCCTTCAATTTTTTTGCCAAGTCAGCCTCCACTTCTCCATTTAATTTCTGCCACCTGTCCTTACCATTTAATCCATCTCCCCCTTTTATTAAACTTACCTGACTCCCCCATTTCCTACCCGCCTCCTTCTCTCCCGCCAACAATCGCCCTCATCTCCAATCTCCAGTGGCACGTCCACTGGTTCAAGGGCATCCCGGGGCACATCATCAATCCTTACAATGACTATTCTAGGACGTCACCCTTCAAATGTCTCTTAAGTACATACATAGAAGTTCAGAACAGTGAAATACAAACTAGAATGCCTAAACTTTCAAAGGCATTTAATCTCAAGTTAAAGAATGAGAGAGTTAGGCTAAGCACTCAGGATTTGAAGAGAAGTGTTGAAAATATGGTTGACAGCACTTTGGTGTATTTGCTCTCTTCTTGAATTTCAAATTTGAAAGTGCCACTATTTATAGTTTTTTTAAACTCCTAAGTCACAGGCATCCGTAGTTAATGTTATGGGCATCTGCAATATGTTCGTTGGAGACCCGTCAGACACAACAAAAATGGGAGGTGGATGTCCACACTCAATACATGAACTGTCGCAGTGGTCATCCGCCTTCTGTGTGGTTGACCACATCATTGAAAATTCATCCTTTCTTCAAAGGTTGGATGTTTACAAGTTAAAATGTCCCTCTGGAATAGACGATCGCTTCGTACACATTTTTACTTCAGAAGTACTGGCGAGATGTTCACATGTGAAAATGTCCCTCTAAACTGGATGACCGCTTCATACATTTTTGCTTCTAACTTCTCAAAATGAACTTCCTAACTTTGAGTCATATAGTTTTACCCTTTAATGCATGTACTTAATAAACATGTTAGTACATTTAAATACCCATTTTCAAGGGTATTTCTAGTATAATAACTTGGAATTATATCATCAAATAATAATATTTATTAATCACATTCATCATCAAAATAAACATACTTAGACTCCTAAGTCAACAATCTCCCCCTTTTTGATAATGACAATTACTTATTCTAAGTTATACATTTGCTCCCCCTGTGTTCATGACAATTAAATACCATCTAATCTCAACTAGTCTTTCTCTTCACTTTTCTCTCCTCCTTTGTTAGTATCAAAAAGAAATTATTGAGGGGATACAAAAATTGGACAGAGTATCCACTATTTTCTTGCTCCCCTTTTTGTCATATAAAGTTCTTGCATTAGAAATGATCATACATCCAAGACAACTAAAGGCCCAACCAAGGCATTCAATATCAGGAAGGAGTATCTTTTATCATCAAAATCAAATTGAAACATACAACATTTCAAGCATTTAAATTCAAACAATGTCTTACATCATCCAAACATTTCAAGTCCTCAATCCCAAAAAAAATCATTAAGTGAAAATCTAAAGTTTTGGAAAATTAGATTAAGTGCGAGGAGACAGTCCAACACTAGATGACGGTTAAGCACGAATAGCATCCTTTGGTCGAGCCACGCACGAAAAGTCATTATCCCCTACTTCATCTATTGATTATTGAATCTTATCCATTTTGAGAGTATATTTTCTTGAGTGGCCTTAATCTCCTGCATTTGATGGGAGGAAGCCTAGTTGGCAAATTATACTTGTTAAGACAAACTTTTGAGAGCAGAGGATAGACTTGTAATGTTGCCAAGAAGGGTGTTCCAGTTCTCCTTAGATACAATCATTTAGTGAGAGGATGGATGATGAGATGAGGAAGGAAGAGATTTAGAAGGACTTTCATCATCCACTAGAGCATCCACAGTAGGAGGGGAAGGATCAGAGGAAGAAGTAGCAGCTGAGGTGGAAACACGTTGATCTGCATTGAAAATCAATTCACCTCTAAGTTGAATTATGCCCATCCATCTAAGAGTACGATGATCATAAATATCAACTTCTTTTTTCCTTCCTACATGCCTCATTCGGGGGGATCACAAATTAAAGAGCTCGAGGATCTTCTGGATTAACATGATGCAAGGTAAATTCTTGTTGCAGTTCATAGGAATATCCTGCATATGCCTCAAAATTTCATATTTTGGATTGAACATTTTTCCATACAAAATCTTCTCCATTAGATATAGGTCCATACAACTGATAATTTCTTGATGACCATCACAAGGTAAGATAGTATGAGAAATTAGGTGATGGAGAACTCGACCTTTGATGTTGAGATCCTTCAATTTCAGTTTGTAAAATCCACCACTGTTTGGATTCTTGTAGATCAATTTCAGAAACTCAAGCCCTTCTCCTAGAGCAATAAAGTCAGGATCTTGAGAAATGTGATAATGCTCGTCACTTGGCTCATCCATTGAAAAGCCAATGTGATCATTAATAGTTTTCAAAGTATGCTTAATTTCCTAACCTAAGACATATGATCTAACAATAGCTGGTTGAATTGAGGTTGACATATTAGCATAAAAGAGATAGATAAGTCTCTCATTAGTGTCACAACTAATATTGCATAAGCCAGATAATCTAATTCGATCAAATAGCTGGGCAATGCCTAGAGAACTAAAACAAGAAAAATTCCTTCTTTTGGAGAAATTGACAGAACATTCCTTAATATCTGATTCATAATGAATTCTATCATTTTCAGACCTAAATTCAAAAGAGAAATACCCTGATGAAGGATGTTGACGTGCTGGGTGGATTTTCCCTAAGTTTGTGAGTAGTTTTTCATTTTAGCGTTATTTTGGATGAACTTGATTCCATACTACACAGTATGATAGAGGTTCAGAGAATGGCTAAGAGTTTTAGAAAGAATGACACATTGAATTCATGAGCAAGAGAGGAGGATATGTGGGAATTGAGGTGAGAATAATTTGTAGAGGAAAAACTAGAAGAGGGGTGAGCTAGAGTTGACAAAAATCACACAGGGAGACAGGAAATCATTGGGGATAAATGTTTAGGGCATTCATGGACATGACCAAGGACGTCCTGCCTTGTATAAACTCGATAGAGCGGGCACATAGATCATTAAAGGTAGGCTATCAGACGAAAACCTAAAAAAAATTAAGGAATCTAGAATATTTACGGTCGCTTGATCCTTGTCATAGGATGACCACTTCGTAGGAAAAGTTAGAAGGTTGATGCAATATGTTTAGAGGCAAAGAAATTCTTTGTTTACTTTTACATTTGACAAACATTAAGTTTTATCCATTTTAAAAATGACTAATGAAAGACCCTTAACTAGGTTGTTTCTTGAAGTCTTAGCTAAAGGATCTATTCCTAATATTCTATTTGAGAACAATTAGTCAATATAGAAGTTTGTACAAAAACACTTCACATTAAGGCAAAAAATTATTCAAGCCAAGAGTATAAATATATTCATTTGAACTAACCTCAAACATACATACCCTTTGGAGTCACCTGTCATATGCCTAGGATATCCCTGATCCATGTCATTCATTTTAATTAGAGAATATCCACCCTACAAACACAACTCAATTGCCTTTCTTAGATACCCAAATCTATTGAGTTTTAAGTTTGGTTCCTTTAGGAACCCATACAAATTTAGAGAATAATTTTGATTTCAAAGGACAAGAAAATGATTTGTGTTCTATTGAATTACATGTATGACAAGTAGATGGACTACCAAAAAAATTTCTTGTATGCCTTCTTCTTTTAGAATGGTTCAAATCCAATTTCGACTTTAACAAAAATTACTCTTTGTTGTCCTAGAATCATATTTAAAATTTTTTTTCCATTTGTAAATTTAAGCACTATACTATTCAAGTCATTATTTTTCGCTTTCAAATTGCAAATATCATTCTCAAATGATTGAATAACGCTAACATGCTTTTTCACTAGATTTTCATTTTCCTTCTTTAACAATTTATATTTACATTTAAGCATGTTGTATTGTTCAATTAATTCATCAAATGCATCCAACATATCATTATTGTCAAAATTTTCCATCTACATCGCTAGAGGAGTCATGTATCTTATTCTCCTTAGCCATGAAGCAAATGATTGCCACTTTCTTATCTTCAGAAGATGAATCTTCTTCACTATTGTCTCAAGTGGCCAATATTGCTTTCTTCTTGAATATCCTTGTTGTCTTCTTTGCCTATGGGCATTTGGTTTTGAAGTGATGGGGTTGTTTGTACCCAAAGCACGTGATCTCTTTCTCCCCTTTCCTTTTTCTCCATTGAAGAAACTTGTTGAATTTCTGAGTCATGAATTTTATGCCCTCATCATCATCTTCATCTTTCTCCTCGGATTCAATGTAGTTGCTCAATGAGGCTTAAGAGCTATATTTGTAATATCCAAAATTTTTGTAATGCTAAACATACGACTTAGGTGATGATATTGGAATGTTAGGAGCTGAAATAGACCATTAAAGTGTTGGTCAGGAGAAACATACTGGAAAAAGTGAATTATGATACCTCAAATTATGTTATGTTAAGCTTAAGAGGATAATTAAGAATTTATTGGAATTGACTTGGATAATTCAAGATATTGGTCAAGAGAAACGTATTTGGAAGAAGTAAATTGTGATACCCTGGATTGTGTTCATAATTAGCTTAATGGAAAAATAAAGATTATTGGGAAATTGTTTGATGTTATTTGGAGTTAGATAAGATGATATTAGAACTGGATTAGTGATTGACAGTTACTGAAATTGGAAGGGATGGATGAAAGCTTTTGTTTAAAGTATTGGTAAGAGAAACTATATTTGGATAAAATAAGGTTGTTTATAATTAAGAGCATAATGGGTTTAGTAAAGAATAAGGTGGAAGACGAATTGTGGATTATATATCCTAAATATTGAAGGATAAATCTAAGTAGAAGTTTGGATAATTTGAAAATGTGAATTATACACCGAAGATAGGAGAATAAGGTTTTTATATATATATATATATTGGAATATATATTCGGAGAGGGAGTCTCGGGCGGTTGATCGATTTGTAATGTGGCAGTCGATCGTCCATTGATGGAATCGATTGACTGACGTTAAAAATAAGGAATTTTTTTTGGATGGTTTGCGGTTGATTGTCCAAAGGAATCGATCGACCGACGAACTGAAAAGCTGTTTGAAATGATAACTGTTGCATGGAAGCTTCTGGGCTTAACTCTAGACGCTTCAAGGAATGCTCAAACGTCCCTCTCTTTGTCTCTTCACCTTCATGTGGACACTAAAGAGGTGCTGCGGGTGGCCAATAAATAGAGGAGAAGGAGAACGAGAATGAGAGTGAGGAAAAACCATTGGGAAACTCTAGAGAAATTTTGAGAGAATGGTAGGGAGGGTTTTTATAGAAACTGTCAGAGGGAGAAACAGAAGTGTGTTGCTTGCTATTGTGTTTTGTTCTTCTGGTGATGTTGTGGTGCCACGGTAAAGAAGTTATGAAAGAAACATACTGTGAGTTTCTGGAGTTTTGGTGAGAGAGGGAGATGATTCTGTGACTTTGTGAGAAAGAGAAGGTCTATTAGGATTCTGAAGCGTAAGAAAGTGGCTCTGTTATGTGAAGGACAATAAGAACGTCTTGGAGAAGGTCTGAAGGAGAAAGCTAAGAGTGAGTGCATGGTTGTGAAGAAGTGATGGAAAGGTCTGTGAATGGTTGGTTGTGGTTTTGGAAATAGAGAAGGTGGAGTGAGAATCTAAGAGTTTTGTAGAGAAGGGAAACCGAGAGTGAGTGACAGTGGGTTGCTAGAAATTGAGAGAACTTGAAGGAGAAGAATTCTATAAGGAAGAAAGTTGCTAGGTATTCTCCATGTCCGTGGCTCTTCTGATAAGTAAAACTTGCATTCTTATAATGGTTATGTCATTAGTGGTTGTTGATAGAGTTTGGTTCTGCTTGTTTCTACTTATTACTTGTGTAGTATATTCAACTTGTTGGTTTACTATTGGAAAATAAGGTTTTGTTTCTTGTTATACTAAGATATTGGATTGGCAATAGTGAATTGGAATAAGAAATTGGAAATTATATATTGATGGGTATGAATGAACCTATGCTACTGTTTTGATGTGGACGTAATTTGGACCATGTTTTGTTATTGGATTTATGTTATTAGCTTGGTTATTGCTATCCATTGGGTTTTATTGCTAAGGACTGTCAAGTAGACTAGATATTCTCTTTCTTGGAAGTATTAAACATGTTAATTAAAGTTAGGGAACTCTATTGTTGGAAATTTATTATTAATACGTATATGTGTTAATTATGAATAGGTTTTATGAAAGGACAATTTAAGTGCTAACTCATTAAAGCTAAGGACTCCATATAAGTATTACTACATGTGTTTTGTCCGTAAGGACCTACATCACAAGAATTAGGGTTGTTTGATGCCTACATTTACTAGATGTATAGGTTATGTTATATATGGGAGATCTATTGTTGATTGATTGTTTGGTGTGAATTGTATGTTTATTAGTATAGGTTATGTTATGTTTGGGAGATGTACTGCTGATTGATTGATTGGTGTGAATTGTATGTTTATTAGATTTCAATTCAGTTCCTTAGTTAGGGATGAATCATGTTTTAAGGATAAGGTAGATGAACATGTTAGATAGAATTGTATACTTGCATAATTGTTCCTAATGCACAGGAAAATACAAACGTAATTGAATTAAACAGAACAAAAATAGCTGTTTTTGTGGTTTGGTAATTTGAGTCTGGCACAGGAACCAAAGATATAAACAAAATAAAATGAATAAATGTAAATGGGTGCTTTCTTCGTGAGTTTAGATACTGAAGAGGTTGCTCTCACGTGGAAACAAACCCGTGCAGGTGAGTTCGGATATTGACGAGGTTGCTCTCACCAAGTCAAGTTTACATACTAAAGAGGTTGCTCTCACCCAATGCGTCATCTTGAAACTAAAATGGAAACAGAAAAATCGAAACAGAAATGGTTTAAGTTCATCATGATAGAATAAGTTCACCATCATGATACAAGTTTACCGTTGTGGTATAAGTTCACCGATCTGGTTTAAGTTTATCAGTAACGTACAAGTTCACCGCTAGAATATAAGTTCACCGATTTGGTTTAAGTTCACCAGTTAGGTACAAGTTCACCAGTTTGTAAAAAGTAATGGAATAATGAACATTGAAAACTGTATGTGTTTTAAAGAGCATTGCATAAGCACTTTTATTTTTATACTACTTACTGAGCTTTAAGCTTATAGTTATATCCTGTGATGTAGGTATGTATAGTATGGAAGATAGCAGCAGTTGATGGGGCATTTGTACGTTGTGGGCTTGGCGGCTGGTTAGGCTAAAAGATTTAAAGAGGAAAATGTAACGATTGGTAGTAATGGTTTTAAAGAAAGTGAACCTTAATTATAGTAATTGTTTTATTAAGAAGGTTTTTCAATTGTGTTTAAATTCATATGGTTTTGTAAATACAAGTCTTTTGCTGTTATAAATGTTTTCAAGTTATAAAGCCATAAATTATGACATATTTTAGTAATAAAAGGTTTAACGAAAAAAAGTTTATTTATGCACTTCTTATTTAAGCTACTTTTCAAATGGAAAGTCGTCCACTATAATTTAAAAAGATAAAGTTTTCAAAATCATAAGTTTTTAACTGTCAGAAAAAGCGGGATGTTACAAATGGTATAAGAGCTCCCAGGTTTTAAAATCGGTTCTGTAAACTGCCTACCAGCACAAGTCACAACGTGGAAATACTTCATTGACTCTATGTATGTTGCTTTGCTTTATATGTTGCCTTGCTTTATATTTTGATAGATTTTGTTATTTATATTATGCATAGATTATAGGTTGTCTTGACTATAGGTTAGTATGAAGAAGGTGATAAGTCTAAGTGCTTCCTAATATACATTCCTGTAAGAAAACTAGTTTAATGTTTTGAAACAACTAATACAACACTATTGTAGGAAAAATAGAATGGCAAGGGGAACCAGAGGAAATGATAAAAAATTAAATAAATAAATATTGGACAATGGAATAGATGGATAGGTATATCATATGGAAAGTTAATTGTTACCTTTTCATAAAATAATTAAATAATTAATAAAAAAAATAATTAGATTGCCGGGTTAAATGATAGAAACAAAATGGAGGGAGAACAAGTCAGAATGTGGATCCAAGAGACATAATGATTAGTAGATTGACAGAAGTGTTGGAGCACCATATTCAATTTATGGATGTGAAAGGTTTCGATGATTGAAGCCGCCATACTTTGTGTAATACCCTGACTTTTCATAATGAAAATTAATATGGGTAATTGGGAAGTAATTGGAGGTAATTAGATTATTTGGATAATCATTAAAGATTTATTGATGGAATTATTAGGAGTGGTTAAGTAAGGTATTTATAGTGTTTAAATTGTTGGATTAATTTGAAGTGAAGAGAGAGAAGAGCAGGGTATGACCAAGTCATATATGTGATGACCTTATGTGTATGGCAGACGTCCCTTGTGTTGTGTGAGTTGGTGGATGCCTTTGTGGAAGAGAGGGCATCGCTTGGTGGTGGACAGACATCCTTTATAAAGGGATGGATGTCCGTTATGGAGGGGATTGGACACCCCTTGTCTGGATGAACGTTCTTTGTGATGACGGATGTTTGATGTGGGAAGAGAATGGATGTCCTTTATCTAGGGACAGACATTCGTTATTATGTTGTGCACCCTTTTGAAGGCGAATGGTTTTGTAAATGGCTGGTGCCTTGTGTAATAAAGGTTACGATGGAGCAAAATGGACATCCTTTATATCAAGACGGACCTCCCTCATGGAAGGTGAGTGTTAAGTATGAAAATTGGAACGACATTGTTTGGACGAGGGTGGACGCCCCTTATAGGAAAACGAACGTCCCTGATGGTGAAAAAGAAGACTGTCATTGGTTGGATTTGATGGACATCCCTGACGGACAAATAAATTGTGAAGGCGACAGACATCCCTCATTGGGAATGGACGTCCGTTGCAGTGAAGGAACTGAAGGATGACTAAAACGTTAGGGTGAAGGAAGTTCCTCATGAGGAATGGATGTCCCTCATGGTAAAGAGTTTGATGGATGTCTCTTAATGGTTGACGGACCATTTTAAGAATAGAGAAAGAGAGGAGAGGTGACAAGGGGGAGTGGCCAAACTACAGCGAGAGAGAGAGAGAGAGAAGTGGAAGCTCGAGCTTGGGTGCTCTGGATGGCTCTAGTCATGCGCGTTGTCCGGTGAGCGGCGAACGGGTTTGGGAGAGCGATTTTTTGTCTAGGGCTTGACGTAGCAGCTTCATGGGAAGGTTCGGTGCGAGCTTCGGGTCAAAGTATGTTGCAATCGATTGAGCCCTTGTGGAGTTCTGGTAACTGGTTGTGATTGGCAAGAGAGGATTTGCAATTGTGTGGTTGCAATGTCAAAGGGTAGGGGGCTGGTGGTTCGTGGAGAGAAATGGTTGGGGCAGTTTGTGTTCCACGTTGGACCGAACCGGTCCATTGCTAGTTCTTGCTCTGGAAAAGGCCATAGCGTGGATGTACGTGAGGAATGTTGCTGAGTCAGGGTATGGCTTGGGGACACCAGTGGGTCTCTATGGCAGAGGCATGATACAGGGTGCCTCTTTGGTAAGGTAGAAATGTAGAGGAAAGGGGAAGGGCTGGAAGAAATGCTCTCGGGAGATTTGAACAGAGGGAGTGTGTCTTCTGGAGAAAAGGAGAAGTGAGTATGAGGGAGGCAATGAAGTGGATTGGAGTTGCAGCACTTGGTCCAGCTACTCGCGGTTTTTCCTAGTAAGTGAAGTCCTTCACTTTTATTCTAGAGTTTTTTTGGATTTTAATGCAGATAAACGGATGATATGATTAAGGTTCTCTGTTTTAAGTGTTAAGATTTATGTTCTTCGGGAGGATATTACTCTTTGTTGCTACTGCTTTGGGTAGTACGAGGAACGATAAGGGATTGTTGTCTGCTGTTTGGTTGTGAGTGGTTAAACTCTGCTGATTGAATTATTTAGTACCTCTGTTGTTGAGCTGTTCCTGGGCTTTGTGAAAGATGATGCTTGGAGGTATTGTTCCGTGGTATACACATTAATGGTGAGTTTGAATTCATCCTTTGTTTTTGTGCTACAATTCGTAATTATGCTCTGTTTTGTTGGTTGTGGAAAATAGTAGTGAAAAATATGTTGGTTCAAGCTGGAATTGAGTTCTATGTTATTCTATTTGGAAAGGTTATATTCTGTGTTATTGATTGGTTCTGCCTTGGATTAAATTACGGAGATATTATGCATGCATGTTGAATTAAATTCATGCATTGTGAGCTTAAAGTTAAGTGTTCTACACATTGGATATATGCTCTGCACGTTTGGATGGTTTTAACAGCTATTTTGTTGGTTTTGTCACATATTCTCCATGTTAAGATAATTGGGTTGTGCTTTGCTTCCCTGTATTGTTACAGTGTGGATTCAATTATTGGGATAGGTTATTTTCATTTTAGATGTCAATGGAGTTCCTAAAACTAGTATGCAATTAAGGAAAAGAAAAGATAATGAAACTAATAAGTTGTGATTATTAATAAGTAAATGTTTTTAATTATGAAGGTATATAAAAGGAGAAGAAGGATAAAAATTAAGTGCTAATATGCGTTAATGCTTCGAGATAAGAAATTGAGTAGAGTTGTTGGCCAGTGGAGGCCCTACACTATTAGCAGTGTCTTTCCTTTAATTGTTTGCCTGTTCTGTGAAACTATCGACTACTATCTGTTATTGAACATCGTAGATTGATAATGTTTCATTCTGATAGTTGATTGCTCTCTGCTAGATTGAATCTGTAAAATAGTTGGTGTAAAATAGTTGATTGCTCTCAGTTAGATTCAATTCGAGAAATTAATTAGGTTGATATTTTGTTCTGCACAATGATTACCCACTTCTGTTAGCTGAAATCTAGAAGCTGAGTGTAATGGAATCGATTCTGTAAGTCTGTAATGCTTAAGACCCATAAAAAAAGAAAATATCTTCTATTAGTAATCAACTTTGCTATATTGCTACTACTAAGCTTTGCTTATGATTTATACCCCTTCTCTGTTGGACTTTAATTATAAGGATGCTTTACACTATTGTTTATTTTACAATTTGATTTCATTTCATAAGTGAACTGTTGAATCATTGACTGTGATAAATGACATAATGTTTCTATTAGCTTTATGTTAATTGTTGGCTTGAATTTTGTGAATTACACGTGCATCTTATAGTTGTTCTTTGATATTTCTGCATCATCGAGTCTAGAGATTCATGCATCATATTAATAGACATAGGAGTGATGCCACGCTGAGCTAGTATTCACACTACATGGGAGAGGCATTTCATGGGAGAGACCGGACTTAATAAACATAACGGGAATTGGAAGTCGAGGAAAATAGTCTGGAAACTATTCTCTTTTTGAAAAGATTTTCAATATCTCAGCTCAATGAGTGGGTTTAACTATTTGAGACTAATTTAATCAGACATATGCATGCATCATACATCTTACCGTTTATTGGGCATTAGGCTCAGTTTACTTGTGTGTGTAGGTACATGTACGAGAACAAGTGAATAAATAGTTGATGGAGGATTTAGACGCGCGGATCTTGTGATTGGCTGGGCTAAAGGCATTAAAGGAAATTGATTGAGAAAGTTTTGTAAGAATAGGAAAAGATTTATTTATTTTATTATTCAAATAATTGATTTTATGTATGGAAGTTTTTCTGCTGCGATTCGTAAATGTGTTTTATGAAAGAAAAAGTCTTCCGCTGATTTTATAAAAGAAAGATGTTTTGAAAAGTTTTAAATTTCACGCGTTTTAAAAATAAATAAAAATTCGGGTCGTTACATCATATGGCTAATTTGATCCACGTTCAAGCATTGGTAATCACAAATTTGCTTCCTTAGAAATTCTTCTTTCGTTCGAAGAGTTTGAGCCTTTTGAAGCACCATATGGAGAGATTCTTCTTTAGCATAAAACCCCTCATGTTTCAACTTCCCTACTTTAGTTTCTATTAATAATTCTTCTTCACTTCACTCTCTTTATAATTAACTTGGAAGGATTCTTCTTTCGGACGATATTCCTCATTCATTGGAGACTCCATCATGAATAATGGACCTTCATGAGCATATATAAGTTCTTCTTTCAATTCTTCTACTTCATTAGTCTTTGCCACGGTGTCTTCTACACAACCTTTATCATTTGAGACCTCCAACAACATCATAGCCTTTTGGTTCAGATATTGTGAAACAATGTGTCCAAACCTTAGGCACTTGGTGCACTTGATCTCTCTAGACTTGGGCAGAGAGCTTTCCTTCACAACTTTCTTCTCCTCCACCCCTTTGTTGGTCATAACTTTTAAAACAAAAGGTTCATCTTTGGCTTCAACTTGTGGCTCGGAAATATTGGAGAATTTATGGCTTGGCCGAGAATGATAACTCTTGGTAGATCATTTTAGTTACCCTTCAATCTTCATGGCTAGTTGAATCAAACTATCCATCATTTCATAGGGTTGGATCTCAACCTCATCCTCAATCTCTTGGTTTAACCCTTTGATCTATATGGATATAGTTACAGGAATTCCACCAACTTGGCATGTCTCTCATTAAGCTTTCCTTGACTTCTAACATGTTTGAGTGCTTGGTGGTTGGTATAAATGATGAACTCCCTCGGTAGTAGATAATGTTGCCAAACTTCTATAACTCTCACCAATGCATAGAACCCCTATCATATGTTGAGTAGTTCTATGAGGCCCCCTTCAACTTCTCACTAAATGATGCAATAGGCTTCTCTTTTTACATAAGAACAGCTCCTATGCCTGTACCCAAAGCATCACATTCCACTTCAAAGATTTTGCTAAAATTTGGAAGGGCTAAGATTGGCGCATTGCATAGTTTCTCTTTGATCTTCTTAAAACTAGCGTGGCATTCTTTAGACCATTGAAAATCCTCTCTTTTTAGTACAATCTATAATTGGAGCCATTATTGAACTAAAATTATTAACAAATCTGATGTGTCCCAGAAATCCTATCTCCCGACTCTTTTTGCCATGAGGTTTGGTGTTTGATTAATTAGCTATTATTTTGTAGGAAATATTACATTAATGGATATTGTGAAAAGAAGACTTGCTTGGAGAAGATGACGTTACTCATTATGTTTTCACATGGAGCCATGCATGCAAACCTAATCGGCTAAATTCACATCGTCTCGACTTGGAGGAGCTTATATTGGTCGAAGCTAACAAGGTCAATTTGGAGCATTTTATTAAAGTTTCCACATTTAACTTATGTCTTTAGATGTTTTAATTGATAGTTGGCTGGTTTGGTTTTAATTTTGAGAATTTTAGAATGTTTTGTGATTGTAGGAACGAAGGTGCTCGGTTTGCTTGTAAACCGAGCCCTCAAGCCCTCATTTTGTATTTTCAAGGGAAATTTAGTCATTTTTTGTAGTATCATTAGAGGGTATTTAGTCCCCTCTAATGGAACTTTGTATGGACTTTTGAAACCCTAACAGAAAAATCGTAGCTTGGTGCTTTGTGAGACCCGTGGAGGAAACTCTCTCGACTACCTCATCTTTTCCCAACAATCTTCTTGTTCTTGCTAAGTCTTGGGAAGATGGTTGTTTGCTATCTTTTCCAGCAACCCCCTTGTGTTGTTGTGCTCGTGGAGTGGAGATAGTAGACTTTAGCAAACCCTGGTTGGGAGAGCTATTCCCGAAGTAGCAAAATCAATCGCCCCCTTGTGTTGGAGGGTTAGCGGACCTAGCCTGTTTTCTTGTCTGTTCAAGGTTCTTTTGCATGAAAGGTATTCATGATCATTGATCTTCTAGAGATTTCAATCAGCTTGTGTTGATTCGGTATTGATTTCGTTGAGGCTGCATATCATTTATTGGTGCTAAAAAACGAATAGAATCTGTGCTGCAAATCTGTTATTTGCGATTCCAGTTTTGCATCTCGGATTGCATCACATACAACTTTGTGTGTGTGTGATCTTTGAAGCCAAGATTTGAGAGTGTTGTTAGCTTAGTTGTTAGCTACTGAATCTATAAATTTGAGGCTTAAAGGGCATATGCAAGTGAAGTTATCATCGTTCTAATATTGTTGTTCCAAACCTGGATTTTAAAACCCTAATCCATGGTTGAACTTCCTTGAAGCATAACTCCATTTATACAACCTTTTTCAACGTGATTTTTGGACTAGAGCTATTTCTTGATTATTTATTGAACCTCTGAAATTTTGGTGATCATTGGTTTTCAAAATTGAAGGATATAACATTTTTGAATCAGGTTCCCAAAATCTGTTATGTATTTCTATTTTTAGGGCAACTTCTTGTCAACAGCATAACTCTTTTGTTGTATCGAATTTGGAGCTGATTTTTGGATACATTATTTTCTAGATTATGGACCATCAGACCTATAAATTTGAGATCTTAAATCTGTATGTAGTTGGAGTTGTCCCTGTTCTAAATCTAGAGCTCGGATTGGATAACTAGTTGATAATAGCTTATTGAGTATCAGCCACCTAGAGTCTTGGACTCTATCAAAATCTTTGATAAAAGAATGCAAGCCCATGGAAACTTTTCACTTCAAAAATATTGGTTTGAATCAACCACTCTTTGATTGCCACTAACCTTTCGTGTACCTCCATGCCTCGGTGTGAGATTATGAAATCTAAGAAAGTTAACTTTATCTTGAACAAAAGAACACTTCTTAAGACTTCCATACAATTTGTCCCCCCTCAATGTCTTAAAAAGTAACTGAAGATACTCCAAATGTTGCTTTAAGTTGATACTATAAAAATATATGTCATGAAAGTAAACAACCACAAAATTTCCCAAATATTCCTTTAGAACCTGGTGCATAACTCTCATGAAAGTAATAGGGGCATTCGAAAGGTCAAAAGGCATTACTTTCCATTTATAAAGTCCATACTTAGTTTTAGAGGCTATTTTGCATTCGTCTCCTTCCTTCATTCAGGTATGATCATAACCACTTTTAAGGTATACTTTGGAAAAGATAGTGGCACAGCCCAGTTCATGAAGCATGTCTTCAAGTCTTGGAATCGAAAAACTATATTTAATGGTGTTTTGATTTATGGCTTGACTATCAACACACATTCTCATAGTGTCATCTTCCTTGGGGATTAACAATGTAGGAATCGTGCATAGATTGAGTGATTCTCGGATATACCCTGTAACACCTCAAAATCAAGGGAATCTTTTTATCATACCAGTGTCACAAAATTGAGCCTTTTCCTTAAATGATTTCCATATAAATAATGTCTTTTATGTAGCGAAAGTCTCTCTTTTATTTATTAGTAGTTTATAATTTACATTTATTCATAACCATTAAATAAACCAAACTTTTCCTTTCAATTTTTTCTTTCTTTATAATCACCAAATACCCACTTTTTAGTCATTTCTACTACCATATGTAAACCATGCAACCACCGTAATTAGTATTTCAAAATAGTGTTTGTCAACACAAAATAGTTCATTATTCAAATATATAAATTCTAAGTCCTCCCCCATTACAAAATTTACATGTTATCACCCAGCCACCTCCCACAGCCATAACTGTTGCAACCCCAAATATTATCTCTATTGAAGACTTTCTCCATAGTTATCTTCGCCATGTTCATCCATACATAGGTCCTCATTTCTTTCTCCATCACAAGTTCATTTATGAGTTTTAATACTCAGTAAGCAATAGAAAACTGTCAAAACAATATATGCAATGAGTGATTCAATTTGCATTTTTATCTTCCACTGTTTAGTTCAACCATTGGGTACAGTCTAGGGAATGAAATTAGTACAATTTAGTCCACCGCTTACGGGACAACCAATTTCAATCCCAGCCACAAACGATTCATTACATATTTTCATTTCTTTCTTTTCTCTTTCTTATCCGTTAATTATGTAGAGCATGCAAAAACATCAATTTCGTTATAAACAGAAAGCATTTAGTTAGAGTCATAGCGTAGTAAATACTTTAAACAACAATGAAATTGAAGCCATTTAATTGGAGAACAAAACAAGTGAAGCAGTTGAATCAGAGAGCATAAAACAACACCTTTACTTAAAACAGAGTTTAAAACACACTATTCCTTACCCGTACTTTCTTTTCCCTTTGTCTATCTCTAACCTCCAAGAAAACAACCTTCAACGTATCACGTTTACTTCTTTCGACTCTACTCACTTTTCTGCCCTTTCTCATTCACGATTCACTCCCTCATATAGCGGATGAAGTAGAGAAAGAAGGGACATGTGTCGATTTCCTCTTCGTTGTCATTGGACCGCAACACAACAGATTTTGGTACTACAAATTCCAGTGTAAGCTTTTGCTAATGCTTTTCCATTCATGGTCACTAACATTCCTACAATCCCCATTTTAATGATAGCATTTAACCAAAATGATCTCTTTTCCAAACAATTGCAGATGCATTTCCATCTACGGATGCCAACGCTCCTACAAGTTCACTATTCAACGCAGTCCAATTAACCAAACAG
The DNA here is from genome assembly GCA_022433065.1 of Begonia loranthoides. NCBI lineage: Eukaryota > Viridiplantae > Streptophyta > Magnoliopsida > Cucurbitales > Begoniaceae > Begonia > Begonia loranthoides. Next base: position 12,649,652 of record CM039480.1, on the reverse strand, counting down.
TAACGTTTCAAAAAACCATGGACATAATTGACATGTCGTTTATCACTTACTCACTACATCCTTCCCTCAAGGGAAAATAACCCACCCACGGGAGCATCTATATTAGATTCCAATGACTCACAGAAATCCTAATTTATGATTTGATGGCTGCAATTTCTCCCGTATGGCAACATTCCCAACCTCAAAGGGAATATTTCCCATCAAGTGGGAGCATTTTCCCTCACCTCCTACGGCTTGATTCAATCATGCTCCACAATCTGACGGTTCTTATCCCTTCTGTGAAGCATCTTCCATGAAGCATCTTCTGCCTCCCTATTCCAGCAGCTTCCATCCCCTATTTTCTAAATCCAATGATATTTCTTCCACAATTTCTCATCAATTGCCAACAACATTATTATTGTAACATTTTTCTTTGTTAGTTTTATCTTTATTAATTAATCCAGCAATATTTATTTATCCCAAAAACCTTGTAAGTTAAAATTCTTCAATTTTAATTCTTATGAAATTCCACTTAATTTCCTTAAAATATTACTTATTTTCCTGCGATATTACATACCCCTTCTCTAGTAAGCCCATAACTTTTTTGTGTAACTCTTTGGCCTCCTTTGAATTAAATCTATAAGGGGGCTTATTTAGGAGAGCAACCTCTGGCAATAGATCAATTTGGTGCTCAATGCCACGTATAGAGGGAAGTTCTTATGGAAGTTCTTTGGGAAATACACCTTGGTATGGATCAAGGAGTGTAAAAATTGGCTCTGGAACCTCCCCCAAATCATTAAGTCTATCTTGAAACATGATGAGTACAACTAGGCCAAAACTTCCCAAGACTTTCTTCAACTGATTTTTGGACATATATAAAGTTTCCTTACTTTTCTTCTCCATCATAGTTTGATAATCTGACACATTTTTTTTTTGGCTGAAGGGGAGCTAACTTAATAGTCTTTTCACCATCCTTAATGAGTGAAAGTTGGTAAAACCACCATGCATGGCTTTTTTATCATGTTCCCATGGCCTTCTAAGTAAAATATGACTAGCACTTCTCATAACCACATCACAAACTACTTCATCATGATACTTGTCGATTGAGAAAGGAACCTTCACTTGCTTGGTAACCTTGATATCTTCCTTGTCATTGAGCCAACTCAACTTATATGGGGTGGGGTGTATAGTTTTCTCCTTACTGAGTTTTTCCACCATATCATATGATGGCACATTTACACAACTTCCACCATCAATGATTAACGAACACACTTTATCTTTAATCAAACACCATGCATAGTAGTAAGAGCCCTCCTAATAAACATAAGTCGTGGTTCATCATGAGCATAGAACACTTCCTCTTAAGGTTCTTCAACATTATTGTTTGTTTTCAAAAGCGCATCTTCACTTTCCACCTCCTTTGTGCCCTCTCTTAGAATCATCACCCTTTGATTTGGACATTGAGAAGCAATGTATCCAAACTTGAGACACTTAAAACCCTTGATTTCTCTAGTTCTTGGCTAAGAGGGTTCCCCAATATTCTTCTTCTCATCTAGTACTTTGATTTGATAGCTCTTTGCTTGAGAAAGATTTTTCTTGTTGGTTGGCTTGAGGCTTGTATGTACTTGATGTTTTTGGAAATGGTCGAGAGCCATAGGTTCTAGAGGCTCTCTTTTGTTGCCTCTCTACCTTCAAAGCAAGTTGAATCACTCCTTCAAGATGTATACACGGTTGCAATAGATTTTTCCTTTGGATCTTCAATGCTGCTTCTCATCTTGAGGGTCTCAAATTCGGTAATAATCTTCTACATTGAGTGAACCTTGTTTTAAACTTTCCATTTGCGAAAACAACTCTTGTTTGTAGTGGCTTGACACAAATGTTTTTCTCATTAAACTCTTCATCATATTCCAAGTGAGCACCTCTCCATCACCATCATGCCTTTGTTGAGCCTTCAAACTATCCCACCATAAGTTGGCATAAACCGTGAACTTCATAAAAGCTTATTGGATTTTGGTTCTTTCCGAATAGTTGTAGCATTTGAATATTTTCTCAATCCAATCCAGAAAGTCATCTCCATTACTAGAGCCCTTGAAATTAGGAATTGAAGCTTTGAATGTTTTAAGTCATCAAAAGTTTCATTATTGAACCTTGGCCTATGCATACCTTCAACATCATCATCCTCCTGCTCAACCTTTTCCATCATGGCATCCATCTCTTACCTTCCTCTTCTAACACCACCTCTTCCCCTTTGTCTAGGAGCTCTAGGAACCCTTATATTATGATTTAGAAGCCCTTGGACTTGCCGAGTTAGATTGAAAATGGTTGCCTTAATCTCATCAATTTGTCTTGATCACTAGGCTCGGCTTCCTTCAATGGAGGATGGTTTGGTTGTGGCACACTACTATCACAATTTTGAGAGGCTAAAGAACCACTTTTTGTCATCATTCTAAGGAATTTAAACATGTAGGAGAGGCTATTGAAATGGAACTTGGGCTTCATGCCAAATGATGTAAAAACAACAACACAACTAGTTGAATAGAAAGCCCCAATCAAGAGATGGTGTAATACCCTGATTTCCCGTAGCAAAATCAAGTAAAGGATAATTGAAAAATTAATTGAGTGTAATTGGATTATTCTGATAATCATTAAAGATTTATTAGATAGAATTATTAGAAGTGGTTAAGTGGGGTATTTATGGTGATTAAAGTGTTGGATTAATTAAAAGTGAAGAGAGAGAAGAGCAGTGTGTAACATCCCGTATTTTTAAAATACGTAAAATTCAAAACTTTTCTTTTTATAAAAAACATCAGGGTCTTTTTCCTTCATAAAACCCGATCGCTAACACCCGATCGCTAAAACCCGATTGCTTTACTTTCATCGCAAACATCTGATCGCTAAAACCCGATCGCTTTACTTTCACTTTTCTCTATTTACATTCAAAAACCATAACATTCTTTAAATAAAACGCAGCGGAATAAAAACAACATTAATAAGTTACAAAACTCTTTTTCAAATACTTTTCCTTTCACTTTCTAGCCCAGCCAACCACAAGATCCACCCATGCAAATCTTTCATCAACTGTCCTTTACCTGTTCATCTGTTGCTCGTTCGTACCTACATCACAAGACCTAAACTAATGAGTCTAATGCTCAGTAAGTGATAAAGTGAAGTGCAGATGATATGCATGATCATACAATGCAATTTAAGTCAATAGTGTATACATGACAAACACGGTGGGACCATGAGTAACCCGATCAATCCATAAAGGAGCAATATATAGATCAATGGGTTACCCAAGCCGTATACACTCCTTTGTTACGAGAACGTTGGGGATTTCGGAACAGGAAGCAATGAACCCTGGTATCCCATGTCACTAACCTATTTTCTTTCTAATCCGTCCAACACGGATCTATATGACAATGGGACGTCATTAACTTCATGAACCCGCCTATTTACATAGATTATTATGTCATACAATATTACGTGGATTCATACAATCCTATATGCAATAAATGTCTAATAAACACATCATTAAAAGAACCTAAATCTAGTAAACACACAACATGCAATCCTAATTCTTGCGATGTAGGGTCCGACGACCAAGGCACAGTAAGTATCACTTACCTGGCATCCATAACGCCTTTCTGTTTCTTTTATCCTCTTCGTACCTTCAAAACCATAACAACTATGCATTAATAACAATCTCCTAAACCTTAACACTTAATAATCTCATTTCCTAGCAACCTCACAATACCAATTCCAAGATCTTAAATAATGGAATCGCAATAACCTACAATGTTGCTCATTCCATCAATGTGTCATGATAAATAAACTTTACAAACCGAATAGTACTTCATCATAATTCCATATTTCTCATAACAGAGTAGAGAACTAGTTAATGCGTCTACTTAAACACGAAATTACCAAGTGAATACAAGTCATCTTCATATTTCCTTAAGCATTCGAGACTTATAACCAATAACGATGTACAAGACATTACTCACGTTTCTTAATTTAACGCTACCCATTAATCCCACCTCATTGACATAATTTAATTCTTTATCTTTACACCAATAATTAACATGTCCACCTTAAACAACCATACATAGCAACTATCGATACCATTATCCCTTATTCATCAACACAAAGTATTATAATCCACTACTCTAAGTCACCACAACAGACCATCAGTAAACAACATATTACTTCCAACCAAGCAGCTATTACGACAGTAGTTAACTCACATAACCGAATCCCATCCAATTCAATCCAATCTAAGTCCAGCACAAAATAACAATATTCTATCCAGCAACAACTCATAAAACTCAATTTAAGAGTGAAGAAAACCACTCACCAGCCAATACCCGAGGTTCCAGCTTCAACCAAAAATACAAAACCACAATCAGTAGTTGACTTCCTGAGAAAATCTGTCCTCTTCCTCTCCTATGCTGCCCTGCCATTTCTTCCCCAAAAGACACAGCCTTCTTCATTACTCACGACCAGCCCATCCCACAAATAATCCATCACACATAATTCAAAACCAAACCCAAAGCCGAATTCAACTTTAAAAAGTAGAACCAATGAACAGAGAATGATTACCTATAGCTTACACAACAATTTTCTTCACTGCTACGATCCAGAACAACACCAAAAACACCAAACAGGAGCTCATGCCAGTTCTCTCACGCACCTAGCAACTCACCTCTTCCTTTATAGCCAGAACGAGAGACGTACACCGATTTACTTAAACGATGGAGGTCCACTCACCCGCAACCAAACTAGATACTCCCTCACCGTTTAGACGTGTTACTAGCAGCATGAGTCGAAGGAGAAAATTAAAATATGGAGAAGATAATCATCTGATTTAAATGGGTTTCTCAAACAATTTTGTCCTTTCGGATGCAGTGCGTCGTCCGCAATCGTCCGTATCGTCCAAAACCAATTTCGGACGAGAAAATGCGTCCCCATTCCTTCGTCCGTACCATCCAAAATGCATATTCGGACGCCATTTAGCGTCTGCATGAGTCGTCTGCAGTCGTCCGAATGTGTCCAAACTTAGGACAGAGTCATTCAGACGCATTTTGTCTCGTCTGCATACGTCCGCTACCGTCCGAAAGTCCCCAGAATTAAAACAGATTCATTTGGACATCATCTTCTCTAGTCTGCTTCATCCGCTACCGTCTAAATGTGTCCAGTTTAAGGACAGATTCATTTGGATGCCATTTTTCTCTCGTCCGCTATAGTCCGAATGTGTCCACTTTTGTACAGATTCAAAGTGGACGGTTTTGCTGTCGTCCACGGCATCTGTACTGTGACCGTTTAGAGTTGAGGACGCCAATTACCATCCAAATTGGCATCCTCAGAAGTCCGAAACTTACTGTACACATTTTTCCTACGTTTTTCACACTTTGATTATTGTTCCAAATATTTCCCGTATCCATTTTCCTCAATTATAACATATGGATTACGTCATTAGTAATATCCCGATAATTTATTCGACTAATTTGAATATCTCCAATTATTTTTCAATTATCAATTTTAAATTCCGATATAGAAATTTCGGATATTACACAGTGTGTGGTAAATTATAACAGTGGTGATTTTGTGTGGATGGCGGACGTCCTTTGTAGTGGGATGAATGTCCTTTATTGAGGAATGGAGGTGGATGCTTTTGTTAGAGAAATGGATGGCCTATGGTAGGAACATAAGTCCTTTATAGAGGGACGAACGTCCATTATAGCGGAATGGACACCCTTCATAGTGGGGTGGACGTTCTTTATAGTGGCAGATGTTGGAATGAAGATGGGAATGACATCGTTTGAAGGAAAGTTGACGCCCTTCAATGTGGGATGGACATCCTTAATTGTGCAAAGGAGGCGGGCGTTTTATATTAGGTGGATGTCCCTGGTCAGTGGTGGACATTTTATATTGGGTGAACGACATCGTTTGGACATGGATGGACGTCCCTTAAAGCAAACCAGACGTCCCTCATGGCAAAAAAGAAGATGGTCATCAGTTGGGTTTGATGGACATCCCTGACGGATGGATCAAATGTGAAGGCGACAGAAGTCCCTCATAGGGAACAGACGTCTGTTGCAGCAAAGAAACTGATGGATGACTATAACGCTAAAGCGACAGACATCCCTCACGAGGAACTGACATCCCTCATGGCAAAGAAATTGACGAACGTCTCTTAATGGTTGATGGATATCTAAAATATGAAGCTGACGGATGTCCCTCTTGGTGAAATCAGATGTTCTATGTAGCGAGAGTCGTTGGTAGTGATCGACGCGATGAATGGCAGGGGGCTTTGGACAAACACAGCTGCGACATGGTTCAGGTCCGACCGCATGGCTGTCTGGCGTAGAGTGAACACGGTTCATTTTATCGTGGCCGTGATGTATTGTGCACCTCCTCTGGCAAGCTTTCCATATAGTGATTGGGCAATGGACCACCCTCCTTGATTTGGGTGATTATCCATCTACGTTGTTGTCTCCTCTCTGCCTATATAGAACTCCTCTATGGGTATTGTGAGAGCGGAATGATAGAGTACGAGCTCAGTGAGCTCGTGGGTGAAGGTTTTGTGCTTCCGTGTAGGGGACTGACCATGTTCCTAGAGGAAGGAAGCAGAGATACTATTGTGCTCTCGTGTGTTCTTCATGGTAAGGGGAATCAAATCGCCATTCTCGGTCGAGTGAGGGTGCGCGGACAACTTGGTACTCTGTTTTCTATCCAATTTTCTTTCAATACTTTTCCATTTTATGAGTTGAAGAGCTTATGCTATCTGTTATGGTGAATTACTGATTACAAGTTTCTAATTTGGATTTATAAATCTTGAATTGTGATTTATTTACTAAGGAAACCGTAAATCTGTTATTTCATACAAACCCTAGCTCCAAGAAGATCCACGAATTGATTTGGCATACGTTTTTCTCCCTTTTTTCCTCAAGGTCTCTGCTATATTTTTCTCTGTGATTGTTGGCTTTCGTATCCTTGTGAAATTCTGGGTGATTATAGTTTAATTTGGACTTGTATTTTTAAAGTTATGGTCATTTTGCTAAGAGAGGCGCAAAACTTTTTTTCCCAGAATTCCTAATTCCGAGCAACAAATTCTTCCAAGCACCACTCCGTGTGTGCAACGCTTTTTAAGCTGAAATTTCTTGGTGATTCAATATTACATGCCTACTAGTTGCCCTATAAATTTTAAATTAACAGGCCGTATGCAGCCCAAGATCTCTACAATTTGATTTTCGTGCTCGGGTTGAAATAGCAGATTGCCAATAGCTTGTTCTTTGGCCGATATGAGATTTGAGGCACATCACAATACCTCCAAGCATCATAATTTACAAAAGTCAGGAACAGCTCAACAACAAATGTACTAAATAATTCAATCAGTAGAGTTTAACCACTCATAACCAAACAACAAGCAACAATCCCTCAACGTTCCTCACACCACCCAAAGCAATAGCAACAGAGAGTAATATCCACCCAAAGAACATCAATCTTAACACCTAAAATAGAGAACCTTAGTCACATCATCCATTTATCTGCATTAAAATCCATAAAAACTCCAGAATAAAAGTGAAGGACTTCACTACCAGGAACAGCCGAGAGCAGCTGGACCGTGAGCTGCAACTCCAATCCATTTCACTGCCTCCCTCACACTCACTTCTCCTTTTTTCCAGAAGACACTCTCCCTCTGCTCAACTCTCCCGAGAGCATTTCTTCTAGCCCTCCCCCTTTCCTCTGCATTTCTACCTTACTAGAGAGGCACCCCTTATCCTGCCTCTGCCACTGACACCCACAGGTGTCCCCAAGCCATACCTTGACTCAGCACTATTCCTCACGTACGTCCATGTTGTCACCTTTTCCAGAGCAAGAACCTACAACAGGCTGGTTTAGCACAACGTGGAACACAAACCATCCCAGCCGTTTCTCTCCGCGAACCACCGACCACCTGTCCTTCGACCCTAGGCTGGAAATCGGAGCAAGACAGTCACCAATCCTCTCCTGCCAATCACAGCTAGTTACCAATACTTGATAAGACCTCAATCGATTCCAACATACTTTGACCCGAAGCTTTGCACCGAACCATCCCGCCAAGCCACTACCCTAAGCCCTAGCCCAAAAATTGCTCGTCCAAACCCGTTCGTCGCTCGCCAGAATTAGATAAGAAGGTGGATTTGTTATGAGAAGGAATAACATTGAGGGATTAGTGACTAAACTGAATTATGAGGACAATAATTAGTTAGTCAAGTGCTTATCCACTTGGTCAGGATTATTAAGAAGTTGTAGAAAGAGTGTTTAGACCTTTAGCAATGGATAAATTGGGTATTTGATACCGTGATCACTACCCACTTGGTTAAGCTAAGATCTACCCTAAATTAGGATAGGAAATCTGGTTAGGTTAAAATAAGAAACTAATTGGTTGTTGTTTCTTTCATACTCTATATTTGTCATGAACTAGAAATTTTGAAATATAATCTGTTTGTACAATTGGTTTGGATTAAAATTGAGGATGAATTTTAAGATGGTTAAGATACTCATTGTCTGCCATTTTGGGTAGTAGTTTACGTTATGTTAGGAATAATATCTTGGCAATTGGTTGAGTTAGAAGAAATTCAAAATGAACTGTAGGGTCTGTGTTGGGTTTGATTTAAGTTCTCTATCTCAGGTGAGACCCAATCAAGACACGCAAAGATGTGATTATAATGATGAGGATAGAATTAGAAATAGCCTTTACGATGAGGACCTTACTCACACAATGAGGACATGTAAGCTAGTAGGATTTACTCAACTTCAACTGGAGGAATCAATTACGGTGTATGTACGTAAGTTGGAACACTGTCACGGTTGCCTCGAATTGTATGACCAGTAATGGCATAAGTTATACTAGTTTATGCAAGGACTTAAGATAAAGATTTTTAAAGGTGTAATATATGGAGGAATTTTGTGACTTAGAAAACGGTTGGGGTTTGTATGTGTAATAAGTTAATTACTACCTCAATAATGGATTTCAAATGGGTTCTTGTAAATTGATAGATTTTGAGGAACAGTTAGACCAGAAGGTTTTAATCTATGGATCTAAGGTATTCTCTTAAAATAGAGAGAAAACATGTTGTGTGCCGATTGGATAAAGAATCTGTCAAAGAGTTTAGGTAGCACATTGTATGTTCAAGTATAGCTAACATTAATAATTGACTCTTATCGGAAGTGAGAAATATATTATTTGGAATGATTCGATTTATGTTTTAATTTGGAGTTGGAAGTCTGTCATATATAAGGGTTATCTGTTGTAGAACAAGATTTAGGTTTGAAGATCCGCTAAGTTAGCACTCGAACATATTGATGGTTGGTCTTTCGAGAGAATCGAGAAATGGAATTGATTGATACTCTAAATCTGTTGCTAATGGGTTTAATTAAAGGAATCATTAAGGTTAATTAATAATGGATTAAGGTTTTACTGTCTACAACCAAAACAGAAACGAACACGGAAACAGAAATAGATACAGATATAGAAACAGATATAGAAATAGAAACAGATACGGAGACAAAAATAGACACGGGAATAGAAACGGAAACAAATTTTCGAAAATAGATTTCTGGAAATGGATACAGATATGGATACGAAAAAAGGATCTAATAAATGAAATGGTTAGTAAACTAACTGGGGTATTGTGCATCAGATTCAACCTATGTAACGAAGAAATCATTGACGTATGATTCCCAAAGATTTTAAGTGCTAATGGTTTCAACGACTAAAGCCGCTATAGTTTAAAATAGAAGTTTATGATCCAACGAGCTTGGAGGGATGGATCCAAATTGTAAAGAGCATGTTTGAGCTTACTAAGTCAAAAGAACAAAAGTGAGTGAGATTTTATTCTACACGACGATAGTTGTTGGAACACAATAAGATTGGGCGTGGTATGGTGGTATGTTAAAAACAATGTGGGGTTTGTAATGTATACATTTTGTTAGAACTGAATGAGAAAATGTCCGGTGATTGTTCTCACCTTTCGTTAGTTATTATGGACATTGGAAAAGTGAAGAACGAGTTAGTTGAGGGTAAAATACACTATGAGGAATTCAAGGTGATAAAAAGGAATTTCTTGTTCGTAGAGAATGAAATTTTATAGTATATGCATAGGCATTGTCAAGAATTTAATGTGGTGTTCCCGGTACTTGAAGGTGATGAGACATGAATTGATAATTTAATAATTGTTGAAAGTATGCTACTTTATGTTTTAGGAATTGGAATTAACTTGGTTCTACCAATGGATGGAGTTTTAGTAAACTATATTGATCGAATAGGAATCAAGTGATGAAATGAATAGTAGAATATATAGAGTGGTAGAATGTCAGCTTCAAGTTAATGGTAGGGTAATGAAGGAAATCAATTTGATAGATGTCATGTGGGATCGAAGCGATATTTTGAGTGACATGAAAGTGGTCCTTTTGTCAACAATTGTTATGTTGTGACTTATGAAACTAGAAATGGTTGCCCCAAGCGTATATTTTATTGGGAATGATATGAATTAATGTGGAATCTTGTGAGTAAGGACGAGATTTTTGAGGATTAGGATGTTAAAAATGCAATAAAGTTGGTCACGTTATGGTAGTTTGGCTGTCGGGTATGAACTAGTTTCGGGTATGAATTGGTCTGGCTCTATTGGTTCCGCACTGAATCGGTTTAATTCCCCTAGCTAGCATGGTGATTTCTCCCTCCCCCAAGAAGATTAAGAACTTTCCATCGAGCAATCGCATATTGGACCTCCCCCCTTGACATGGGCAAAGGTCAAGTTTTCTTCAGCTTTCACGTGGTCTCCTCTGCTGCCTTTAAGATCGCAGGATGACTAAGTGAAGGAAGGTGAACTCTCCATTCTTATCCTTGGTGCTGCAACCGTGAAGAGTGAGTTGGAAGGTGAGAGTATTCCATTATGTTATGTGTGTGTAATACTCTATGAACTGTGAAGAAAGAAGTGAACTTCTGTTTGGTGTTGACGCTACTCTGGATTTGTAGCAATGAAGGAATCAGCTAGAGGTTGTGGTATTGACTGCTACACAACATGAGTTAAGAATCTAAATGATGTTGTTAGCTAGAGAAGGCCCTACATCACGGGGTTTGATTGAATTATTGCTTCCTGCTATAATCTGTGCACTATTTCTGATTCTGTGAACTATTATTGGAGTTTAGTTCTCATTGGATTTTATTTTATTTTTTTCAATTACTAAAGGAGTGTAGTTTTCATGTGTTAAGATTTGATGTTAGCTCTGTGAACTGTTATTGGGATTTAACTCTGTAAACTACTAATGGAAGTTTAACTCTGTGTCAATTGGAGTTTTAGCTTGAATTTTGTTTAAAGAGGATGGTTCTGCTCTTGAATTCTTCTGTTCTTGAATTCTTCACTTTAATGATTCGTTATAATCTAAGAGATCATTAGTTGAAATCTGTTCTGGTATAGTGACTGTCATGCTATTGGGAGTTAATGTTAGTTCCAATTAAACTAACACATAAACTGAAAACTAAGGGTTGCATAATACAACATGCTCACTGTTATTCTGCCTTCCTAAATTTTACTCATATATTTAGTATGCTATGCTTTATACATGTGATGTCGTTTAGTTTAGCAATTAATCCTTTTAGTCCTGTTGCTTCGTGAAGGGTTTAGCTTTGTTTGTTATACTTGTTCCATATAATATATTGTGATTTCCTCTTTGATGTATGTATAGTTTGTCCACTCTATTTGACATACATGCATCATCCTAGGATGATCATACCGCATGTCATACTTAATATATGTAAATAGGCATGTGGGGGTTTAGGATGATCGGTGACATTCCATCTGTAGAATGCTCCCATATAGGGAGCTATGTGGTAGGAGTTATCTTCATGGAATCTGGGTTCATCCTTCTCCTGTTTAGAAATCCCCAATGTCTTTAACAAGGAGTGTGATACTGGCTTGTGGAACACCCCCGATGGATATACCTCCTTGTCGAAGTGAAGTGGTTAGGCCACATGACCCTAGGTGTATCTCACTTTTGGCTTCCAGAAAAGATACAGCGCTCTTCTGTAATGCATTGTATGATCACGCATTTCACGTGCATTGTCTTTAAATTGCTTGTCATGAATGGTTAATATTGTTGTGAAATCTGTCAATATTATGTGAATTATATTTGACATCCTTGCCTTGTATATTGTTGTGTGCTTTCTGTATATTATGAGGCATACATGCATCATACCTAAGAATTATGAAACTGTTTACATATTGTATGTCATACCTAATATATGTAAATAGAAGTGTGGGGGTTCGGGATAATCGGTGACATTCCATCAGTAGAATGCCCTTCATATAGGGAGCGGTGTTGTAGGAGTTATCTACATGGAATCTAGGTTCATCCTTCTCCCATTCTGAAATCCCCAACGTCTTGAACAAGGAGTGTGATACCGACTTGTGGAACACTCTCAATGGATATACCTCCTTGTCGGAGTGGAGTGGTTAGGCCACATGACCCTTGGTGTATCTAACTTTTGGCTTCCAGAAGAGATACGGCTCTCTTCTGTAATGCATTGTATGATCACAAATATCACTTGCATTGCATTTTATTCTGATTCTTACTGGGCATTAGGCTCATTGTTTTCCTCGTAATGTAGGTACATACGAGCAACAGGAAAACATGTCAAATACAGTTGATGAAGGATTTGCAAGGGCGGACATTGTGGTTGGCTGGGCTAAAGAATTTAAAAGGAAATTATTTGTAAAAAGGGTTTGTAAATTACTTAATATTCTTTAATGCTTTGTTTTAATTCTGCTGCGTTTTATAAAAGGATTTTATTACTTCTGCTGCAATTGATAAATGATTTAAGTAAAGAGTTTTAACGATCGGGTTTTATAAAGGAAGAAAGTTTTAAATTTCACACGATTTTGAAGTAAATAAAACCTAGTCGTTATATGAGGGATGTCCGTCGCCTTCATAATTTATTTGTCCATTAGGAATGTCCATCAAACCCAACCGTTGAACGTCTTCTTTTTCACAGTGAGGGACGCCTGTTTTCCTATGAGGGACATCCACCCTCGTCCAAACGATGTCGTTCCAGTTGTCATACTTAACACTCACCTTGCATGAGGGACGTCCGTCCTAATATAAAGGATGTCAATTTTGCTCCAAACGACGCCGTAACCTTTATTACACAAGGCACCAACCATTCACAAAGACGATACGCCTACACAAGGGTGCACAACACAATAACGGATGTTCGTCCCTAGATAAAGGACGTATGTTCTCTTCCCACATCAAACATTTGTCTTCACAAAGAACGTTTGTCTAGACAAGGGGTGTATAATTCCCTCCATAACAGACATCCTTCCCCACATAAAGGACGTCTGTCAACCACCGAGCGATGCCTTCTCTTCCACAAAGGCATCCACTGACTCACACAATACAAGGGACGTCTGTCCCACTACAAGGGACGTCTGCCATGCCCCGCTTCATTTCTTTACTTCCTATCTATTTTAAACTAGTAATTACTTCAAATTTTAAAATTTAACATAAAACTAAAGAATTAAATTAAAAAAAATCAGAGTGCGTGAAAGAAATTATAAATACTGAAATAAGTTTATAGTTCAAACGAGATCATACGAAATATCTTGAAAATGAGGTTAATTCAAATCCTACCCATTATTAAAAATCCTTGCAATATAAATAAGTCATTTATTTTTCTTTTGGACTGTTCATCTACTCTGGTTGTGATTCATCCAGATACACCTCAGGCTCCACGGGAAATGCATCCTCCTCCACTCCAAGTGTTATCATTTCATTACCTATACCACAAGTAAACTGTAAGTCTAAAAGACTTAGTAAGGAAGGGAAAAATACATATGACATGCCTCTCTTTAGTTTACTTGGATTGGGTCTGCCCCAAACCAAATTTGCATTACGTTTATTCATTCGTTCATAAACTCGTATATAAAGGTGAAAATGTACTAGATGGAATAGTTGATCGGCTTCTAACCTTATGGGGCCTAGATCTGAACTACCCATCCGCCCTTCAACCTCCAATCATTCATCATCATTCATTGAATTCATTAATTCATTTCATTTTCCTCACTCATGTATTGACAGGTTCCCAGAAACACTCGGAAAACCTTAGTGAGAATCTGTCCTGCAATTTAACAATAATCGACCAGCAACAATGAACCGGCGCGAATGCCAATTCTGTAACTGAGATAAGACTGATTTTTGGAGGATATA
>CM039480.1:12546594-12630456 GCA_022433065.1 Begonia loranthoides | reverse complement strand
AGCGGGTCGTTGGCAAGGCTTAACATCAAGGTGGGTGTTAATGGCAATGGTTGCGTTTGTGAAGAGGAAGTAGTAGTAAGTGTAGACTTTCCCAAAATATTAAGCTGGGAAAGAGGGAAAGCATAAGTCCATGCTTGAGTGTGAATCGTGAAATTCAAAAAAATTAAGTATTATTTTAAAGAAAATTAAATTTCTTTTTTATCCTTGTAATTTAAGAATTGCTAGGTTGATCCTGAAATATGGAAATTTTTTAATAGGAAAAAAAAAGTTTGGTACCCGAGTCCCATGGGACCGGTTCGATGCGGTTCCACTTCGGAATCGGACCGAACTGGACCGTGAACACCCTTAGTCACCATGGATATGACTTGGTCATACCCTACTCTTCTCTCTCTTCACTTCAAATTAATCCAATAATTTGATCACCATAAATACCCCACTTAACCACTCTTAATAATTCCATCAATAAATCTTTAATGATTATCCAAATAATCTAATTACCTCCAATTACTTCCCAATTACCCATATTAATTTCCATTATGAAAAGTTAGGGTAATACATTCCTCCCTCCTTACATAAATTTTGTCCTCAAAATTTGCTCAGTGAATTGCTTCTTTGACTTAACAATCCAAAATAGTTATTAACTGTCTTATCACAGAAGTATCCAAACATCTTCTTTCCTCGTAGATATCCCCAATCTTCCAATGGGTTTCATTACTTCTGCTTTCACAACACTCCACGACTTAGCAAAATGCTAAATCAAACCTCTAAGTCAACCGATCGTCGTCTACATATGCTGTAACAGAAAAGGCTGTATCCAAATTTCTTCCCTTTTTAACTTACAGCATGACCGACTTTTGCAATTTGACCAGCTTGAGTGCATCCAAAGCATCCCTTCACACAAAAAATATTGATCCAACCATCAAACCTCATCTTCGTTTGCATCTTTCCTAGTAGAAAACACTTCTATCACAACCATTTTTATGTTTCTGTTTCCATTTCTATTTCCGTATCTATATCCGTTTCGGTCTCCATATCTATTTCTGTGTCCATATCCGTGTCCGTATTAGTATCTGTTTCCGTATTCGAATCCGTTCCTGCATCCGTATCTGTTTTCATATCAATTTCTATTTCTGTATCTGTTTTTATTTCCATATCTGTATCCGTATCTATTTCTGTTTCATTTTCAGTTTCTGTATCTATTCCTGTATCTGTGTCCATTTCTATTTCTATTCCTGTTTTTCTTTTCGTTTTCGTATCTGTATCTGTATCCGTATCGGTTTCTAGAAATTCATTTCTGGAAATTTGTTTCCATTTCCGTATCTGTATCCGTATACATCCGTTTCTATTTCTGTTTTCATTTTCGTAGTCGTAGCTGTATATGTTTTCTTTTCTCTTTCTATTTCCTTATCCATCTCCATATCTGTATCCAATTCTGTTTCCGTATCGGTATCCATTTTTGTATCCATATCCGTTTCTGTGTCCATATCCATCTCTGTTTCTGATTCCGTTTTCGTATCTGTATCTGTATTTGTATCAGATTCTGTTTGTATTTTCGTTTATGTTTTCATACCCATTTCTATATCTGTATATGTATCCGTCAAGATCTCATGTCCTTAATCAACATAAACATGGCACATGCAACCCTTCTCTGCTTCTTTTATTGTAACGACCCGGTTTTTCGTAAATCCTTTAAAATGCATAAAAATTCAGACTTTTGTAAAATTGTTGAAATCGCTTTTAAAACATATCAAAGCGCGACACTAAACTGAACTGCTACTAACCCTTCTTTAAACTCGCTATGAAAACCAATTAATGAAATGCGAAAGTGTTATAAAAAATCATTTGTTTAAAGCATTGCGGAAACGTAAATAATTTAATGAAAGACACTAAACATTTATGTACAATTAAATTACAACCATTTTCTCTTCTCGCTCTAGCTTGGCCAGCCACAATCTCGCTCGTGCAAATCCTTCATCCCTACTCCGTTATCTGTTTATTATCCGCTTATTATATGTTCATCGTTTGTACCTACATCACAAGTAATACGTGAGCCAAATGGCCCAGTAAAGAAAAGGGTTTAATGCAACATGAGATGCCTCTCTTTAGCCCTTTTTGGAATGGGAGCCACCCAAACCAATCCTTTCATTACATCATTCGTTTGTTCTTTACTTTACTTTCGTTCATTCGTTCATTACTCGTACATCGAGCTGGAGATTGGAGGTTGTCCTTTAAAATGCCATAGTCTGGTCGGCTTCTTGCCTCCTGTGTGCAAACTAGTCTCTTTCCCCACATGGTAAGGGCTTGGCCTAGCTGCCAGGCTAGATCCGTACTACCCATTTACCCCAACTCCATTTTCTTCTTTTTCTTAACATTTTACCTCACATAATGCATGCTTGAGTACCACTCCGGTGGCACTCCCAACTGATTTCTATTAACATGATGCATAACCATACATTCTCATCCCAACATGATGTATGATGCAACATAACGTAATCATTATTAGAAATTGAAGTGCGCATAAAAGAAAGTTACTGAATAGCATGAATTGAAAGTGCATTTAAAAGAAAGTAAAGGATGGAACAATAAGAGACGATAAAGTAAACATGTGATGAATTACAACTACCTAAACATGCTCGTTAAACTAAACAAAACTAAACATGCTCAAACACTTAGTAAGATTAAACTAACATCTTCACCATTAATAATTTAAATGGAAACATACTTTAGACAATAATTAACTAAAAATAGGAAACGTGCTCATAAATTTGTAATTCTTATCTTAATTGATCAAGCATGCATTTATTCTAATTAACTAAACATACTACAATTAATAATCTAGTTTATTATCCTAGTTAATTACATGCTCCATATGATTACATGCTTAGGAAAGAATTACAATTATTAGTTACATGCTCAAGATTAATAGTTAATTAACATGCTTGACAATTGAACAAATAATAGTTAACTAACATACATGAAGATTAATAGTAATCATATTCGAATTGATTTATAATTTAATTGATTAGTCAAATGACCTAATTAATTAACATGCTGCTAATATCATAAACATGCTAACTAGAAATTAACGATAAATTAGCTAATTAACATGCTTGTCTAATTAATTATTCTAGTTAGTTAACTACTGTAATTAATTGTCATGTGTCAAGAAATGGTTAAGTTACTTAAACATGCTCCACTAGTTAATTAACATGCTCATCTAGTCAGTTAATTCACATGTTCAAGGGTTAGTTATTAATTAAACAACTAGTTGAGTTAATTTATATGCTTAAATTAATTAACATGCTTAAGTTAATTTATACACTTGTCTAATTAATTACTCTAGTTAATTAACGTGCTCACTAGTTAATCAAACAGGCTTAACTTAGCTTTAAGTATTCATGCCAAGATATTAACATGCAGAATAAATGACAGCAGAGTAATATATGCATAAGGAAATAACAACAAGGATACTTAACTAAGCAGCAGGTAAGCATTCAAGAATAGCATAGAATTCTTAGCTCATTTCTTAACTTCACATAACCGTTATCATTCTCCCATTTCGCATTCACCACAATTATCACTAACAATTTGCAAGGATTGTTTGCAGTAAAGGAAGTATTTGCAAGAAATAAACAGCAATATATATAAATTGCAGGAACTAACAAATAAAATAAATCACGAAGCTAACAGTAACAAAGGAAATATCTATAGAGCATCAACAAAGGCAATCTACTCTAACACAATAATTTAATTTATTAAATTAATATATATTTTAATTCTAATTTATCTGACTTATTCATTAATTTATAGTCTTATGAATATGCCTTTGGTAACATCTCGATGATTATTCAATAAATCTAAAATTCTCAATTTATATTCTAATTATATTTATTTAATTCCAATAGAAAGTCGGGGTGTTACAAATTATGCTTCACATTCCAACACTAGACAATAAAATCAATGACAAGCAAGCAAGAACCTGTAATATAGGGTCATCCTTTAGCCAATACAAATTCTAATCCTTATCTTAATGCTCAGCTTAATATCCAGCAGCCAATATTTTTTTTCCAACTTCCAATACTCCCTAAGCAAAGTAACATTTAAATTCAAGGCATTATCGATTAAACCAAGAACTAATCAGACCAATAATCCCAGAGTAAAGCCCTTACCTTCACGTTGAGAAATTTCCTAACAGCAACCCCTACAAGCAATACAATTATCACTCTTTGTTCACCCCTACGTCCTTACATTCTATTGAGGATTAGGAATAGGCGTAATTGGACCTATTTTTTACATATCTCTCGTTATTTGGGACCCTATTCATCTCTTTGGGCTTCTATTGAATCGAGAAATAGGTTTGATTGTCCATCTTTTTGATACTCCAACTTCTTTACACACTCAATTTTTCACTCTCACACTCTTCGCTCATGCTTTTCAAAAAAATCCTCAAGAGGGAGACTTACCTTTATAGACAAGCGGAACTGAGGAGAGGATTGAGCTACTGCTGGGGATAAGCACACAAACCAACAAGGGGAGGACCATAGAGGAAGAGGCACATGGAAAGCCTTCCAACCTGTAGGGAGAGGCTAGACGTTGTAGGGGGTAGACTAGAGAAGGAGACTTTGTTGATTTCTACAAGAAATCATGAGAAAGAGAATGACTTTAAATAGGTTTCTCCGAAATTCCCGATAATTCGGACGAGCCGAGGATTTCGCATGCAGTGTCCGAATTGTCCCAGAATTTGAACAGATTCAAATCGAACGTGGGCCTTCTTTGTCTGCAGTCGTTCACTACCGTCTGAATTGTCCCATAATTGTACAGATTCAATGCGGATGCAAACCTTCTTCGTCCGCTATCGTTCGCAATAGTCCGAAAGTCCTTCATAGAACAAGTTTAGGACGCAGAACGTTGCCCCCAATTGCATCCCAATGTACAACATATCTGCGGATGAGACACGCCATCCGGAGTGTCGTCCGTAAGTGTCCGAAACTCACTAGACATAATTTTCCTTGACTTTTCTCCACTTAACTTATTTTCAAATATTAACCTTATACTTTTCAAGCACAATTTAACCCCTACCGTTGCATAACATGATATAATATTTATATATATTAATTATCTGAATTTAATACATTAACAAAAAGGTGGAAAAATATTTGGGGTATTACAATCCACCCACCTTATATAACTTTCGTTCTCGAAATTTGCTCAGTGTAATTACTTCTTCGATCAACAATTCAGAGCAACTTCTCATATCCGACTTTTACACGGACGTCCAAAAGGATACATCACTTTTAATTCTGTAGAGCACAAGGACGTAGCAAAATTTCCAATTTCACATATGAGTTATTAAATCGCCAACTTCATTTGTCGTAAAAGAAAAGTCTTTCGTCCAAATTTATTTCCTTTCATCAGATAATTTATGTCAAACCGCCGTAACGTGAAAAACTTTATTGCATTTTTAAGATTCTAATCCTCAAAAATCTCATCCTTACTCTCAAGATTCCACTTTCATTCGTATCATTTTCAATAAAATACACCCTTGAGGCAACCATTTATGGTTCCATAAGTCACAACATGACAATTGTTGACAAAATGACCATTTTCATTTGACTTAAAACATCGCTTTGATTCCGTATGGTATCTACAAATTGATTTCCTTCATTACTCTTCCATTAAATTGAAGCTAACATTCCCTCACTCTTTATAGTTTACTATTCATTTCATCACTTTATTCCTTTTGACCAATATAGTTACTAAATCTCCACCCATTGGTAGAGCCAAACTTAAATTCAAATCTTCAAACATTTTACCCTCAACTAACTTGTTTTTCACTTTTCCAATATTAATAATACCCAACCAAAGATGAGAACAATCACCATACACCGCCCAGTCCTAGTGCGTTCTGACCATTATTGTCGTGAATAAGAAGATCTCTACTTACTTTTGTTCTTTTGACTTAGTGTGTCCCAACCCGCTTATTACAATTTGGATCCATTCCTCCAAGCTTGTTAGGTCATAAACTTCTCCTTTAACTGTGGCAGCCTAAGTCGTTAAAGCCATAGTACCTAAATCTCTTAGACAGATTCTTTATCATACAGTTTAACTTAAGAGAACCCCTTAAATTCATAGACCATAATCTTCAGATTTAACAGTTTCCAAAATTCATCTATTTACGGGGAGCAAGTTGAAATCCAACTTAAAGGTGGTAATTAACTCATTGCATATACGGACCTCAACCGTTTTCTAAGTCACAACATTCCTCCATATCTTACACCTCTATAATTCTTTACCTTAAGTCCTTACATAAATTAGTATAACTTAAGTCATTACTGCACATACAATTTGAGGTAACTGTGACAGTGCTCCAACTTAGGCACATACATCGTCATTGTTTCCTCGAGTCGAAATTGAGTAATCCTACTAGCTTACATGTCCTTATTGTGCGAGTAAGGTCCTCATCATAAAGGTTCTTTCTAACTCCATCCTTATCATTATAATTACATCTTTGATTGTCCTGATTGGGTCTCACCCAAGATAGAGAACTTAAACCAAACCCCGTACAAACCCTACAATTTATTTTGAATTTCTTCTAACTCAACCAATTGCCGAAATATTATTCCTAACATAACTTATACTACAACCCAAATGGTAGACGGTGAGTATCTTAACCATCTTGAAATTCATCTTCAATTTTATTCCAAGTCAATTGTAAAAACAAATTATGTTTCCAAATTCCCAGTTCATGACAAAAATCTAATCTATCTAGGAAACAATACTTAATTAATTTCTCGGTCCAACCGAAAATGGTTCCTTATCCAAGCTCAAGATAGATTCCCAACTTAACCCAATGGGCAGTGATCACAGTATCAAATACCCAATGATCTATTGCTAAAGATCCAAAACACTCTCTTTACAAATCTTTAATAATTATGACCAAGTGGATAAACACTTGACTAATCATTTGTCATCCTTATAATTCGACTTCGCCACTAACCCTTAATGTTCTTCCTTCTCATAATAAGTCTACCCTTATCTAACTCCTTATAGCTTAGGCTATCTTGTTAAAATGCTCATTTAATCTAATTCGCGCAGAGTTTGTTTTCACTTATCCACTTTCCAATTTATAGAAATATGGGCAGAGTCTCCCCTGTTTCTTTAATCCCCCAAAGCTAATTCCTGCACTCAAAACCCAAGCAGTTCCAGTATCGTTTATCTCTCATCACATTTATCATTTTATTCCATCAAAAGAACCACAGTTGCTACATCCATTACAAGTATCCCAATTACCGTTTCCATAATTCTCCAAGTATCGGGATTGTTGTCTCACCAACAAAACTTAAGTAATTAGGTAAGGAAAAGTACTAATGATAATACTTACAGTCAATGGTGTATTTCCACGTCGAAGCTTGTGCAGGTGGGCAGTATACATAATCGATTTTAAAAACCTGGGACGCTCTGATACCAAGTGTAACGACTCGGTTTTTATTTACTTTAAAATTGCTTAAAATTTAAAACTTTTTCTTTTATAAAATCAGAGTGAGACTTTTCTTTACAAAAAAAAAACCGATTGTTAAAACTCTTTACTTAAAACATTTTGCAGAAGAAGTAATAAAATTCTTTTTATAAAACACAGCGGAATTAAGACAAAATATTAAAGAATATTAAATAATTTACAAACCCTTTTTACAAATAATTTCTCCTTTTTAAATTCTTTAGCTCAGCCAGCCACAAATCCATCGTGCAATACTCCATCAACGGCTACAATCTGTTCTCGCACATATACCTACATTACGTGGAAAACAATGAGGCTAACGCTAAGCAAGAATCAAAATTAAATACAATGCTTATGATGCATGATCACGTGATCTATTATAGAGGAGATCCGTATCTCATCTGTTAGTTTGGGGCGATGGGTAAGTCAATTGATCTCGTGGCTTAACCTGTGTTTCCTATTGGGAACCACGCCAATCAGGGTGTCACCACGAGCCATACCTAATTATTTTGTTGAAGGCATTGGGGATTTTAGTATAAGAGAACTGAGAATCTTAAGATTCCCATGGCCTAACCGAACCTCACGTTACCTAAGTGAGAGTAGGCACTCCAATAGGGGTGTCATCACGACAACCATTCCCAATCCTCCCGAACCCCCACATATCTATTTACATATATTAGGATGACATACAGCATGTGAACAGTTTCATAAATCCTATGGTGATACATGAATGCCACGAACTAAATCACAGAAAGTAACATTCAATGGAAACGCAACCAATTTAATTACAATTTTCACTCGGAACTTCAATTGAAAAGCACTATGTTCATCTATCAAAATATCCAGATTTCAAACAAGTATTAAGACAATGTAATCTTAGAGTTGTTTACTAACGAAGCGAGCAAGAATAACATGACTTTACGTGTCTTAATCAAAATCAGGTATATATTCAACTTCATTTCCTATACAATTACTTATCATGGTCTTTCTCAGATTTGATTCAACAAGTTAGTCGACAAGCATACGCTAAACTCAACGACATCAATAGCAAACAAAAGGACAGTTCACCATATTTAGATATTACAGCAAGCAATTCATGTGATGACAGCAATTCACAATATCACAAATTAATTTCAACATAGGGATACCAAGGTAGCATGTGAGCAAGAATCCACACTCAAGCTACACATAATTAACAGTATAACTTCCCCACTTATAAGTTAGTAATTTCCACTGATCATGTTTTCAATTCAAACTCCACTATCAATTGCATGTCTTTCATCCAATCTACTCTTAACATTCAACATGATAACTGTTTGTATTTCCAAGAATTTCCACAGAAATCATCCAATCTACTCTTAACATTCAACATGATAACAGTTTGCATTTTCTTGAATTTCCACAGCAATAACAGAGTTAAACTATCAATTATGCTTCACATTCCAACACTGGATAATAAAATCAATGACAAGCAAGCAAGAACCCGTAATGCAGGGCCATCCTTTGGACAATACAAATTCCAATCCTTACCTTAATGCTCAGCTTAATATCTAGCAGCCAATATATTTTTTTTCCAATTTTCCATACTCCCTAAGCAAAGTAACATTTAGATTCAAGGCATTATCAATTAAACCAAGAACTAATCAGACCAATAATCTCAGAGTAAAGCCCTTACCTTCACATTGAGAAATTTTCTAATAGCAACTCCCACATGCAATACAATTATCACTCTTTGTTCACTTGACACTCCAACTTCTTTACACACTCAATTTTTCACTCTCACAGTCTTCGTTCATGCTTTTCAGAGAAATCCTCAAGAGGGAGACTTACCTATATAGACAGGAGGAACTGAGGAGAGGATTGAGCTACTACATTAGATAACAATAGGCATGACAACAACAACAACAGGCATGACAACAAGCATGACAACAACAGGCATGACTCGACAATCAGGCATGACTCGACAATAGTGCAATGGCTCGACAACAACAGGCATGACCATTCCAATCAAATAGGGAGCCAACCAATATCCAATACAGAGCATAAATCTCAAGGAACAGAGAGCCAAAACCTAAAGTAGACAACTCATTAATATCCATCACTGAACCTATCAGCAGTTAAACCACAGAAGCACAATAATCCCATTGTGACCATCAAAATAGCAACTCATTCAACAGCACAATAATCTCTACAATCAATAACCAAATAAAACCATCAGCATATTTATCAATCTATCATTAAGCAGGGAGCATGTATTTGAAGCATTCTTCGCAAACCAAATGATAGTATCCATATTCTTCATCCAACATATCCTTCACTACATTATTCCACTAAAATTCATAAAAGAAGTGAAAAGGGTTCACTTACTAGTGACCACCCGAGACCGTGAGGACCCAAGAATAGGGAGCTCATCCCCTTCCTCATTCAACACTGACTAGAAGCTCATTGTTCACAGCGCCATGCGAATTAAACGTCAGACAAGCAGCTCATAGTAGGAGACGCTCGCAACCCATCCTCGTCGCCACTTAACCTCACGAGTCTCTCTCTCCATTTCACTCTTTCTCAGCTTCCCTTCTCCTTTCTCTCGATTCCTCTCTTCTTCTTTTTTTGTCGGGTTCCAGTTTCTCACTTTGAGGAGAGCACTTCGTTCACTGCCTCAATTCCCTGTCTCTCACTTTGTAAATCAATTCTTCTCCTCACCTCTCCTTTCTCTCCAGAGGGGCGCACCATTCCCTGCCACAGAGATCCACGCATGTCCCAAGCCATAACCTATCTTTTCTCCATTCCTCTATGTCGCGACATTCGCTTACCTGCTTCGCTAAGGGGGGTGGGGGAGGGAAGTAAGCTATCTTCATCATTTAGGTGTTCGCCAACCATTAAGAGACGTCTGTCAATCTCTTTGCCATGAGGGACGTCCGTTCCTCATGAGGGACATCCGTTGCCTTAGTATTCTAGATGTCTGTCACTCCACTTTTAACGACCATTAGCTACCTTGTCATGAGGGACGTCTATTCCTTGTGAGTGACGTCCGTCACCTTAACATTTTAGTCATCCATCAGTTTCTTTGCTGCAACGGATGTCCATTTCTCATGAAGGACGTCCATCACCTTCACATTTTATTCGTCCATCAGGGATGTCCATCAAACCCAACGTATGACGATCTTCTTTTTGCCATGAGTGACATCTGTTTTCCTATGAGGGACGTCCATCTTTGTCCAAACAATGTCATTCACCCAGTATAAAATGTCTGCTACTAACCAACGACATCCACCTTCCATCAAACGACGTCGTACCCAATATATAAAATGTCCACCTTTGATATGGGACGTCTATTTTCGTATAACTGACGTCCACCCTAGCTTCAAACAACATCGTGCCACTTACATAACTAATGCCCGCCATCCATAAAAACTTCCGCCTCCTTTCCACCATGAAAGACGTCTGTCCCATCTTGAAGGGCGTCCACCTACTATAACGGACATCCATCCCTCTATAAAGGACGTTCGTCATCCACACAAAATCAACATTGCAATAATTTGCCACATCCTGCTCTTCTCTCTCTTCACTTTCAATTAATCAAACACTTTAATCACCATTAATACCCCACTTAACCACTCCTAATAATTTCATCTAATAAATCTTTAATGATAATACACATAATCCAATTACACCCAATTAATTTCCCAATTATCCATTACTTAATTCAATTATGGAAAATCGGGGTATTATAATATATATATCACACAGTAACAAGATAGTGGATAGAAGACAACTCATCAAAGTGTAAGTCCTCTATGACATCCATCAAGTAGCAACTATAATGAAGATATAAACCTAGTCAACAGAACATGAGTCGCCATAGAATTTATCAAAAACAGAACTAAACCCAGTCAACAAAACATGAGTTCCCACAGTATTTACCAAAAGTAACACTATACCCAATCACTAGAGTGTAAATCCTATATAATATCTGTCAATACAGTATACATCATAGAGATTAAAAAAATCTAATCGACTGAGCCTAAATATTCACCATGTCCGTAAGCATAAACTGAAAGGAAGAACCAAACTCATTCAACAAACAAGGTTTCGGCAGTGTTTATTAACAGAAAAATGGGATAGAGAAGGAACCCATATCAATAGAATAAAAATCTCACAGAGTCATTGAAGTAGTACAAGAAACTCATATCATAACTAAATCAACATAACTAGAACACTAACAGAGTCTGTCAATCAGCAAAGAAATGGAGGAAAAATCGCCTTCTATACCTTGCATTAGAGCGCCAAGAAGGACAAAACACACACAAACAATACTTACCTCTCACTGTCGCGGAAGAAATTTCTAAAACTGTCGCTTCTTCACTCACCTGAGAAGGCTCTGTTCCATGTCCACTCTCGTTGGGTTTACCAAAAAATCTCCCGCTTCAACCCTCCTTCACTTTGTACAAAATTCTACCTCTTAATCAACTCTTAGGGCACTGCGAAGTTTGCAACATCACGAGTTCGCGGGTTCATGTGATGTCACATACTTGGAGACCCTGACTCACCTGACTCACCCCGGGGTCACGCGGGTCCATCTGTCACGTGCGTGATCTGTCTCTCGTTCGCACTGGTCTATCTCTCGCCTTGCGCGTGTCCGTCTCCCACTCGCCTCTTCTCTCCAAAAATCCTAGCACTCTTTTACCTTCTTTGTTCTTTCCTTAGCAACATATCTCCTTCTTCTTCTTTTTTTTTTTTCTTTTCGGTTTTCCTTCAATTTCCCATGTTTTCCAGCATATTCCAATAATCCCATATATCCTCACCTAAATTTTTGTAATATACTTCCCTATTCTTTTTACCCAATGGTATTTCCAGCACTCCCCCTAATTCCAATAACTTTTATTAATCCCACAAATTCCCTTTCTAATATTCACAAAAATAAACCACAAAATCCTCACATAAGTTCCAAAAATATCTCTATCCAATTTTTAATCCCAACAATAATTTAACAACCTATACTACCAACATTCATCCTAAATAACCAAGCTTTGATTTTCAAAATAAAATTATTCATTCATAAACTAATTGCATTTTGTTGTTATCAACAATATAAGTGGTTCTCCAAAATAAATTTAACAAGCACCCTTTTTTGGTCATTACAAATCCATTCCAATAAGTACCCTTAGAATGCTCTTAGGACATAAACAAGTGTCTTTTAACAATAAAAGTTGAATATCAAATCCAAATTCTTGAACTATAACAACACCAATAATTCTCCAAATAACCATATCTTTCTAATGCATAAGGATAACCAAATTCTTCATTTAACTCAACCTCAAAGAGAGCTTAACTAACCTTCAAAGAAATTGTTGGAGTCATGGATCAATGGCTTAAAAATTTGAACAAACAAATCCCTCTATTAATAGAGGTTCAAAGTGGTGACTTAACCCAAGAGGAGTCACAAACTTCGCATGATATTTTCAAGTGTTTATGAGATGTCAAACTTCTATTTTCCCTTTCAAATAAGGATGACACCAAATATGGTGAATAACCCAAGGATGACATATCATCTTCTAGAAATTTTTAGTGATCTGTCATTTTTCCAATAGAATACTATTTAGAATCTGGGCTATCGCGCGACTATTTCCAAAGGTTATAAATCATGATTTTTCCTCAGATCAGTTGTGTAATGACCCGGTTTATATTCTCTTTAAAATATTAGAAAATTTAAAACTTTTCTTTTTATAAATATGTTGGAAGGTTTTTCTTTCATAAAACCCGATCATTAAATTCCTTACTTAAAATATTTTTACAAATTTCAGCAGAAGTAATAAAATTCTTTTTGTCACACGTTGCATTATTAAACAAAATTCTTTTCTTTTATAAATAAATATTTGCATTATTAAAATCATAATTACTTATTAGAAAATACAGCAGAAGACTTATTAGTTAAACAAAACATTTAAGAATATATTACAAAATCTTTTATAATTTGTTTCCATTTACTCCAAGACTCACGCGTGAAAATCTTTCATCAACTCCTCCAAATTTTTTCTCGTACATATACCTACATCACGACAAAAACAATGAGTCTAACGCTCAGCAAGAATTAGGATGAAATGCAATGCAGATGCTATGCGTGATCATGCGATGCATTATAGAAAAGAACCGTATCTTTTCTGTCAAGCTGAGAGTCGGATACGTCCTATGGTCATATGACTTAAACGTATTCCGATGAGGAGATACACCATTAGGGGTGTCACCACATGCTGTCACCGCACTCTTTTATTGAAGACATTGGGGATTTCCATACAAGAGAAGAGGATGCACCATAGGGTCCATGTCGCTTAACCATAACTCTGCTCCCTACGTGGGAGAAGTTAACCCATTTGAGGTGTCACCACCGATGGCCAGCACCAATTCTCCTGAACCCCCCCACCCACTTGCCTATTTCCATATATTATGCATGACATGCAATATGCTCACAAGTTCGTAAGTCCTAAGTATGATGCATGAATGTCACGTACAATTCAAAAAAAATATATAAAAGGAAAACATAACATTTATCAATAAATCATGAGAAGCACTTAAAAATTAAGAGAGACCCACATGTGTATAATTTATCAACTAATTACCAAGTCAATCATGAGCGTCCTCACATAGGTTTAACTTATGTGCATTGGCAGGGAAATTAAGAACAAGTATCAACTAAATACTAAATCTAAAAAAAAGGAAACCACTCATGAAATCATGGGGAGTTCAAGAACAACATGGTTTGGCTATACTTTATGTAACAAGTTATAGGTTCATTTCATGCTCACTCCAAGCATTCATAGATTTTTTTCACGCCTAAATCCGAGCAACGGTTCATAGGTTTAGTTCATAAAGCACAGTCAAAGCAACATTTATATATGAAACAGAGACAGAAATCCATTTCAAATTCGTCTAGTATCAACATGGAAATTCTTCACAATATAATTTTTGCATCCTACTCAATGACCCATAGTTCAAAAAACTGCCAATACAAACTTAGTCTTTCATGCTTTAGAATTGACACTACCATATCAATTCATGATACAATAACATTTTGCAGTGAGTAATCCAATCAATGTCCAATATCAACAACCAAACAATTCTATATTTCACAGGAAATAACTAAAGCAGTGCTCAATATCAAACAACAAACAAACCCATGATGTAGGGCCTCCACTAGCCAATCCGAAGTATGATTCATGAATGTTACATAAGTATGATTCATGAATATTACGTACAATTCACAAAATATATATAAAATGAAACACAACATTTATCAGTAAATCATAGGAAGCACTGAAAAATTTAAAGAGACCCACATGTGTATAATTTGTCCTCTAATTACCAAGTCAATCATAAGTTTCCTCACATGGGTTTAACTTATGTGCATTGACAGCAAAATTAAGAACAATTATCAACTAAATACTAAATGTAAGAACAACAAAACCACTCATAAATTCATGGGGAGTTCAAGAACAACATGGTTTGGCTATACTTTATCCAACAAGGTACAAGTTCATTTCATGCTCACTCCAAGCATTCACAGATTCCTTTCACACCTAAATCCAACCAATGGTTCATAGGTTTAGTTCATAAAGCTCAGTCAAAGCAACATTTAGATATGAAATAGAGACAGAAATCCATTTTAAATTCATCCATTATCAATCGG
Source organism: Begonia loranthoides (assembly GCA_022433065.1). Taxonomy (NCBI): domain Eukaryota; kingdom Viridiplantae; phylum Streptophyta; class Magnoliopsida; order Cucurbitales; family Begoniaceae; genus Begonia; species Begonia loranthoides. Next base: position 12,615,280 of record CM039480.1, on the reverse strand, counting down.
GGAATTCTTCACAATATAATTTCAGCATCATACTCAATGACCTATAGCTCAAACAACTGCCTATGCAGACTTTGTCTTTCATGCTTATAGAATCGACACTACCAAATCAGTTTATGGTACAATAACATTCACAGTGAGTAATCCAATCAATGTCCAATATCAACTACAAAATAGTTTTATATTTCACAAGAAATAACTAAATATTTCACAAGAAATAACTAAAGTTGTGCTCAAAATCAAACAACAAACAAACCCGTGATGTAGGGCTTCCACTGGCCAACATACATGCCAATCCTTACCTTTAGCCGAATGTAAATCCTCAGTAGCTCACTTTGAAGCCACAACAATTCATCAATGTAGCAACGTATCGAGCAACAACACCCACGAGTTTTGTAAACTGAAGCTCTTTTCTTTTCACACTCATTCCACAGGGTACACCACACTCTCAGACTTAAAATGTAGTAACCTCACCACTTCACTCAGTCGTAGCTCACCCAGTAGCGAATGCAGTGTTCCAGAAGCGTCACCTATGGCAACAGTTATAGATGAGGGAGAGAGGGAGAGGGAGATGGACGCACATGGGTGAAGGGGACAATCTTCCATTCCAAAGGAAGGGAACCCAACAGTCATTGTCGAGTGCGAGGTTTACCATCGACTGGGGAGAGGAGCATATTTTGTTTGGAGAAAAATGAAGATAGAGGCTGAGATTATGTCAGGTAGAAGCATGAATTCTCGCCTAAAATTAGCTTTTCGCAAAACAGGTGGTTCTGCCATTCCATCTCTAACATCTGTCAACCTCTTCGCTGCAAGGGATGTCCGTTCTACAGCAAGGGCCATCCGTTGCCTTCATTATTTAGACGTCCTTCATTCCGAATGAGATGTCTGTCAGTTTCTTTGCCATGACGGACGTCCATTCCTCAATGAGGGACGTCCGTTCCACTTATCCACGCAACGTCCGTCTTTCATATAAGGCCATCCATGTCCATCCTTTCCTTGCTATGACGAACATCCATTCCCTTATAAGGGATGTCTGTCCTTCCATAAAGGTTCCTCTCCTCGTTTTCAAACGACGTCGTTCATATTAAATCTTGACACTGTTCCCTGTTACATATATTTCAGATGTCCTTTGTCCATAAAGAACATCCCATACATCAAAATGATGCCATGTCCTTCTTACAAATAACGCTTCCCGTTTCTATCTCATATAACGGTCGTCTATTTTTTCCATTGAGGTATGTCTGTCGTTCGTCAAACAACGCCGTATCCATCAAAACCCCTGCCATCCATAAGAACATCTACCCAGAAAGGGCACTCATTCCACATAACGGAAATGCGTCCTTCTATAAAGGACATCAGTTATCCTTCATTACTTCGAACATCCATCTTTCCATAGCGACGTTCATCCCACTACAAGGGACATCCCTTCTAGCATCAAATGACGCTGCTTCTTCTTCATTTAATTTCTTTCCAAATTCATTTCAAATTCTTACTTTATTTAATCAATTCCAATTCTAATAATTTCCATCAATTAAATTTTTCAATAAATATCCAAATAATCCCTTATCTAAATTTACACCCAATTAATTTTTCAATTATCTTTACCTAATTCTATTACGAAAAAATCAGAATATTTCATCCCATGAGAAAATCATAAAAAAATCTTCAAAACTCATAACTACCATTATTTTTAATCTTGATTAAATTATGGGATATTACAATCCTCCCTCCTTATATAAATTTCATCCTCGAAATTTGCTCAGTGTAATTACTTCCTTGATATAACAACCCAAAATAACCATTATCTGTCTTAGCACAGAAGCATCCAAATATCTTCTTACCTCGTACTTATCCACAATTCTCCAAAGGGTTTCATCTCTTCTGCATCCGCAACGTTTCACGACTTTGCAAAACACTAAATCACACATCTAAATCCTTCGATTGTTATCTACATCTGCTACAACAGAAAAGCCTATATCTAAATTTCTTCCGTTTTAATCTACAGCAGAACCAATTTCAGCCATCAAACCAACATGACTGCATCGAAAACATCTCTATGCATCGAAGATACTGATTCCGTTTACAATCTCGCAAGATACATACACTACATATTGCATCTTTAAGATCCTTATACTCCTAAATGTTGATATTACTCACCAAACTCCATCTTCCTTTGCATCTTCTACATAGAAAACACCTTTGATGCAACCATTCTCTGTTTCTTAAACCAAAACCAGAGCATCATCGGCTAAATGGTGACTCTCATACATTCACAACATCATTCAAAACCAGCAAGACGCCTTCCGAATTGATTTTTGTTTCATCTTCGACACTACTTACTCTTGAAGGTCCAACAATTTCTCTTTGAAGCGATGTGTGTAATACTCCGAATTTTTATATTGAAATTTAATAAGAATAATTGAAAAGTAATTAAGGATATTTGCATTAATTGAAAAATTATTGAGGTATTACCAAAGACGTCATTGTTAATTATCATCAAGTGATATTTGAATTAAATCGGGAATTTAAATTTGGATTGAGAACAATTTAATTAAATGAAGGATTTAATAAAGGAAAATTTTGGGTGATAATTATTAATTTATGGGGAGAAATATGGATTGAACCAGTTTGGTCTAACTCGGTCCGGAAGTAATTAAGTGGTTCGATTTTTAGTTAATTGTTGAAGAATAAAGAGAGATTTAATGGATTTGTTGAATTAAGGATTTAGAGAGGGAATAATTTGAGATTAAGTGATGATTTATTGTGGAATTAGAAATTAATGGTGTTTGGAGATGTAGAACCGGTTCAGTTTGTGTTGTTTGTGAACCGGTTTGGGCTATTGGAGCTTGGCCCGGTTCTGGAAATCTGTAAAGACTGAGATTTTGGTTTCTTGTTTTCTGAAGAACGAAATAGAAAGAGGGAGAAAGAGAGAGGCTCGAGTGAGAGCGCAGGGAGATGAAAGAGGGAGAAGAGATCGAGAGCGAGAGAGAACGTCGGGAGCTCGCGGGTGGCATTCGCGACGGCGAGGGAAAGCTTCTTCACGGCGAAGGGACGGCTCTGGCGTACGGTGGTCTGCGACGACACGGTCGCGGGTAGGGCACGGATTTGACGAGTTTCGCGGGTAGATTTGGGAGATGCGATGCTCGCCGTGCCAAACCGAGGTGAGTATTCGGTTGATTTTGGGGTCTGAATATGGATTCTGCAATTGGGATTTGGTATGGAATGGATTTTAGGGACGATTCGGCTTGGACTGAGGCTTTGGTTCGCGATGGGCTTGCGATGTATTCGCAGTTCAGTTCAATCCGATCTGTTCCTCTGATTTCTTGTTTGGCGGTTTAGTTGGAAGCTGAGAGTCAGAGGCGTGGAGAGCCGGATCCAAATAATCTGCTGCTGCCAGAAATCGTGGGATAAACTGCCACGGGTTGTTATGCATTTCAAATTGTGTCTGTGTTTAAATACAACGAAGGAGAATGTTCGGCAGTGTGAGAAATCTAAAGAGCTGAGTGTGGAAGAGCAGAAGGCTGAGAAGCTCTTGGAGAACTGTTGCCTGCTCTCTAGTTCTCTTCAGCCATGGGTGCTCTCTGGAGTCTGCTTCTATTCTCGGATGCCCTATTTTTCTGGTGAGAATATGTCAACAGTTTTGGTTAAGATGTATGTTAATTTGATTAGTAGAAATTAATGAAGAAATGATAATCTTCTGATGGGTTGGATTCTGTTTTGAGTATTGTTTGGATGAATTGTTGGAAAAGAATAATCTGTTGGTTTGGATGCTTCTGTGGCAGTGTTGGAAATAATTCTCTGATTAACTATTGCCTTGTTAAAATGATTGAGAAATATTATTCTGGAACTTGATTACTATGGTGTGCTTCTATGATGTAACTACTGCCTTTTTGAAATACTTAGCTGGTTTTGGAGATGCTTCTACTATTTGTTGTGGGCTGATATTCCGCTGTCATTGGATAATTTTAGCTTGACTTATAGTCATTATTGCTGGATTGTGAGGTTGGATGATATGCTGTAATTTATTATTGATTGTGAGGTATTGGTTGAGGAAGAATGTAGGACATAATTTACTGCTTTGTTGGGATGGTTAATGATAAGCATTTTGATGTTACATGCTTTGTTTGATGTTATTGTTGGATATCTGTTGCTATGATGGATAATCTATGGGCTTAAGTTTATGTTGGCTATTATTAAATGGAATGTACTGTGGGATTGCTACCCGAGATTGTGAATATGTTGGTCATTGCTGTGTGATAAACTTAGTTTCTAAATCCTCTCAATCTGGATTAAACTATTAGGTTGATTTTATTGACAAAGCGCTTTCGTTTAGAGAACTTTAGTATGTAGTTATAAGGATTAAAGATATGAAATACAATCAGGTTAATAAGTTATAATTATTATTAATTCCACGTTATTAATTGTGAAGGTATCGAGAAAAGAGAAGGATGATAACTATTAAGTGTTAATGCACGATAAAGTTACAAGGTAAGTGACATGCATGTGTTTTGTATTCGGGCCCTACATCGAAAGAATAGGATATGCATGTTTTGTTGCTTACTGTTTTCCTAGCATGTTTCATTGTTTACAGTTTTTAAGAGAACGTTTCGTTGTTTACAGTGCTTAAATGCACGTTTCATTGTTTACTATTTTTATAGCATGATTTGTGAATCATACGTTGACTATTTATTTATACTTTCATATGAACTGTTATATGCATTCATCAGTATCACATTTTTTAAAAGAATATGAAAATGATTTTCATGTACATTTTTTAAGATGAAAGAAGAAAAACGTAAAGAAGTACGAACGAATAGAAAATGAAAAGAAACTACAAATGAATGATTAAGAAAGATAAAGAAGAAGATTCTTGTGGACCAGTAGGCCAAGCCTGGCGTAGGAACAAAAGAAAAGAAAAGAAAAGATAAAAAAAAAAAAAATTCTTGTAGACCGGTAGGCCAAGCCCGGTATAGGAACAAAAGAAAACAAAATAAAAGATAAGTAAAGAAAAGAAAATAAACGGTAAGTAAAGAGAAGAACATAAAAAAAGAAACGGATACAGATACAAAAACAGAAACAAAAAACGGATATGGAAATGGTATGAGCACAGATACCGAAACAGAAACGGGAACAGAAACGGAAACAAAAACGGATACATATACAGATACGGATACAGATACGGGAACAAATATGGAAACACATACGATCATGGATACAAAAATAGGAACGGAAACAGAAACTGAGAGAAAGTACATAAAAGTGAAAAGATAAAAGATAAAAAGAAAGAGAACGAAAAAAGAAACTGCACATGGTTTTAAATTGGCACAACATGTACATGTAGCATATTAGTTATTATCACTTACTAAACGTTAGGCTCATAGTTTATGTCTTGCGATGTAGGTACAAGTACGAGAGATATAGCGAACAGTCGATGAAGGATTTGCATGGGCGAGAATTGTGGCTGGCCAGGCTAAACGAAAGTAAAGAGAAAATGAATTTTGTAAATGTAAAGTAACATTTTATCATTTATTGTCTTTTCAAATAAACGATTTATGCTTCTGCTGTAAATTGAGAAAAAGAATTTTATAATAAGTATTCCGCTGTTATAACGATTTTAATAACAAGTTAAAGTAAAAGGGATTTTTGCGTTTCGATTTTCATAAAAGAACTCTGATGTTTATTTAAAAATGTTTTCTACTATTGTTTTATAAAAGGAAAAGAAAAAGTTTTAAATTTCACAAATTTTTAAATGTAAGAAAAATCAGGTCGTTACAATGTCTCCTTCAATACATCTTCCATTTCCTTGTGACTCACCTTCAATGCTATTTAAGTTTGAAGAAGTTGAATAAACTCTATCATACTTCTAGTCGTTGCTGCATGACCAAACTACCTCCCGAAGAAGATTTCCTTAATCTTTTCTTTGAACTCCATAACTTGGGACTTAGCACACATAACTTTTGCTTAAATTTTCTCTTGTTCTTTGAGCTTAGCTTGCTCAAACATGCACTTTATCATTCAAATCCACCTTCAAAATATGGCAGCTTTAGTCATCAAAACCTTTGCACTTAAAATCTCTTGGAAATTGTACTTTAATGATTTCTTCATTCCATAGGTCGAATATGATGTACCAATATCCCAATTAGTATATTGACTGTTTCATCTATTAGATCCTTATTCCATCACCATTTTTGTTTTCGTATCCAAATCTTTATCCTTTTCTGTACACGCATCCGTTTCCATATCTGTATCAGTATCTATTTCCATTTCTGTATCTGTATCCGTTTCTATATCCGTATCGGTATCTGTATCGATATCTGCATTTGTTTCTATATTTGTATCTGTATTAGTATCTATATTTGTTTCTGTATCCATATCTGTCACTGTATCCATTCCCAAAAATCCATTTCCAGAAATTTGTTTTTTTTTTTTTATGTTTTTGTCTCCGTATCCGTTTCTATTACCATGTCTGTTTCTGTTTCCGTATCCGTTTGTATTTTTGTTTATGTTTTCTGTTTCTGTTGTGAACAATAAAACCTGAATCAATTATTTATTAACCTCAACAATTCCTCCAATTAAATCCATTAGTAACAGATTCAGAGTATCAATCAATTCCTTTCCATGTTCTCCTGGTAGACCAATCATTAATATCTTCGGAGTACCAACTTAGCGGATTTTTAAACCTCCGTTTTGCAATAGCATTGGTAACCCTTATAGATGACAGACTTCCAACTCCAACTTAAAATAGACACTGAATCATTCCACATCATATATTTCTAACTTCCAATCAGAGTTGATTATTAATGTTATTTGTGCATGATCGCACAATGTGCTACTTAAATTCTTAGACAAATTCTTTATCCTACAATTTAACTCAGCACATATCATGTTTACCTTCTATTTTAAGAGAATCTCTTGGATCCATAAATCAAAATACTTGGACTTAATAGTTTCCAAAATCAATCAGTTTACAATAAGCAAATTGAAATCCAACTTAGAAAAGGTAATTAACTCATTGCACATACAGATTTTCCAACCATTTCTAAATTCCAACTTTCATCCATATCTTACACCTCTATAAATCTCTTACTAATCCTGACCAAGTGGATATACACTTGACTAACTAATTATCGTCCACATAATTCAGCTTAATCACTAGCCCTCAAAATGTTCTTCCTTCCCATAATAATTCTACTCTTAATCTAAATCTTTAACCTAGGCAATCTCGCCTAATTGTCCACTTGATTTAATTCAAGCAGGATTTGCTTTCCACTTGTACCCTTTTCCAATTTATACAAATTTGGGCAAAGACCCCCAAATCTACATTCATCCATCCTATAAGCAATCCAAGCAATCCAAGCAATTCCAGCAAAGTCCATTATCCATTAAATAAAATTCCTAGGTGATAGGTCCCAAGCTTGGTTTATGCAAATAAACCAAATCTGTGAATTGATTAGCGATAACCCGAGCTTCGATTTTCAAATAACTATAACTTCAATTGCGTATATTCTTTGAACTCAATTTTCTATGGCTCACAAATAACAATTCCAAGATTCACCTATCCAAATTTCAGCCCCAGAGTCAACAAATACAGAGAGATACAGATCGATGCCTATAATGCCCAAATAGGGTTTTTTAATCAAATTCTAGACAGTGAAAAATAAACGCCAATAACTTTTGTTGCATACGCCCTTTTGCCTCCAAATTTACAGAGCTAACAATCAACAACTAGAAGAAGGTCACTTCCAAAATTCAGCTAAAATGAGCATGCACAAATGGAGTTGTGCGTGCTGCAACCTGAATCGCAAAACAAATTCCGTAAATTCCAGATCTGCGGAGCAGATTTCTTTCCTTCCTTTGCTCCACCAAAAGACGTCCAAATTACATGAAACCTATGCCAAATCAATGCCAATCTAGCAATATTTCCAGAGAATTAAAAATAAGATTACCTTATTCAAATAAAAGCCACAAACAGAATCAATAAAACCGAGTTGGTCCGCTGTCCTTCAACAAAAAAGGGGTGAGAAACGGCTCATCCAAAAGATGGCACTCCAACAAGGCAAATGCTTGATCTTCTATTCCCACACCACAAACACAACCACAGTGAGTGATTGCTGGAGGAAATAGCACTAAACAACCTATCCAAGATTCAGCAAAACAATAGGTTGAAGGATAAAATGAAGAGTGTCCGAGAGGAGAGCTCATGGGTCTTCCAAGAGTAGCACACGGCTAAATCAATTTCTTAGAATTTCAAAATCTCCATTCCAAAATGCATTAGGGGGATTAAATACCCTCTAATGACCTTACAAAGGAAAAAGATGAAAATACCCTTAAAAATGCAAACTAGGGCATGAGGGCTTGGTTTACATGCAAACCGCGCACCTCTAAAAATGCCAACTAAAAAACACAATCTAGAAATCCCAAAATAAAATCCCCAAAAACATCCAGTATTAAACCATAAAAATGTAACGTAATAAATTCTCAAATGACCTTTAAAATCTTCAATCCAAATTATCTTCTTCAAGCCGAGGAGAAATAGAGCTAGCCGATTGACTTGCATGGCTCCACGTGAGAAAAAGGCGTGGAGCTTCTTGATCTTCATGTGTTGGCTTCTTCATAAGGTCTAATGCATTATTGTCCCCTATAAAATAAAAACTTGTTAGAAAAAGCAACGGGTCCTTTGGCTCCGGAGCAATTGATCGGTCCTTGGGGCACATCATACTCCGGGGTTGGAAAGGATTTGTCTTCAAATCCAGGGAGTATACTTTTTATCTTCCATAAATCTTCCTCCTGGATGAAATGGAAAAAGTTGCTTGATGTCTAGAGTCAGCTCCATCATATCAGGTTGTGCAATTCCTGTATCAAATGGAAAACAATGGTTTGCACCGAGAGTCACTTCATTCAAATAGGACCTTCCATACCGTCTTGCCAAAGATGGGAGAATAATGGTGAGTTCGGACAAGACAACATCAGGATCTAGTAGTAGTAGCAACGTTGAATCAAAATAATCTTCAATCCTAGGATTTCTCTCCTCAACTCCAATATTGAAACCCTCTTTCCAAAACTCAAAATCAGCACCAACAACAAAAGAATCTCCCATCCAACCAATTTTAAAAAACCAAGTAATCAAAGTGTTTTGTGGGGTATACCTCGAGCAAGTAGTTTTGGCTAGTATGCTTGTTTCTCCACCATCGTAGACTAACAAATAAAGACTAGAATGTGGTAATGGCCCTAAGCCCGAATCTTTGTCCATATGCATGTACCATGGTTGATAAATCTCCTTTCATTTGTGAATAAAAATTTTACTTTGTCCATGCCTCGTCAAAAATCATAACAAGTCAGCTCGCCATGAATTTTCTCTTCTAGACATTCAATAGTGAGAGGTCTTTCTATGGTCAAGAAAAAAAATTCCTCTTGATCAAGAGTTAACTTCTTAAAATAATTTTCTCCTTCAATGGTTGCTACAAAGAACTCATCTCTATGCTCCACTATGCTTGCTTCTTCCATTTTACATAAAACATTTCGATTAGCTAAAGTGGAGGGCTGTTTAACTTCTAAAAGTGTTTCCTTCAAGACCGTGAGTTTTACCCCTTGAGGAGGACCTTCTTCCTCATCCACCTTTAACTTTGGTAGCCCCTCATCAACATAACTCCCTTCAAGACAAGATAAAACACTCAAAGATTCGTTAGAAGTACATGGAATAAGCAACTCTTGGAAACCGGTATTAACTTCATCTAACTCGGTTTTATTTCTAACAACTTCTTCCCATGGGCTTGGTGTTTCAAGAATCTTACAACGCTGATCTTGCATCTCTATCTCATGTTCCTTCTCGGCCCCATTAGTTGTAGCAAAAAAATTATCTCCATTTTCTACATGATCATCTTCACAGATTTGATCTTTCAAAAAAAATTCTTCAGGCACTTGAGTTTCCATCACGAATAATGGTCATTCGGGAGCATAAATAGTCTCTACTTCTAGGCTGTCTTCTTCATTAGTGGCTGCCAAGGAGTCAACTTGGCTTCTTTCATCAATCAAGCATTCTTTTACAATAATAACTTTTTGCATTAGGCATTTTGAAGCATTGTGCCCAATTTCAAGGCACTCGGAGCAACGGATGTCTTTAGCCCTTAGTCGAGATGTGTCAAATCTTTTTTCTCAAAAACTTTTTCATTACTTTCCAAGTAATAAGTTCATCTTCCCCATCAATTATCCTCCGAGCCTTCAAATTATTCCACCAAGATTTTGCATATCCCACAAATTCTGAGGAGGCTAGTCTCACTTTACCTTTATTCAAAAATTCGTGACAATCAAAATTGCTCTCGACTATTTCCAACCAATCCAAACACTCAATATCTTTGCTAAATCCGCTAAATGGAAGGATGGATAAATTCACAAGCTTCATTTCATTCATGTCATGAGATCTTCTTCTCGAATTCGGAAGCTCTTCCATATTGCATTCTTTCTCACCCTTACCATACAAGTTTTTATTTCGGCCCCTTGACTTGATGGATGTGTTGAATTTTTTCCTTGGTTTAGGAGTCTTAGGGTCCCTCATATGCCCATTAGAATGCTTCTCTTGACTTTGTTGTAATTTTAAAAGCATGTCCTTCATTTCATCAATTTGTTGTTGAAATTTTTTTTTGAATCTACTAGGTTCCCTCTCGGGAGGGGGTGAGCTTGTACTTGTCATAGCTCCTTTAATATAGTGATAATTAGTACCACCTCTTATACTCATTCTTAGCATAAAATAAGATCACCAAATTGAACCCAAATGCCAAAAATGGCTCTGATACCAAATGATAGGTCCCAAGCTTGGTTTATGCAAATAAACCAAATCTGTGAAATGACTGGCCATAACCCGTGCTTCGATTTTCAAATAACTATAACTTCAATTGCGTATATCCTTTGAACTCAATTTTCTATGGCTCACAAATAACAATTCCAAGATTCACCTAGCCAAATTTCAGCCATAGAGTCAACAAATACAAAGAGATACAGATCGATGACTATAATGCCCAGATTAGGGTTTCTTTAATCAGATTCTGGATAGTGAAAAATAAACGCCAATAACTTTCGTTGCATACTCCCTTTTGCCTCCAAATTTACAGAGCTAAAAATCAACAACTAGAATAAGGTCACTTCCAAAATTCAGCTAAAACGAGCATGCACAAATGGAGTTGTGCGTGCTGCAACCTGAATTGCAAAACAAATTCCGTAAATTCTAGATCTGCAGAGCAGATTTCTTTCCTTCCTTTGCTCCACCAAACGACGTCCAAATTACATGAAACCCACGCCAAATCAATGCCAATCTAGCAATATTTCCAGAGAATTAAAAATAAGATTACCTTATTCAAATAAAAGCCACGAACAGAATCAATAAAAATGAGCTGGTCCGCTGTCCTTCAACAGAAAAGGGGCGAGAATCGGCTCATCCAAAAGATGGCACTCCAACAAGGCAAATGCTTGATCTTCTATTCCCACATCACAAACACAACCACACTGAGTGATTTTTGGTGGAAATAGCACTAAACAACCTATCCAAGATTCAACAAAACTATAGGTTGAAGGATAAAATGAAGAGTGGTCGAGAGGAGAGCTCACGGGTCTTCCAAGAGTAGCACACGGCTAAATCAATTTCTTAGGGTTTCAAAATCTCTATTCCAAATTGCATTACTGGGGATAAAATACCCTCAAATGAACTTACAAAGGAAAAAGATGAAAATACGCTTAAAAATGCAAACTAGGGCATGAGGGCTTAGTTTGCATGCAAACCGCACACCTCTAAAAATGCCAACTAAAAAACACAATCTAGAAATTCCAAAATAAAATCCCCAACAACATCCAGTATTAAAACATAAAAATGTAATGTAATAAATTCTCGAATGACCTTCAAAATCTTCAATCCAAAGTATCTTCTTCAAGCCAAGGAGAAATAGAGCTAGTCGATTGACTTGCATGGCTCCACGTGAGAAAAAGGCATGGATGTAATATCCCGATTTTTATATCAAAAATTTAAAAAGAATAAATTAGAAAATAATTGACGATATTCGAATTAGTCGAATAATTATCAGGATATTACTAATGACGTAATCGCTAAATATGGATTTAACGGTTTTGGTTCGACTCGGTTCAAAATAATTAAGTGACTCGACTTTAATTAAAAATTAATTGAAATAATTAATGAGAGGAAAATTAAATAAATAGAAAGAGAGATTTATTGAATTAATTAAATTTAAGGGAATTGATTAAATTAGGAAAAAGAGAATTTAAGAAAAATGGGGGGAAGTGAACCGGTTCACCCCTGAACCGGTTCAACTTGGCATTTATGTGGCCTTCGGCCATTTGAGAGAAAGAAGGAGAGAGTGAGGGAGTGAAGAGAGAACGCGAGAGGGGAGATCGGGATCTAGCGGGGGAGAGGCGACGCGGAGAAGGGCGTCGTCGGCAACGGGCGACACTTGCTCGGCTAACGGAGGCGGCGAGGAAGACGGCGATGGAGTAGGGCGGCGGAGGTACGGCTGCGTGCGACGGCTGCGATCGATGCGATGGGTTGCGGTTAGGGCTCGATGTATATTGCGGCTAACAGAGTCGATTTTGAACCTACAATTGTCGGTGAAGGTGAGTAATTGGTTTGTGTTCCTTGATTTTCCTTCCTGGTTTCTGATTATGGACTAACCGGCAAAGACAGGCGACGACAACAATGAACTGGCTGACGTCGAATTGGATCAGCCCTGTGGTTCTAAGCTGAACTGGAATTAAGTCTCCCTGCTGACTTGCGGTTTCTTCCTCCCCCAAGAAAATTGGGGGCTTCCGACGTGGCGTTCTCTTAGTGGACCGCACTCCCCTTGATGAGTGTGATTATCTCTTTGGTTCAATGGCTGCAGACTACACTGGATGTCTCTTCGCTGCTGTCTTCGTTCCCTCGTTTATAAGATGACCAGTGGTGTCATGGACTCTGGAGAGAACAGAGGAGAAAGGGAGAAGAAGAAGCTTCTCTCGGGTCTTCAGTGATAAGAACATAAACGTGTAGACAGAAGAAGTGGAAACAGTGAGCAAGGTTCTGGATTTGCCTTCTCGGGTCTGCTAAATCCTTCTAGTCTGGTATGAAGAATTCTTACTCGAATTTTATTGGTTGAATTATGTTAACCATAAAAGGAAAGAGTGTGATGGAAGTGCATATTGTTGTGATGGATTTATTTCTGCATAATGAATCTGTTATTGATGGTTGAGTTCACTTCTTGCTTCGGTTCTGCTGTTAGTGATGGTGAAGAATGTTTACTACTTGAATGTTAAGTTAGTTTGTTAATTGGCTTCTTTCTACTAAAATGAATGCTTTGTTGGTATGATAAGTTGACTAAGAGTGAAAGCAATGGACTGTGTGATATTGTTGATATTGTTGTCATGAGTAGATAGTAGGAAATGTGAGATATTGCTGTCATGAGTAAATAGTAGGAATTGTATTTCATTGAAAAGAAGTGGATTACTTGGCTGCTTTATTGTTTAGTTATGCTTTAAAGCATGTGATGGAGGAAAGTTTTGTTCGTTTTAAGCCTTCCTTGGCTTGCTTTTAGGTTGAGTTTAAGTTATTTGTGATTCTTGCTTTTGGTCTGAAATGCATATATTGTGCATATTGATCATTAGTGGTTATGGGAAATATGGTTTTCTGATAAAATATTCTTCGTCGGTTTTGTAAAGTTGATTTGTCATGACACATTGATGGAATGAGCAACATTGTAGGGTTATAACTACTCCGTTAAGTATGTTAAGATCTCGAATCGGGTGATGAGGTTTATTAAGTATATAGGTTTAGGAGATTGTTAATAATGCATGATTATTATGGTTTTGAAGGTACAAAGAAGAGAAAAGAAACAGAAAGGCGTTATGAATGCCCGGTAAGTTGATACTTACTGAGTTTTGGTATTCGGACCCTACATCGCAAGAATTAGGATATTCATGTTGTGTGATATTTTAATGATATGTTTATTAGACATTTATGCGATCATATAGGGTTGTAGGTATTTATAAGCAGATTGTATGTCATCCTAAAATACGTAAATAGGCGTGAGGGGGTTCAGGTGAATTGTGACTTTCCATAGGTAGATTCCTCCCACGTAGGGAGTGGTAGGTTTAAAAGTTAGCTATGTGGATTCTAGGGTTTACAATTTATCCCGTTCTAAAACCCCCAACGTCTTCAACAAAAGTGAGGATACCTGCTTGTGGTAACACCCCCGATGGATATATCTCCTCGTCGGAGTGATTGGTTAGGCCACATGACTCTAGGGAGTATTCCACCTTAACTTCCAGAAGAGATACAGTTCTCTTCTGTAATGCATTGTGTGATCATGCATCATATCTGAATTTCATTTCTTTCTATCTCTTACTGAGCGTTAGGCTCATTAGTTTAGGTCTTGTGATGTAGGTACGTACGAGAAACAGGTGAACAGCTCAAAGACAATTGATGAAGGATTTGCACGAGTGGATCTTGTGACTGGCTGGGCTAAAGGATTTAAAAATGAATTTATTTGTACAAAGAGTTTGTAAATTATTTAATATTCTTTAATGTTTTGTTTTATTTCCGCTGCGTTTTATAAAAGGATTTTATTACTTCTTCTGCAAAATGTTTTAAGTAAAGAGTTTTAACGATCGGTTTTTATAAGAAGAATTTTACTCTGATTTTATAAAAGAAAAGGTTTTTAAATTTACATGATTTTCAAAGTAAATAAAAACCGGGTCATTATAGTTGGTATCAGAGCGCCCGTGTTTTAAAACCGATTATGCATACTGCCTGCCAGCACAAGCTTCGACGTGGAAATACTCCGTTGACTGTAAGTAATTAGTTCTTTTCCTTACCTAACTACTTAAGTTTTGTTGGTGAGACAACAATCCCGATACTTGGAGAATTATGGAAATGGTAATTGAGATACTTATAATGGATGTAACAACTGTGGTTATTTGGATTAAGTAGAATGATATATATGATAAAAGATAGACAATACTGGAACTGCTTGAGTTTTGAGTGCAGGGATTAACTTTGGGGGAGTAAAGAAACAAATGAGACTCTGCCCAAAATTTTTGGAAAGATGGATAAGTGAAAAACAAACTTTGCAAGAATTGGGTTAAGTGAGCATTTTAACAAAATAGCCTAAGCTACAAGAAGTTAGACAAGGGTAGATTTATTATGAGAAGGAAGAACATTATAGATTAGAGATTGAGCTGAATCATGAGAACGATAATTAGTTAGTCAAGTGTTTATACACTTGGTCAAATTATTAAGAAATTATAGGAAGTGTTTTGGATCGTTAACAATGGATCGTTGGGTATTCGATACTGTGATCCGTGCTTGTTGAATTAAGCTAGGAATCTATCTTGGACTGGAAAATGGAACCTCTAGTCTGATTGAAGGAACAACTTGAATTAATTTAGAGAATGTAGTCTAAGTTCAATATTCTGGTGTTGGGGTAAGTTAGGAGGGATAGAAAATGGATAAGATTAGAAAGGAGCCATTAAGGTAAAACTCTTACTCACACAATAAGGACTTGCTCAGCTTTGGTTGTAAGGAAAACAGTTACGATGTAAATTAATAGAAGGTGGTATCGCGGCCTATCTTGCATAGTGCGAGTAGTAATGCACATAAGTGATACTAACTTGAACAAGGACTTGAGACATTGAGGTGTAGAGATGTATCGTTGTGGGAAAATGGTTATGAAGTTTAAGTGTGTATGAGACTAAGTTGGAATTCAATTTACTTTTGTAAATTGATGAATTTTGTTCGGAAACGGAGATGGAAATGACCATTGACAGTTGCATCTATGGACACACGAAGTAAAAAGGAACAAAAGTAAGTTGAAATTTTATTCCTCACGACAATAATGGTTGGAGTGCACTAGGACTATGCAATGTATGGTGATTGTGCTAATATTGAAAAATAAATGAAGTATAAAAAGTTAAGGAAACATGCATACTGAAGGTTTCGGATGCTTACGGACGCCGGCGGACGGGGACGAATAGCGTCCGAAATGAATCTATCCTAAATCCTGGACACTTTAGGACGATAGCTGACGATTACGGACGATAAAAGACAGCGTCCGATTGAATCTGTAATAGTTTTTGGACAATTCGGACGACTGCAGACGTTGCATACGGACGCCTAACGTCGTCCGACAATCGCTTGCGGACGGTACAGACGAGTAATTAAGGACGCATTTTTCTAGTCCTAGGTCGACTTTCGGACGGATGCGGACGAAGCACAGACGTTTCCTCCTGTCCGAAAAGGCAAAATGGTCCAAGAAACCCCTTTAGTTCTGATGTCTCTCTTCCTCATTTAATCGAGTAATGAAATGAGTAGTAAACTATAGAGAGTGTAGGAATGTCAGCTTCAAATTATGGAAGGGTAATGAAAGAAGTTAATTTGATAAATGCCTCACAAGATCGAATCGACGTTTTAAGCGAAACGAAAATAGTCTTTTTGTCAAAAATTGTTATGTTATGACTTATGAAATCAGAAATGGTTGCCTCAAGGGTACATTTTATTGGGAATTATAAGAATAAATGTGAAATTTTATGAAGAAGAACGAAATTTTGGAGGATTAAGATCTTCAAAATGCAATAAAATTATTCACACTATGGTGGTGTTACATAAATTATCTGATGAAAAGAGATAAATTTGGGTGAACGCTTTTCTTTTAAGACAAATGAGGTTGTCTATCCAATAACTTAAATGTGAAATATGACCTTTTGCTAAGTTCTTATGCTACCGGAAGTAAATATGATGTAATCTTTTGGATGCTTTGTGTAAAAGTAGTAGATAAGGAGTTACGTTGAGTTGTAGATTAAAGGGATAATTATGCTGAGCAAATTTCGAGGACGAAATTTCTATAAGGAGGGAGGATTGTAATATCCTGATTTTTATATCAAAAATTTAAAAAGAATAAATTAGAAAATAATTGACAATATTCGAATTAGTCAAATAATTATCGGGATATTACTAATGACGTAATCGCTAAATATGGATTTAACGGTTTTGGTTCGACTCGGTTCAAAATAATTAAGTGACTCGACTTTAATTAAAAATTAATTGAAACAATTAATGAGAGGAAAATTAAACAAATAGAAAGAGAGATTTATTGAATTAATTAAATTTAAGGGAATTGATTAAATTAGGAAAAAGAGAATTTAAGAAAAATGGGGGGAAGTGAATCGGTTCACCCTTGAACTGGATCAACATGGGATTTATGTGGCCGAAGAAAGAAGGAGAGAGTGAGGGAGCGAAGAGAGAATGCGAGAGGGGAGATCGTGATCGAGCGGGGGAGAGGCGACGCTGAGAAGGGCGTCGTCGGCAACGGGCGACACTTGCTCGGCGAACGGAGGCAGCGAGGAAGACGGCGATGGCATAGGGCGGCGAAGGTACAGCTACGTGCGATGGCTACGATCGACGCGATGGGTTGCGGTTAGGGCTCGATGTATATCGCGGCTAACAAAGTCGATTTTGGAGCTACAATTGTCGGTGAAGGTGAGTAATTGGTTTGTGTTCCTTGATTTTGCTTCCTGGTTTCTTATTATGGACTAAACGGAAAAGACAGGCGACGACAACAATGAAGTGGCTGACGTCGAATTGGATCGGCCCTGTGGTTCTAAGCTGAACCGGGATTAAGTCTCCCTGCTGACTTGCGGTTTCTTCCTCCCCCAAGAAGATTGGGGGCTTCCGATGTGGCGTTCTCTTAGTGCACCACACTCCCCTCATTTATAAGATGACTAGTGCTGTCATGGACTCTGGAGAGAACAGAGGAGAAAGGGAGAAGAAGAAGCTTCTCTCGGGTCTTCAGTGATAAGAACATAAACGTGTAGACAGAAGAAGTGGAAACAGTGAGCAAGGTTCTGGATTTGCCTTCTCGGGTCTGCTAAATCCTTCTAGTCTGGTATGAAGAATTCTTACCCGAATTTTATGGGTTGAATTATGTTAACCGTAGAAGGAAAGAGTGTGATGGAAGTGCATATTGTTGTGATGGATTTATTTCTGCATAATGAATCTGTTATTGATGGTTGAGTTCACTTCTTGCTTCAGTTCTGCTGTTAGTGATGGTGAAGAATGTTTACTACTTGAATGTTAAGTTAGTTTGTTATTTGGCTTCTTTCTACTAAAATGAATGCTTTGTTGGTATGATAAGTTGACTAAGAGTGAAAGCAATGGACTGTGTGATATCGTTGATATTGTTGTCATGAGTAGATAGTAGGAAATGTGAGATATTGCTGTCACGAGTAAATAGTAGGAATTGTGAAGATTTCATTGAAAAGAAATGGATTACTTGGCTACTTTATTGTTTAGTTATGCTTTAAAGCATGTGATGGAGGAAAGTTTTGTTCGTTTTAAGCCTTCCTTAGCTTGCTTTTAGGTTGAGTTTAAGTTATTTGTGATTCTTGCTTTTGGTCTGAAATGCATATATTATGCATATTGATCATTAGTGGTTATGGGAAATATGGTTTTCTGATAAAATATTATTTGTCGGTTTTGTAAAGTTGATTTATCATGACACATTGATGGAATGAGCAACATTGTAGGGTTATAATTACTCTGTTAAGTATGTTGAGATCTCGAATCTGGTGATGAGCTTTATTAAGTATATAGGTTTAGGAGATTGTTATTAATGCATGATTATTATGGTTTTGAACGAACAAAGAAGAGAAAAGAACCAGAAAGGCGTTATGGATGCCAGGTAAGTTGATACTTACTGAGTTTTGGTCTTCGGACCCTACATCGCAAGAATTAGGATTTGCATGTTGTGTGTTCTTTTAATGATATGTTTATTAGACATTTATACGATCATATAGGATTGTAGGTATTTATAGGCATATTGTATGTCATCCTAAAATACGTAAATAGGCGTGTGGATGTTCGGGTGAATTGTGACTTTCCATACGGTAGATCTCTCCCACGTAAGGAGTGGTAGATTTAGAAGTTAGCTACGTGGATTCTAGGGTTCACAATTTATCCCGTTCTAAAACCCCCAACGTCTTCAACAAAAGTGAGGATACCTGCTTGTGGAAACACTCCCGATGGATATATCTCCTCGTCGGAGTGACTGGTTAGGCAACATGACTCTAGGGAGTATTCCACCTTAACTTCCAGAAGAGATACAGTTCTCTTCTGTAATGCATTGTGTGATCATGCATCATATTTGAATTTCATTTCTTTCTATCTCTTACTGATCGTTAGGCTCATTAGTTTAGGTCTTGTGATGTAGGTACGTACGAGAAACAGGTGAACAGCTCAAAGACAGTTGATGAAGGATTTGCACGAGTGGATCTTGTGATTGGCTGCGCTAAAGGATTTAAAAAGGAATTTATTTGTATAAAGAGTTTGTAAATTATTTAATATTCTTTAATGTTTTGTTTTAATTCCACTGCATTTTATAAAAGGATTTTATTACTTCTTCTGCAAAATGTTTTAAGTAAAGAGTTTTAACGATCGGTTTTTATAAGAAGAATTTCACTCTGAGTTTATAAAAGAAAAGGTTTTTAAATTTACATGATTTTCAAAATAAATAAAAACTGGGTCGTTACAATGGAGCTTCTTGATCTTCATGTGTTGGCTTCTCCATAAGGTCTAATGCATTATTGTCCCCTGTAAAATAAAAACATGTTAGAAAAAGCAACGGGTCCTTTGGTTCGGGCACGGTTGATCGGTCCTTGGGGCACATCACCAAGGAAACCATTCAACCATCCATTTCAGACTAGTTCTATAAACATATTTTGAACGTACCATGATGCACTTTTGAGTCTACCATTTCCAAACACAATCTTACTCACACGTTCCCCAATATTTCAAAATACAACCCACAAAATACTTACTCACAATTAGGCCTATTAGTCCCACCATCATTTCCTACTGGGAGAAAAATTTCTCCAATTCTTCTTCTCCCCCCATGGGACAAAAGGGGACATCTCCTGGCCACATGCCCAGACTTCTTACACTTGAAAAATTGTCCTGATTTTGCCAAGCATGTTCCAACATGGCTTTTGGTACACCGTGGAAACAATTCCTTTTATAGTGTCATCCCAAGTGGTTCCCTAGCAGCGTTCTCTTTTTTATGGCATTTCTACTTTCCCTGTTGATTCTCGTCTTCCAAGGACCTCTTAGTTTCCTTTTTAATAGTCGAGTCACCTTCTTCCCTTGGTAATGATTGTATGTCTTCTATAAACTTCTTGTTGAATTTCCTAAATTCTCTTGTCTGTTTTTCAATAAATTAGAATTGGCACTCCACATGGTCCGTCAATTGGCTGACAACATCGTTCCCTATCTTCGCCCCTTTCTCTATATTATCCCTTTACAATCATTCACAAAATAGCTAAATCAATTATACGTCAATTAAAATAGCACAATCATACTTCCAGTTAATGAAGCATTTTCACGTCAAAGATTGTGCATATTCCAGTATACGGAATGGGTTTTAAAACCCGGGCGCTCTGATACCAACTGTAATGAACAAGTGTTTATTCTCTTTAAAATAGAATGAAATTTAAATTTTTTCTTTTTATAAAAATGTTGGAAGATTTTTCTTATGTGTATTTTTTTTGTGGCAATTTACAGGAGTAATAGGGTGGTTAAAACATATATGTGTATTTTTTAAATTCTTTACTTGAAACCTTTTTACAAATTTCAGCGGAAGTAATAAAATTATTTTCATCTATAATTAAACACCTTACATTATTAAATAAAATTCTTTTCGTTTATAATTAAACACTTTGCGTTATTAAAACCATAATTACTTTTTATAAAATACAACGGAAGACTTATTAGTTAAACAAAACATTTAAGAATATATTACAAAATCTTTTACAATTTGTTTCCATTTAACTTCTTTGAACCTAGCAAGCCACAAGACTTACGCATACAAATCTTTCATCAACTGTTTCAAATCTGTTCTCGTACATATACCTACATCATGGGAAAAACAATAAGTCTAACGCTCAACAAGAATTGGAATGAAATGCAATGCAAATGCTATACGTGATCATGCGATACATTACAGAAAAGAACATTATCTTTTCTGTCAAGACGAGAGTCGGATACGTCATATGGTCATGTGGCTTAACCGTATATTGATGAGGTGAAACACCATTACGGGTGTCACCACTTGCCATCATCGCATTCTGTTATTTAAGACATTGAGAATTTTCATACAAGAGAAGAGGATGCACCATAGGGTCCATGTGGCTTAACCGTAACTTCAGTCCCTACGTGGGAGGAAGTACCCCATTTGGGGTGTCACCACCGATGGTCGGCACCAATTCTCTCGAACTCCCACATGCCTATTTACATATTTTATGCATGACATGCAACATGCTCACAAGTTCGTAAGTCCTAACTATGATGCATGAATGTCATGTACAATTCCAAAAATATATATAAAAGGAAACACAACATTTATTAATAAATCATGAGAAGCACTTAAAAATTAAGAGAGACCCACACTTGTATAATTTATCCACTAATTACCAAGTCAATCATAAGCATCCTCACATATGTTTAACTTGTGTGCATTGGCAGGGAAATTAAGAACAATTATCAACTAAATACTAAATCTAAAAACAAGGAAACCACTCATGAATTCATGGGGAGTTCAAGAACAACATGGTTTGGCTATACTTTATCCAACAAGTTATAGGTTCATTTCATGCCCACTCCAAGCATTCATAGATTTTTTTCACGCCTAAATCTGAGCACCGGTTCATAGGTTTAGTTCATAAAGCTCAGTGAAAGCAACATTTATATATGAAACAGAGACAGAAATCCATTTCAAATTCGTCAAGTATCAACAGGGGAATTCTTCATAATATAATTTTTGCATCCTACTCAACGACCCATAGCTCAAACAACTGCCAATGCAGACTTAGTCTTTCATGCTTTAGAATTGACAATACCATATCAGTTCATGATACAATAACATTTTGCAGTGAGTAATCCAATCAATGTCCAATATCAACAACCAAATAGTTCTATATTTCACAGGAAATAACTAAAGCAGTGCTCAATATCAAACAACAAACAAACCCATGATGTAGGGCCTCCACTAGCCAACATACAACCCAATCCTTACCTTTAGCTGAATGTAAATCCTCAGTAGCTCACTTTGCAGCAACGTCAATTCACTAATGTGACAACGTACCGAGCACCAACACCTAGGAGATTTCCAAACTGAAGCTATTTTCTTTTCACACTTAGTCCACAGGGTACACCACACTCTCAGACTTAAAACGTAGTAACCTCACCACTTTACTCAGTCATAGCTCACCCAGTAGGAAATGCAGATTTCCAGAAGTGTCTCCTATGCCATTAGTCATAGATGAGGGAGAGAGGGAGAGGATGTAATGTCCAGGGTATTTAAATTCGTATAATTATTGAATTAAGTGAAATATGAGTTATAGGTATTTTATAAAGTATTGGAGTTTATATATATATATATATATATATATATATATATATAGGAGCTGAAGATTTAAAGAAATTGTAGAAAATTAAAGAAGGAGCGGGCAGTCGATCTCGGTGATCGACCGCATCTAGGGCGATCGATCGGCGCGATCAGCCGGAGTTACTGGAGTTAGATTTTTGGCGGACGATCTGCATAATAATGGTCGATCGTCCTTCAGTTAAATCGATGATCCGCCATAAATTTTCAATGTATGGAAGCAATATTCGATCGCTAGAAACGTTGAACACATGGCCTTTGACGTTCTAGTGTCATCCAACATCTTCCCCAATGATTTGTATTCAATGAGTAAATGGAGAGTCATTTAAAGTGTGTATAAATAGGACGCGAGTTGAAGTTTTTCCCTAGAAAAACTGGGTGATAGAGAGTTCACTTTTGTGAGATCTTTTTGAGGGTGCTGTCAACGCGAAGGATCACTATTGAAGGGAAAGGAAAGGTATACGAGGTCAGGAATAATGCTTGTGGTTTGTCCATATGGACCTACATCTCATGAGTAGGATTTTTATGTTGTTGTTGCTCTTTGCAAATCGTTTGTTCTCTGTAAATATTGGTTTAAGTGATGGTTTCCATGCTCATATGCTCTACTTGATAGTTTATATATACGAAATAGGTGATAAGGATAGTCAAAGGATAATCATTTGAAGTAAAGGAATGGGTGTGCATGTTATGTCGTTTTTGTTGGACAATTCTAAGCAAGATAACCAATATATTTGTGTCTCTGTTTAGGTTTTTTGCCTTCATGATGGTCCTCTGTTAGGTTGATTCTGACGTTAGTTTACTAATTATTTGCATTTTTACTATGCTGCCATATTATGTCTATGTTATTCGCACGTTATTAATTTTATCTCTAAGCATGTTTAGGACGTTAGCATATTGTTATTGTTTCCTTTAAATTGTCAAGCATGTCTATACTGTTATTATTTCCTTTAAATTGTCAAGCACGTCTACGTTGTTATTGCCTTCTTTAAACTGCCAAGCATGCCTATATCGTTATTATTTTCTTTAGATGGCAAGACATGTCTCTATTGTTATTGCTTCCCATAAATTACCGAGCGTGCCTATATAATATGTTAGTAGACTTTCCATATCTCATACTTTTATATTGTTGTGATTACTGCTTCATGTTTCATGCTTTCATATCGTTGTGGTTACTGTTTCTCATTAACATGCATCATGATAATGTTTCTCATTGACATGCATCACGATAATGTTTCTCATTGACATGCATCTTGATAATAGAAATAAGTAGGAAGTGCCATCTCTAGGGTGGTACTCATATGCATTTATGTCAGGAAAATGGATAAACGAAATAAATGGAAAGAAAAGAAAAAGGGGAGTTGGAGGATGGACAGGTAATTCAGATCTAACTAGATAGTCTAGACTTATGGCCCTTCCTTGTCAGGAATGGGACTAGCTACCCTAGGTGGTTAGAAGCCGACAAAGAAGCTATTCCTTCCGACACAGATTCCTCCAATCTCTTGCTCGATGTACAAGTAAATGAAATGAATGAATGAAAAGGAAAAGGGAGTTCGGGGATGGATAGGTAGTTAAGATCTAATCAGGTAATCTAGACTTATGCCCCTCCCTTGTTGGGAATGAGACTAGCTACCCTAGGTGGTTAGAAGTCAACAAAGAGACTATTCCCTCCAACATAGATTCCTCCAATCTCCTACTCGACGTACGAGTAATGAATGAAAGAATGAAATGAAAAGAAAAGAATGGTTAGGGCGGACCCATTCTGACATAATGAGTTAGAGGCATATATCATACTGCATATCTCATTTCTTACTGGGCCTCGGGCTCATAGTTTGCTAATGGTGTTGGCACACGAAAGAGAACAAGTGAAGGAGCAGTTGATGAAAGATTTGCACGGGTGAGACTTATGGCTGGTTAGGCTAAGGAAAGTAAAAGAGATAAGGGTTTTGTAAATGTAAAATGCTAATTCATTTATTGTGTTTTAAAACGAATGATTTATGCTTCTGCTGCAAAATAAAAAAAATGGATTTTATAAATAAAGTTTTCCACTGTTAATAAAGATTAAATTAACGAGTTTTAAGTTTCATGTGTTAATGTTGAGGTTTTTAAGAAAAGAACTTTGATTCAATTGAAGGGTTTTAATAGGGATTCAATTGTTTTATAAAATTTTTAAATTTAACCATTTTCGAAGTAAGAAAAATCCAGGTCATTACAAAGTTGGTATCATAATAATTGTGTTTTAAAAACGGTTTTGTAGACTGCCTACCAGCACAAGTTTCGATGTGAAAATACTCCATCAACTGTAAGTACATTAATAGAATTGTTTTAAGTGTTTAATTAGTTTAAGCATTTTAACTATAACTGAAAGGATATCATGGTTAGAGTACAAGTTGTAGATAATGTTCTGGTTAGAGATAAAGAGATGATTTTATTTAAGCTATAGTGTAGAGATATAGATGATAGAAGATAGAGAATACTGGAATTGCTTGGGATTTTGTGCAGGATGTATGAAATATAGCTTTGGGGAAGTGTAAAAACATGGGAGACTTTGCCTAAATTTTTCAAAGTAGGAAATAGGAGATAAGTGAAAGGAAATCTTGCGTAAACTAGACCAAATAGATAATTAAACGGGATCGCTTGGGTTGCAAAGGACTAGATAGAAGATAGAATTGTTATGGGAAGGAAGAACATTAAGGACTAAGGACTAAGTCGAATTAGGAGGATGATAATTTCAGCAATTGGAGCAGCAGTCCCAGAACTTGGAGAGGTTTATAAGAACGAAGGCATAAAAGAAAGATAAGAGCAAATATGTAGAAGATAAAAGATAAAAGAAAAAGAAAAAGAGAAACTACGTACGTATTTTAATGTAGATCTTGATGGTGCTGAGGAATAAATTAGGACGGTAAAGGACATGTGACACGAGACGACCTACAAAAGGAAGTACGTGTTAGTAACCCACGAAGAATGACAGGGAAGGAGATGTAGACCTTTGATCGGATCCGAGAACTATCTAACGTTAGGTTCACGAATTCTAGATTTTCGAAGAAAATCTACCGATCGCGGGCAATGTTCGGTTTTCCCTCGCTCAAACTCCCAATGGAAGTTTGAAAAGGGAAAACTTACGAGTTAGCTCAAGCACCACGAGCTTGCTAACAAGGAAGTCCTCTACTTCGTCTCGAATTCGAAGATCCGGGGCGGCCGCTCGACGGAGTCGGAATTTCCTCACAAGGAAGGGAAATAGCAATATATTAATCTAGTAAAAAGTTGTCTTTCAATGCGTCTAACCATGGAAATTTATAACCTAGGTGATGATGAGTAGGGGTGATGGACGATCGAGATGAGGCAGATGATGGACGGCCAAGATGAGGCATGTGGGTGGCAATATGCAGGCTCTTGGATGAATGTGGAATGAATGGCCGAGATTAAAGCTGGTGGAAGAACATGCATGGTGTACACGTGGCAGCTCCTTGATGTTTTCTTTGGGCTTGGGCTTGAAAAGGATTGGACTTAGCCCATAACTCAATCATCACCATCTAACCTAACCAACAATCTAAATGCATGAATGAGTAAAGCTTATAACCATGCTTTACCCTCACAAAATAGGCTCAATGTTTGCCATGAAAATAAAAATAAGAAATAAATAAAAATATGCAGAATTGAAAGGTTACACGTTTGGGATGCCGGGAAGACAAATTCCCGTCTGATGAAGCTCATAACATTCACGTGTGTCCCAAGTCAAGACATGCACAGGTTGCTCCTTATCCGTTAGGACAACATCCCAAATAGAATCATCCTCGAAGTTAATACCTGCAACAGAAACAAGATCATCAGTAATTTGGCTAAGTGACAGTAAGGACCTTGTTTGCGATCGAGTAATAGGCCTCGGCCCCCGAGGCATGTCAACATGGTCGCACATGCTAAAACAGGAAGTGTTAATATAAGTGTAATACCCCAAATTTTTATATTGAAATTTAATAAGGATAATTGGAAAGTAATTAAGGGGAAATTGGATTGATTGGATAATTATCGGGGTATTACTAAGAATGTATTCATAAGATATAATTTAAGGGTGATAATTAGTGAAGAAGTAAGAAAGAATTAAGATTTATATAGTGATTTAATTAAGAATAAATAAAATGGGATTTAAAATAAAAGAAAAATAAATTTGATTAGGGGAGGGGGAAGAAACAGGTTCATGCAGAACCAGTTTGGCTGATGTGGGCTATGGCCATTTGTTCTGGAAGCGAGCCCGAAATTGCAACAAACCCGATGAGAGAAGAGAGAGCGATGGAGACCAAGGAGAGGCGAGGGCTCGAACGACAGCGAGATCGAGCTCAGCTTGGGTTCGTTCTGGTCAGGCGAATGGTAAGTAGTGGCTAGCGACGATTGAAGCATCAAGCTTCGCAGATTCGTTTGGTGTGGGGCATGGGTTGCCAGATTTGGCGTTGACTGTCGATGCCCTGTCAATTTTGGTTGTCGGCGACAGTGGGTGGCGATGCAGTGGCTGGCGTGGTACTCGACTGTGAGGCTTCAGCGTGAGGAGTTGTAGTTTCTAGCTTCGGGTAGAGCTCCGACCCTAGTGCTCCGATCATGTTTCGGACGGATCTGGTTTGACCCGGCTCAGGTTGAACCATGATTTGCAGACCACCTTCCACCCTCTTTTCCAGCTGGCATCACACCGCGCGTGATGAACAATCTCTGAAAAGCTGGATGGGGTGGAGGAATATTGTTGGGGAATTTTGGAGGTGGGCTGTCGGGCGTGCAAGTGAAAATGAGGGGAAAGGCTGAATGAGTGGGCTCTCTGGCAGATTATTAAATTACCATGTGAAAGAAAATTTTATAAGTTAATTCTTGGGATTAATTAGATTTATTTTAAGTAAAAAAATTAATGAAACATTTAATAATAATAATAAAGAAATTAGGTTTAAACTTAAAAAAAAGAATATGAAATTAGATGAAATCCAATGAGATAGAGGTGAGAGGCTCATTCGGTTTATGGTTTTAAAAAGGAAATTGGAAAATTAGGTTAAGTGTTAATTGGTTTTAAAAGGGAAGAAATTAGAGAGAGAGAGAGGGCGACTATTTTGGCTCTGAAAAACAGAAATGAGGAAGAGAGGAATTAAGGAAATGAGAGGGAGGTCGAGAGCTCCTTCTGCCGAGAGGGAGATTGTGAGAGGGACGACGATCGGGAGGGAGATCGGCAGCGAACGAAAGATCCTCCTCCAACGGGCTGTGATCGGCTGAACGCAGGACAATCTGGTGCTGCGATTTTTGTCGTCGCGTGCTCGGATCGGCGATGTCCGAGGAGTGTGCGGCCGGTAACTCGTGGAATGGCGATGGCGGAGTGGGCAAACGACGACCTCTAGCCTCGGTGGTCGGTCTAGACAGTTCGGGTCCTCCCTGCTGACCGTGGGTGTGCTGCAGGTAACGGATCTTTCCCCCTACTCGTTATTAGTCTGATATTCCACTGAGATGGATATTCTTGATGGATTTTGGATGATTTATTGGAGGTGATATTGACTGTGAGGTAGGGGAAGGAAGAGCTGGAATTGATGCTGTTGGCCGAGGGTGCTGCTCCTGGACGCCTCGGATCTGCTCTGTTCTTGTGAGGGCACGTCGGCTAGTTATTGTGATTCTGCAAAAAATTGTTCTAAGTTGTTTGGTATTCCAATTGTTAAACAAGTTATGAATTAGGATGGGTTATACTGTTGATGTATGCGTGTGATACCATTGAGCGAGGTCCTTGAACAATCTATTGTGTGTAGTCATAACCTATTATCTGTTGATCAACTGGATTTGATGATTGGTCTTATGAAAGAGCATTGTTGTGATCTGTCTTGATGTGCAATGTTAGTTGATAATTTGAAACATATTATTGGACGTAGGAGGATGATAAAATTGAATATATGTACAAAGTACTCTATCATTGGATTGTTGGACATTGATAAATATGGATGTGCTAGGTTACATGGAAACAAGCCTTGGTAATTGGATTAATTTATTGGAATAAGCTATGTTCTATTAAGTGTCATTAAGTTCCTAGAAATTCTATGTAATTAAGGATAAGGAAGTTTATAAGTCGTGATTTTAATGATAGACGTTTTTTAATTATGAAGGTATTGGAAAAAGGAAAGTGGAGGACAACATTTAAGTGCAAATGCGCGATAAGTTTCGAGGTAAGGATTAAGGATTGTTTTGGCCATTGAAGCCCTACACCACAAGTATGGGTGCATGAGTTTATGTCAAGTGCTCTATGATTTTCTTATTCCTAATGTTAGTAACTGTTAGTTGATGATATTGATAGTTCCTTGGTTGCTCTACTACTATTATTTCCTTGGTTTTTTTACTGTCACGATTCCTTAAATAATATCTTCTCATTGCCTCCTTGTTGTTTGATAGTGTAGCTTCCTTGTTATCAATTATTCTCTTTAATACAAATGTTTAGTTTCGGTGAAGAATGCTTAAGGATGAAGGTGAAGAGCATAGAACGGTGAGTGTATGAATGGCGATGAGCATGAATGAATTGAGAAGAGTTCTCTACTGTCTTTTGTTCTTTACTTGTGGTAGTATATATATTCGTCGTATTAAATTGTCGTCAATTCTATTTAAGAGCATGATAAATTCTTACTTCGTTCTAGCATGATTCCTTCATTCAGCTTGTGCATATTCTGCTATATACAGTTGAATAGGTTTATTGATGAATTGAAAATTTTTGTTGACCAATCAAGCATAATTGTAATAAATTCTTGATGCATGAAAATGAACTAGGGTCTAGACTTTTGATAGCATGTCTAAATTTGTAAGCATGTTTAATTAACTAACTTAAGCAGAATGTTTAATCAATAGATTTAAGTTATGTCATGTATATTTATCAATTGTAGCTAACTAATCTTGAGCATGCAAATAGTTAGAGAAATAATAGTATATTAATTTAACATAGTCATGTCATACTTAACTAATAACCTGGTTAACTAAATTGCGAATTGATAGTGATGTGCGTAAGTTAAGTTACATGAATATGTTTAATTAGCATGCAATTAACTAGAATGAACATGTTAATCAACTATGGTAAATTGTTAGAATATCGTAATCTCTATTCGAGCATGTAAATTGACTAGAATGACCAATTATAACCTTGAGCATGTAAATTAATTAGGATAATTAATTAGATGATAATTATAATTCCTCTTGAGTATGTTAATTTAATTATGCTTACTTCTATGTGTACGTCACTTGTGATCGGTCATATCTCCTTTATTATTGTGATTTATATGTATATCCAGACATGTTCCTAGTTAGTTCTATAATTGTTTCCCTTGTTATGCTGAACGCTATTGGGTGTTCCAACGTTATTGCTTGCCTCTGTGTGCTTGTCCTGTTATTGTCGCTTCTTTTATATGCTTTCTTAATTCAGTTACTTTCTTTTATATGCGCACTTCAATTTCATTAACGATGTCTTACTTTACAGTTATTTTCTTAATGCGCACTTCAATTACATAATCGATATCTTACTTTACTAGAGAGTAGAACAATAAAGAAGAGAAAAAGGGAATGAATGAAATGTGGAAGAGTTAAGAGTTTCATTGACTAAGTGAATAGATGTTTTGTTAATTGTTTTCTTGTATTGCTTACGGTTCTAGGTCTTTAGCATGTTAATTTCTATTAAACCAAGACATGAATAGTTAAGTGGAATACAAGTATAAAAATCAATGTGGGAGCGTTTTAATTTAATAGGATAATGTATTAGAATAATGACTTAGTGATATAAACGTAAGAAGCATGTAAATGGATTAGGAAGTTAATTAGGATAATTAGTATGATAATTTCTGTAATTTAATATTATGAATGCTTCTTGTTGTGCATTGTTCTAGTATCGGTAGTCTTCATTGTATTGCGTTTCAATTCCTATTATTCAGTTACTTCCTTTTACATGTACTTTCAACTCTATGTCCTTCTATTATAGTTTGTTTTCAATTACTTATGTGCGCCCTTTAATTGTTAAATTATGTTATATGCATCATGCATCGTGTTAGATTGAGAATGTACGTTCATGCATCATGTAATAGAAACAAAGTAGGGAGTACTTCCACGGGGGTGGTGCTTACATGCATGGTGAGGAAAGTAAAATGTTAATGAAAAGACAAAGGAAATGAATGAAAAGAAAAGGGAGTTAGGAGGCGGATGGGTAGCGGTCCTAGTTTGATAATTAGGAAATGCCCCTACCATATCGAGAACGGGACCTAGTTATCCACAGGAGGTTAGGTCTTACCTACTATACCATCCCATACGGGTCTTCTAATCTCCACCTCGAAGTACGAGTAAAGAAAGAAAGAAAAGAAAGAAAGAAAGAAAGGAAAGAAAGAAAGAAAGGAAACGTAAATGAAAGAATTGGTTTGGGTGGCCCCCATTACAAATGAACTAAAGAGAGTCATAAGCATAATGTATTTTCCCTTTTTCCTTACTAAGTCTTTTTAGACTTACAGTTGCTTGTGGTGTAGATGTAGGTACTAGTACGCTATGAGGAACGAATGGACTAGGAGTAGCGAAAGATAAAGAACAATCTATAGCAAGCAGGGATGATGGGTTTGCATGTCGATGGATGCTCACGGCTAGCCAGGCATAACGGTAAAAGAGAAATATTTTAAATAAACTGTCTAAGTTGTAATTAACATTGTTTTTATTTGAAGTGTATTTAAATTGGTTAGTCTTTCCATTCAAATTATTAATGTTTCAGTTAAGTTTCTAAATGATTATTTTTAAGTACGCTTCAGCTATGTTTTATAAAAGATGATTTTATTCACGCTTCCGCATAAGTTTTACGAAAACAAGGAGATTTTATAACGCGTTTTACAAAAGAGTTAGTAGCGATCCGATAGACGCACTCTGATTTACTTTCAAAAAGAAAAACTCAAATTTTCACGCATTTTAATGAATTATGAAAAATTCGGGTCGTTACATAATTGATAGTTCAACTCTGTTATTGCTGTGGAAATTCAGGAAAATGCAAACTGTTATCATGTTGAATGTTAAGAGTAGATTGGATGATTGCTGTGGAAATTCTGGAAATGTAAACTGTTATCATGTTGAATGTTAAGAGTAGATTGGATGAAAGACATGAAATTGATAGTGGAGTTTGAATTGAAAACATGATCAGTGGAAATTAGTAACTTATATGTGGCGAAGTTATATTGTTAATTATATGTAGCTTGAGTGTGGATTCTTGCTCACATGCTACCTTGGTATCCCTACATGGAAATTAATTTGTGATATTGTGAATTGCTGTCATCACATGAATTGCTTGCTGTAATATCTAAATATGGTGAACTGTCCTTGTGTTCGCATTGATGTCGTTGAGTTTAGCGTATGCTTGTCGACTAACTTGTTGAATCAAATCTGAGAAAGGCCATGATAAGTAATTGTATAGGAAATGAAGTTGAATATATACCTGATTTTAATTAAGACACGTAAAGTCATATTATTCTTGCTCGCTTCGTTAGTAAACAACTCTAAGATTACATTGTCTTAATACTTGTTTGAAATCTGGATATTTTGATAGATGAACATAGTGCTTTTCAATTGAAGTTCCGAGTGAAAATTGTAATTAAATTGGTTGCGTTTACATTGAATGTTACTTTCTGTGATTTAGTTCGTGGCATTCATGCATCACCATAGGATTTATAAAACTGTTCACATATTATATGTCATCCTAATATATGTAAATAGACATGTAGGGGTTCGGGAGGATTGGGAATGTTTGTCATGGTGACACCCTTATTGGAGTGTCTACTCCCACTTAGGGAGAGTGAGGTACAGTTAAGCCACAGGAATCTTAAGATTCTCAATTCTTGTGTACTAAAATCCCCAATGCCTTCAACAAAACAACTAGGCATGGCTCGTGGTGACACCCTGATTGGCGTGGTTTCCCATAAGAAACACAGGTTAAACCACGAGATCGATTGACTTATCCATCGCCCCAAACTAACAGATGAGATACGAATCTCCTCTATAATACATCGCGTGATCATGCATCATAAGCATTGCATTTAATTTGATTCTTGTTGGGCGTTCGGCTCATAGTTTTCCCCGTAATGTAGGTATATGTGCGAGAACAGATTATAGCCATTGATGGAGTATTTACACGATGGATCTTGTGGCTGGCTAGGCTAAAGAATTTAAAAAGGGAAAATTATTTGTAAAAAGGGTTTGTAAATTATTTAATATTCTTTAATGTTTTGTCTTAATTCCGCTGCGTTTTATAAAAAGAATTTTATTACTTCTTCTGCCAAATGTTTTAAGTAAAGAGTTTTAACGATTGGTTTTTTTTTTGTAAAGAAAAGTCTCACTCTGATTTTATAAAAGAAAAAGTTTAAAATTTTACGCAATTTTAAAGTAAATAAAAACTGAGTCGTTACACAGTCGCTAGTTGTGTAATATCCTGAATTTTCTTGGATCTAAGCACAAGGCTTATGCGATAATTTAGGATGATAGGAGTGGAAATAGACTATTTGAAAATATTGGTAAAGAGAAATGTATTTTTCATTAAGTGAATTACGATGCCTGAATTATGTCCATGCTTAGTTTTGGAAGTGATCAAAATTGTGGAGAATTGTTTGATGACAATTTTAGTTTGATAGAACGATATAAATCAGAATTATAGTTAGTAGAATTAGTAAGAGAAAATATACTTGGACATATTTGGATAGACTGGAAGCATGAATATAATAAGATTGAAAATATAGGATTTATACTATTTTGAAAGCATATTGGATTTAATGAAGGATAGTGTGGAGGAAAAATGGTGGAGGATATAGTATACGTTGGTAGATGATATAAATGTTCATATATAGAGTTATATATACAAGCCTAAATTAGGGAGTTAGAAGGTGATAACTAGAGTTATAAGAAGTAATAATAGTGTTAATAATTAGGTTATAAGGTATATATATATAACATAATTCTGAGGAAGAAGAATTATGCGGTTGATTATGGCGGACGATCGCCATGGTTTTGTCGACCGGCGTTGATCGACTGGCATAAAAGGTCGAAGTTTTCAGAAGATATTTACCGGACGTTTTACAGATGGGTGGTCGATCATCAATTAAGAAAATCGATCGACCACCAATAATATTAGTCTTCTGGAATGCTTAACAGACGTGATGGTTGGTTATCTGAACATTTGGGTGAGTAAATATTTTGTCTAGTGGCCTTTTCTATTATGGACAGTGAAGAGTCATTGTTGGAGGTCTATAAATAGAAGAGCGATGGACTAGAGTTTGGAGGAGGAAACTCATGTGGAAGCTCTCCCAAAAGGTGGAGAGAAATCTAATAGTTTTATAGTGGTGAGAAATGGTAAGGTTGAGGGTTGAAGTCTCTTGAATGTCTAAGGGAGTAAAGGCTTCTAGATTTTGTGATTTAACCATTGACTGTGTGTGTGATTCTGTGAGTGTGAGATATGAGTTTGTGAGCAAATTACGAGGTTTCAAGGTTTTGGACAGTATAGAAGGGAAACACTCTATGACTACTGTGAAGAGAGATAGGTGTGAAGTGTTACCGTGAAATTTTAGAAGTTGAAGAGTTGTTGGACGATGCAGAGTTTTGTAACGTCTGGAAGTTGAAGATTTGTTGGACGATGAAGAGTTTTGTAACGTTTGGAATTCAAAAAGTTGTTGGACGTCGAAGGGTTACACCTCCTTGCCTTCCACCTTCTCATTAATGGGCATTGATGGATTGAATGTCTTTTGGCCTTCCATCTTCACATTAATGGGGATTGATGGACTACATGTCCATTGGCTTTCCATCTTCACATTAATGGGCATTAATGGGCTGCAAGTCTTTTAGCTTTCCGTCTTCAGAGAGTTAATGATGGGTCAAGTTTTGCAACCTAAAAATAGAGGGTGAAGGGTGTGAAGTTCAGAGAGAAGAGAATGAGTAGCGTTACTTTGCCAAATTGTTGGGTGAAATTGTGAAGGGTTACTGATGATAACCGAGAAAGTGAGAACACTTTGAGGGAAGGTTTGGAAACTGCGTGATGCTATTGTGTAACGACCCGATTTTTCGTAATCCTTTAAAAATGCAGAAAATTTAAAACTTCCTTAAAACGACCAAAATCCTCGTTTTCAAAACAAATCAGAGTGCGACACTAAACTGGACCGGTACCAACCCTTCGTTGAACTCTCGTTATGAAATTCCAATTAATAAAATGCGGAAGCATTATAAAATCATTTATTTAAAACATAGTGGAAGCGATTATAAAAATGTTTGTTGAAATACTAACAAATTAACACTACTCAATTACAAACCATCTTTCTCTTTTATTCTTTTCAGCCTGGCCAACCACGAGTCTCGTGCTTGCAAATCCTTCATCCCTGCGTTATTATCTGTTCGTCGTTTGTACCTACACCACAAGTAATACGTGAGCCTAATGGCCCAGTAAGGAAAAGGAATTAATGCAATTATGCTTATGCCTCTCTGTAGTCCTTTTTGAAGTGAGGGCCACCCAAACCAATCCTTTCATTACGTTCGTTCGTTATTTACTTTACTTTTATTCATTCGTTCATTACTCGTACATCGAGCTGGAGAATGGAGGAATCTGTGGCTGTAGGGTAGATCTTTGTCGGCTTCAACCACTAAGAATAGACAGTCTCGTAGTCCCGACGAGGGAAAGGTAATGTTCTTTTAATCCTGTCTACCTGGCTAATTCATACTTACACTACCATCCCCCAACTCCCTTTTCTTCTTTTTTTCATTTTCTTAACGCTTTTCCTTACATAATGCATGTGTGAGTACCACCTTGTGGCACTCCCTACTTGATTTCTATCAGCATGATGCATGATGACACATTCTCCCTATAACATGATGCATGATGCTGTATAACGTAACAATAATAGGATTGAATTGCACATATAAAAGAAAGTGAAGCATATAAAGGAAGGTAACAACTAAAGTTGAATAATATACACAAGGACAAGTAATAACCATGGAACACCCAATAAAGTAAAGCATATGAAAGAGACAATTATAGAATTAACTAAACAACATTGGGCATGCTTGGATATGTGACTTACAATAATAGAGGAAATATGACGGGGTTTAACAATCAACGTGCATAATTTAACTAATATGCACAAGAGTCGATTACATGCTATTATCCTAGTTTAACTAATCACGTTTAGGTTTAATAGAAGATAACATACTAAGGACAATTAATTAAAAGCAAGGTTATAAGCAACACCAAGAAGACAATAACAAAAGCATTTATTCACTTGGTCAATGAAACCCGTAGTTCGTTCATGTTTAACTCATTCTTCTTTCATCTTTCTCATTTTTTTCTAATAAGTGAAGCATCATTATAGAAGTTACAATAAATGAAATTGCAGTAAAAGATAATATATTGAATATCCAAAAAGGAAGAATTAACATGTTAAATAATTAAATACGCTATGGCTATTAAATTAGTTAGTTATACATGCTCAAGTCTCATTAGTTAAGTTAGTTAGTTAACATGCTTGAGTCTAGTTAATTGTTGGTTAATTGTTCTAATTAATTGACATGCATCAAGACAAAATCTTATAATTTAAACATACTCAACAAATGAGTTAACATGCTCAACAAATTAATTAACATGCTCAATTAAAGAATTAGATTATAATTCTAATTAGTTATTCTAATGGATTATCATGCTCAAATTCTAATTAAGTTAACTACTCTAGTCGATTAACATGCTCAATTTCTAATTAAGTTAACTACTCTAGTCGATTAACAACTCAATTTCTAGTTAAGTTAATTACGCTAGTTAATTGGCATGCTCAAGTCAAATTAATTACTTTAGTTAATTACCCTAGTTAATTAACATGCTGCTAATTGATTTACACATGCTAATTAAACATACTAGTTAGCTAATTGAATATGCTAGTTAGTTAATTTAAACATGCTAGTTAGTTAATTTAAACATGCTAGTTAATTAGTTAAACATGCTAGTAATTACTAATTAGTCAATTTACATGCTCAAAAAATAACAACACTTACCTAAGCATATTCTAATTAATTATTGCTAATTAGTTAATTAGACAAGTTTGTTAGTTCACATGTTTAGACAAATCAAATTATTTACATGCTTAGATTAACTAAATTGGTTAACATGCTCAATTGATTAACACTTAACTAAATTGATTAGCAAATAAACAAGCTAGATTAATGAAGTAATGGCAACACCACAATAATGAAGGAAATAACATCTTATAGCTAACAATTTAAATAGAATAACTAAATCGAAATTAAATAGAGAACAAGTCAAAATAATGTCTTCAGACTTAACTCATTCATCTAAGCATTTCTCATTCATCTAAGCATTAATCGTTCATTCATTGTTTAGGCATTTGTAACAGAACCAATAACAAGAGCAAAGAAAAGGATAAGGACATGATAAGAGAAATCTACGGACCATCAACAGGGAATTATCACGTAGCAACAATAATCTACACTATCAACAACAAAGAGACACACTAACAATCAAGGGAAATTATCTACAGAGTATCAATCATAGAGCTAGCAACACAAGAACAGAACTAAAACCAAGGAATACTACAGAGCATCAATTCTACCACTCACGCACTCTACTTGTGGTGTAGGGTCTCTACTAGCCAAGACACCCTTATTTCCTTAACCTAATTTGATGAACTAAACTCACGGACAACACTTTGACTCACAACTCAACTCATGGACGGCAGGTCCACGCTCAGCTCCCAACTCCACAGCAGCTCACTCACTGGCTCACACCTCACTTCACTCACGTTCATACTTAGCACACAATTTCTCTCACTCAGAAGCTTACTCAGATATCCCTCTCACGCAGGTCTCTCTCTCGCTCTCTAGAACTTCTCTCGCGGGAAATGAAGACTGAACTGAAAATGAAAGAAAAGCCAAGGGAGAAATAGCTTAAGTTACCTTGAGGGGACAAATTGGACGCCTAAAGGGTAGAGAGGAGGCGGCTTGGGCTGGGGCAGGTCGACACCTATGTGGAGGGTGGGGAAGAGTCACCTCATGTCTTGAATTAATGGCTAAATGACAAGTTTTCATCATTTTAATCTTAATTTGTTCGTAGGTCTAGGATATTTCGAACGAGTGTAGACGCAGTGGTCTTGTTCGCAAGTCATCTACATGCTTCCAAAAGTTGACTTCCAGACACATCAGGACGCAAATTCCCATCTTTGTGCATCCTAAGCATCGGCGATGCCACGCAATGCACTTGCAGAAGATATAACTCGTCTGCATGTTGTCCGCAGGCATCCAAAAACGCCCAGAACAGCCTTTCCTCACCTTTTTCCCTACATAGCTCTCATCGCATAACACTTACCCCATAAATACATGTCATGAAATAACACGTATAAATACGTAATGTAATATCTTACTTAATCGAACACTTGCTTACATTACGTATACGGGAAAAATGTTATTAGGAAAACTCCTTGACTTAACACTCTAAACATGTCCCGATAATATCTTGATTATTAAATAATTGTCCATCTTAAAAAATCAAGTTATTACATGTTGTGTTGAAGTGAAAATTGAAAATGTGTTGGAAAGGTTTGAAGGATTAGACAACACATGATGGTAGTGAAGAATAAGATAGAGTGGTGTTCTGCTGAGATGATGAAGTTATGGCCATGGTGAAGTATGTGAGACTATGAAGAAGGAATTTATGTTGTCTTTGGTGCTTCAAGTTTCATGAAGGATAATTTATGTGATAACTTTGTAAAGCTAAGGACTCCAGGTAGGGAATAATGCTTGTGTTTTGTCCAAAAGGACCTACATCGCAAGAGTAGGATTTTTTGCATAGTTTGTTGTGATAGCCGTAGTTTACTCTCTGATGAGTGCTGCTTCCATAATATGGTCATTGCTCAAAGTAATTTTTTGCATGATGTCGAGGATATGTTATTTGTTATATACATGCCTTTAGTGATGGTTATCTGGTTAGGTTGAATTCCTATGTTAGTTTACTGATAGTTGTGATGAAAATTGTTTTCTAAGATGATGGTAAGTGATATAGGAAAATTAGATTACTAATAATATAGTGAATTAGTATAGGTCCTCAATTTATATTCTAAGTGATGGATACCATAGGATAGTACTTATACTCTTCATGACTAAGTTAGAAATAATATGTCAAGGATAGAAAATTAGATATATGAAGTTATAGTGTAATAGGAACGTTCTTAGTATTAATGTTATAGTTGAAGCATAGCATTGTTTGTTAGTTGTTTGTAGTATTGTTTGCGATATAGGAACTGTTGGGAGTTACATTCATGTAGACATGTGATAGGATTATACGTAATGCATTGCATGGGCTAATAATGAAGATAATATATGTGTTTTCTACGTGAGTTCGGAGACTTATGAGATTGATCACACATAGAAAACAACTCATTTGAGTAAGTTCGGAGACTGGAGAGGTTGCTCTCACCCAAATGGTAATGAATGTAAATGTAGGTTGGTTTGTTTTTACTGAGTTCGGAGACTGAAGAGGTTGCTCTCATGTAAAAAAAAAATCCAAGTGGTGAGTTTAGAGACTGAAGAGGTTGCTCTCACCCAACTTACGAATATTTTGTACTGATGCATATAGAGGTTACAGTTGCATTTCATGATTATATTCATTACTAGGCAATAGGCTCATTATTCCTCCTGTGATGTAGGTATGCAAGAGATCAAGAATGGCAACAGTTGATGAGGCATTTATACGTTGTGGGCTTGGCGG
The DNA here is from genome assembly GCA_022433065.1 of Begonia loranthoides. Classification (NCBI taxonomy): domain Eukaryota; kingdom Viridiplantae; phylum Streptophyta; class Magnoliopsida; order Cucurbitales; family Begoniaceae; genus Begonia; species Begonia loranthoides. Next base: position 12,576,079 of record CM039480.1, on the reverse strand, counting down.
CTGGTTTGGTTAAGGGATTAAAGAAGAAATGTAATATTTGGTAATAACGTTTTTGAGGAAAGTGAACCTTTGTTATAGTATTTTGTTTTTATCAAGAAGGGTTTTCAAATTGTGTTGAATCCTTTTGGTATTGTAAACACAAGTCTTCCTTTGTGGTAAATGTTTTAAAGCTTTACATTTAACATGTTTCAAGGGATAAATGGTTTAACAAAAGGGAATTTGTTTTTGCACTTCTTGTTTAAGCCAGTTTTCAAATGAAAAGTCTTCCATTGTGATTTAAAAGAAAACGTTTTCAAAAATTGTGAGTTTAAAATTGAAAGAATAAACGGGATGTTACAAATGGTATCAGAGCCCATTGTTTTAAAATTGATTATGTATACTGCCTACCAACACAATTCACAACGTGGAAATACTTCATTGACTGTAAATATATTGCTTTACTTTATAAGTTGATAGACTCTATTGCTTGTACTATATGTAGATTAGAGTTTGTGTGCTATGCTTAGATTTTAGGTTGTCTTGACTTTAAGCTAGAATAAAGAATGTTATAAGTCTAGGTGCTTCCCGATATAATTCTCGTAGGACAATTAGCCTAATGCTTTGAAGCAATTAGTACATTATTGTTGTAGGAAGATATAATGATAAGGGAAACTAGGAGGAAAAGACAAATAGGTAAAATAAAATTTAAATTTTAAGAATAGGGTAGATAGATAGTTATACCATAGTGAAAGTAATCGCTACCTTACAAAATGGATGGGAAAGCAATTCACAACGTAGATTTATGAGACGCAACGATTGGTAGAGTGGATGAAGCGTTGGAACGCCATATTCAGTTGTTTTAGTAACGGTGTAGGGAATTGGAAGAACTGAGAAATCAACAATTGATGGCTCTTATATGATTAAGATGTGAGAGGTTTCGAAGTTTGAAGCCACCACAATTTGAAGGTGATATCTCTGATCCAAAGGGTGCAAAGGAATGGATTCGCATGGTGGGGAGTACAAATTTGAATACGCCAAGATTTATGAACAAGAGAAAGTTAGTTGAGCATTGTTCACGCTGATGAAGGATGCTCGATTTTGCTGAGATACTATTAAGACAACTCAAGACATAAGAGAAATAACTTGGACACAATTTAAGCATTTTTACCTTAATAAGTATTTCAACAAAATAGCTTGGATTAGATGTTAGGTGGGTTAGTGAAGTTTGAGGCACTATCCATATTTGCTAGGAACTTAGTAGCTACCAATGGTCTTAAGGTATACCAAGTTTGTTCAAAGGTTTAAAGCCAAGATATATATAGAGGAATTAAGATATATGGTACTAAAGAGGTGACATAATTTCAGATAGTATCAAAAGCTTTGGAGATCGATGAAGTAGAGATGCTAGTTATTAGACAAAGGGAAATGGATCAGAAGCTCAAAAAAATAAAAGATTAATCAAACTCAACCTCAAGTGGATGGGCATAGAATTGGAAAAGGGGTGAAGCGGACATTTTGACAACAAAAATATGTCTCCAAATGATAAACGTACACATGATGAACTTGAAGTAGCTCTGATTGGAAATTTCCATGTTGGACTGTGCCCATGGTTGAAACAAGAAACTTTATGGTAAATGTAGAGCTGGTATTGGACAGTGTTCCAAGAGTGGGAAAGATTTAAGGAAATCTTCTAGGACGAGTACTGTAACTGCACCAAAAGGACGAGTAAGTTGATGGAACTTACTAAGCTTTGTCGGGAATGAATAATTTTGGATTGTGTGCGCATGTTTCAAACATTGTTGCAATTTACGTTGTATTTATTAAGCGATAATGAACACAAGGTTCACCAATTTGTTCTAGGACTCAAGTTGAAAATTATTCGAGGTGTAAAGATTTCGGATACTCAAGGGATATCTTATACGGACATTATAGCAAAAGCCCTCAAAGTTGAGGATGTTGAGTTTCAAGTAGTGAGATTTAAGAAGCGTAGTAGAAATGTGGGGGTGGATGCGCAATCTCAACAATTTATAGGAGAACAACTAAAAAAAAGGATGAAAGAGAACCCTTAATTGAAGTGAATTACAAGGAAATGAGATGCGTATTTAAGAAAATGCTAGGAATTCACTAGTCATTCATCGCCGAAGTGTAAGAAAAGTCATAAAGGGAGAATGTATGACTGGATCTGGGCAAAGTTTTCGATGTAATAAAGTTGGACATATTACATAAATTGTCATATACTATCAGGTGAAAGGAAAGAGAATTTGGTAAAGGCTTTTTCTCTTGCAGCAATTATAAATAAAAATCAAAGGACTTCAATGTAAATTGTATTTTATTAAATAATTAGGTTTTGAGAAGTGGAAATGCTATATCTTTTGGAAAGGATTATGATATATTAGAGTTGAACAATTATATTGTGGGTACTTCATGCTACAAATACTTATAATTAGTATTTTGTACATTCGTGAAGTTATCTACGTTAGACAAATTTTGATGACAAAATTTATATAAGGGGGATGGATGTAATATCTCAAATTTTTGTTGAGCTAAGCACAAGGCTTATGCGATAATTTAGGATGATAGGAGTGGAAATTGACTATTTGGAAATATTGGTAAAGAGAAATGTATTTTTGAGTAAGTTAATTATGATGCCTGAATTATGTCCATACTTAGTTTTGGAAGTGATCAAAGTTATGGAGAATTGTTTGATGATAATTTGAGTTAGATAGGACGATATAAATCAGAATTATAATTAGTGGAATTAGTAAGAGAAAACACACTTGGACATATTTGGATATTGTAAGGATACTGTTAGAGTTGGAAGCTTGAATATAATAAGATTGAAAATATAGGATTTATACTATTTTGAGAGCATATTAGATTTAATGAAGAATAGTGTGGAGCAAGAATGGTAGAGCATATAATATACGTTGATAGATGATATAAATGTTCATGTATAGAGTTATATATACAAAGACTAATTTGGGGAGTTAGAAGGTGATAACTAGAGTTATAAGAAGTAATAATAGTGTTAATAATTAGGTTATATATATATATATCACGATTAAGAAAATATACACATATAAAACATAATTCTGAGGAAGAAGAATTCTGCAGTTGATTATGGCAGACGATCACCATGGTTTCGTAGACTTTCGTCGATCGACCGACATAAAAGGTTTAAGTTTTCTAAAGAAATTTAGCAAAAATTTTGTAGACAGGTGGTCGATCATCAATGAAGAAAATCGATCATCCCATATTAATATTAGTCTTCTAGAAGGGTTAACAAATGTGATGGTTGGTTATCTGAACATCTAGGTGAGTAAATATTCCATTCAATGGCCTTCTATATTCTGGACAGTGAAGAGTCGTTGCTGGAGGTCTATAAATACAGGAGCGATGGACGAGAGTTTGGAGGAGGAAAGTCATGCAGAAGCTCTGCCAAAATGTTGATACAAACCTGAAAGTTTTATAGTGATAAGAAATGGTAAAGTTGAGGGTTGAAGTCTCTTGAATGTCTAAGGGAGTAAAGGGTTCTAGATTTTGTGATTTAACCATTGATTGTGTGTGTGATTCTGTGAGTGTGAGATATGAGTTTGTGAGAAGATTACGAGGTTGCAAGGTTTTGGATAGTATAGAAGGGAAACACTCTATGACTACTGTGAAGAGAGATAGGTGTGAAGTGTTACCGTGAAATTTTAGAAGTTGAAGAGTTGTTGGACGATGCAGAGTTTTGTGACATCTGGAAGTCGAAGAGTTGTTGGACGATGAAGAGTTTTGTAACGTCTGGAAGTCAAAAAGTTGTTGGACGTCGAAGGGTTACACCTCCTTGCTTTCCACCTTCTCATTAATGGGCATTGATGGATTGAATGTCCTTTGGCCTTCCATCTTCACATTAATGGGCATTGATGGACTACATGTCCATTGGCTTTCCTTCTTCACATTAATGGGCATTAATGGGCTGCAAGTCTTTTAGCTTTCCATCTTTAGAGAGTTAATGATGGGTCAAGTTTTGCAACCTATAAATAGAGGGTGAAGGTTTAATCAATGAAGAAAATTGATCGTCCGACATTAATATTAGTCTTCTAGAAGGGTTAACAAATGTGATGGTTGGTTATCTGAATGTCTAAGTGAGTAAATATTCCATTCAATGGCCTTCTATATTTTGGACAGTGAAGAGTCGTTGCTAGAGGTCTATAAATAGAGGAGCGATGGACGAGAGTTTGGAGGAGGAAAGTCATGCAGAAGCTCTGCCAAAATGTTGATACAAACTTGAAAGTTTTACAGTGATGAGAAATGGTAAGGTTGAGGGTTGAAGTCTCTGGAATGTCTGAGGGAGTGAAGGGTTCAAGATTTTATGATTTAACAATTGAATGTGTGTATGCTTCTGTGAGTGTGAGATATGAGTTTGTGAGTAGATTACGAGGTTGCATGGTTTTTTACAGTATAGAAGGGAAACACTATGTGACTATTGTGAAGAAAGATAGTGTGAAGTGTTACCGTGAAATTTTGAAGCTAAAGAGTTGTTGGTCGATGAAGAGTTTCGTAACATCTGGAAGTCGAAGAGTTGTTGGACGATGAAGAGTTTCGTAAGGTCTGGAAGTCGAAGAGTTGTTGGACGTCAAAGGGTTGCAACTCTTGGCGTTCCACCCTCTCATTAATCGGCATTGATGGACTGCATGTCCTTTGGCTTTCCATCTTCACATTAATGGGCATTAATGGACTGTAAGTCCTTTGTTTTTCTGTCTTCAGAGAGTTAATGATGGGTCAAGTTTAGCAACCTATAAATAAAGGGTGAATGGTGCAAAGTTTGAAGAGAAGAGAATGATTAGGGTTACTCTACCAAATTGTTGGGTGAAATTGTGAAGGGTTGTTGATGATAACCAAGAAAGTGAGAACACAGTGAGGGAAGATTTGGAAACCGGGTGATGCTGCTGTGTTGAAGTGAAAATCGAGAAGGTGTTGGAAAGGTTTGAAGGATCAGACAACACATGATGGCAATGAAGAATAGGATAGAGTGGTGTTCTGCTGAGATGATGAAGTTATGGCCATGGATGTAGTGCGATAATTCTGTGAAGTATGTGAGACTGTGAAGGAGGAATTTATGTTGTCTCTGGTGTTTCAAGTTTCGTGAAGGATAATTTATGCGTTAACTTTGTAAAGCCAAGGACTCCAAGTAAGGAATAATGCTTGTGTTTAAGGACCTACATCGCAAGAGTAGGATTTTTGTAGTTTGTTGTGTTAGCCGTAGTTTAGTCTATGATGAATGCTGCTTCCATAATATGGTCATTTGCTCAAAGTAATTTTCTGCATGATGTCGAGGATATGTTATTTGTTATATATATGCTTTTAGTGAGGTTATCTGGTTAGGTTGTATTCCTACGTTAGTTTACTAATAGTTGTAATGAAAATGGTTTTCTAAAATGATGGTAAGTGATATAGGAAAATTAGATTACTAATAATATAGTTAATTAGTATAAGTTCTCAATTTATATTTAAGTGATGGATACCATAGGATAGTACTTATACTGTTCAAGACTAAGGTAGAAATAATACGTCAAGGATAGAGAATTTTATGTATGACGTTATAGTGTAATAGGAACATTTTAGTATTAATGTTATAGTTGAAGCATAGTATTGTTTGTTAGTTGTTTGTAGTATTGTTTGTGATATATGAACTGCTGTGTGTGACATTCATGTAGACACGTTATAGGATTATACGTAATGGATTGCATGGGCTGATAATGAAGATAATAATGGTGTTTTCTACGTGGGTTTGGAGACTTAAGAAATTGCTCACACGTAGAAAACAGCTTATTTTGAGTAAGTTCGGAGACTGAAGAGGTTGCTCTTACTCAACAAGTGGTGAGTTTGGAGACTAAAGAGATTGCTCTCACCCAAATGGTAGTGAATGTAAATGTAGTTGGGTTCATTTTTACTGTGTTCGGAGACTGAAGAGGTTGATCTCACCCAACCTACGAATATATTGAACTGATGCATGTAGAATTTTCATAAAGGTTACAGTTGCATTTCTTGATTATATTCCTTATTAAGCAATAGGGTCATTATTCCTCCTATGATGTAGGTATGGAAGAGATCAAGAATGGCAACAGGTGATGAGGCATTTGTATGTTGTGGGCTTGGCGGCGGGTTAGGCTAAAGGATTAAAGAAGAAATGTAATATTTGGTAATGATGCTTTTTAGAAAAGTAAACATTTGTTATAGTATTTCGTTTTTATCAAGAAGGGTTTTCAAATTGTGTTGAATCCTTTTGGTATTGTGAACACAAGTCTTTCGCTGTCGTAAATGTTTTAAAGCTTTATAGTATAACATGTTTCAAGGGATAAATGGTTTAACAAAAATGAGTTTATTTATGCACTTCTTGTTTAAGCCAGTTTTCAAATGAAAAGTCTTCTGCTATGATTTTAAATGAAAATGTTTTCAAAAATCTTGATTTTAAAATTGAAAGAATAAACAGGATATTACAAGTTCGGCTTTCAGATTATGCAATTGTTGCTCATATCAATTGCAAAGTATCTAGATTATTCCGAGATGGATCGACCATCAGTTAGTAGGCTTTCGGATTATGTCATTGCTGCTATACCAGAAGGGTCTGGTCAAAACATAAAACAAAAATATAATGATTAAAACATAAAAGATAAAAGATAAAAAGAAAGATGAGAAAAGAAACCGATTACAGATTTTAAAGTGGCATAGCATATGCATCCAATTATTCATTTCTATCACTTATTGAGTGTTAGGCTAGTTAGTTTAGGTCTTGCAATGTAGGTACAAACACAAGAGAATGATGAACATGTTAAGGAGCAGTTGATGAAGGATTTGCATGGACGAGTCTTGTGGCTGGCTAGGCTAATGGTATTAAAGAGAAAAGAATATTGTAATTAATAAGTAAATGGTTTATGTCCTATCTTTTAAATGAATTGTTTATGCTTCTGCTATATTTTAAGAAAAAGAATTTTATAATTATTGTCTTCCGCTGTTTATAATGATTTAAGTAACGATGTTAAGAAAAGGGTTTTTAACGATAAGGTTTTAAGAAAAGAACTCTGATTTCAACTTAAAAAAGGTTTTAATAAAGATTTCAGTCGTTTTGTAAAAGTTTTTAATTTCAAGCATTATTTTTAAAGGGTAAGAAAAACTGGGTCGTTACATATATATATTGTTGAGGTTAATAGGTTGTTGGTTTGGGGTTAGAGGACTTACACTTTGATGAATTAGCTTTTGTCCACTATCTTGTTACTATCACTCTTTATTATTGTATAAGAAGAGGTGTTGTTCTAACTATGAAGTGTGATGTTCCTTGTAGTTAGGATGAAGAATTTTGATTTTGTAGATATTATTTGGTGATGTTCTGTCATTAGAGAGTCATGTTGTGACTGTCTTTAATTGTTGAGCATGTGTAGGATTGGTTGCTGTTATGGTTTGTTATTTGCATATGATATGGAAATGTTCATATTTCATTATGATATATGTTCATGCATGAGTCAACATATAAGAAGGAAAAAACGAGGATAAAAATGCATGAGATTTAAGCGGGTACCCATCCATACCAAGTGGATGTGTTTTGGGCTAGTGGTATGACATGCTAGCCCAGAACAAATCTGAATGGGTGCGCCAGTGGGATATTAGCCCGTTAGTTTGCTTCTAGTGCAATCCTGGTCTAGCTAGTACAAAAAAGTGCTAGGTCGTTGTGTATTAAATTGCACAACAACTAATGGAGAACTACCAAAATGGTGGAGTCTGTCTCCCAAAAGGGCGGAGACTTCCTAAAAGGGTGGAGAAAGGTAGTGTGTGCCCCACTATCGTGCCTACTCATATCCAAAAAATAAAAGTAAGATAAAGAACAAGAAAGAAAAAAAAATGTGCATAAATGGTAACCGAGGATAGGCTGCTCCAAAAGGGTTGGCTAGTGAGACATTTGCTAGTTAGATTGCTTCTGGCATAACCCAGGGGTGGCTGGTACAAAAGGGTGATAGGCTGTTTTGCATTAAATTGCACAACAACTAACGGAGGACTCCCAAAAGGGTGGAGTCTGTCTCCTAAAAGGGTGGAGAAAAGTAGTGTGTGCCTCATTGTGGAGTCTACTCATAACCGAAAAGTGAAAGAAAAACGAAAGAAAAGAAAAAAGAAAAAAGGACAAGAAAAGAGAGAAAAGATGAAACAAGCATCACAACACATCATGTTCATGGTCGCATGCATTACTTACTCAGTCTTAGGCTTATAGATGAGGCTTGCATTGTAGGTACATGTATTACAGAGGAAATGACAAATGCGAAGACTTGTTGAGAGAGCTTGCTCATGATGAAGACTTGTCAGTTGTTGGGTAATTTCATAGTTTATTTTATTATTTTATAGAATGATTTTTCTATACGAAATTTGTAAATGACTCTTATTAATTGAGTTTTATCGAGAAATGTGTTTTGAATGTTAAAGTCTTCTGCTGCAAGGGTGTTATAAATACATAGTTTAGTATTTGGTTTTAAAAATGTATACTTTATTTCAAAAAAATTTCAGCGACAAGTTTTAATGTTGGAAATTTAAAAGGAAAAAAAATTATATCACGATAATTTCTTTCAAATAAGTTTTATTAAACGGGGCATTATAGGATTTCTCAATTAATTGATATTTATACACCTAATATCATGTTTGGTTCAAAATTTTGAAAATTTGAGTAGTTTTGGGTTTAACAGCACCAACCTATTTTAATAATTTCCAATATAACAACTATTTTAGTATGTTTGACTAGACACTTTGATGGAACTATGGTGTCCGAATCAAGGCATTTGGACATGTACAACAAAAGTTTTAAATTTTGGAAGTTGATAGAAAACAGTGAGATAAAAACTAGATATTGGACAAAGAAAAGATTTTGTTTGGAATGTTTTACTTGAGACACAACTCGTTAGATTTCCAAGAAAATTTTATATGTTAAAATTAATCATCTAAAGGAATTAAAGGTTGAAGAATCACTTGAATTGGGTAAGTGTAAGTGAAGATTATCATGTTATAGGTTCTCCAACTCAAAGAGATAAATTTGATAATTGCTAGTACTTGTGCTAAGACTTCGAGAAAAGTGATGGTTGCATGTGTTTGGCATAACGACCTACATCACAAGATCCTAGGATGTTCTTAATGGTTAGTATGATATGATAGTTATGATAATATGTTGATCGAGGATATATTGCATTCCTTTGATGAAGTTGTCTAGTAAAATGTTGCTCAAGGATATGTTGCATTATTTTGATGAAGTTGTCTGATAGTATTTATGAAGGCATTGATCTAGGATATGTTATGAATAGATGATATGTTAAGATACATATAATATTGCATTCATTCTCATGCATCATGTTTTCAATAAAAGAACAAAAATGGGTTCTCATGCATTTTCATGTAAAAAAAAAGATAAAAAAAAATGTTATGTAAGATACATAAGAACCTTTGGCAATACGATACTAATGGAGCTTTGGCTGCTCTAGCTCCAATGGAGTTTTCTCATGCATATATTTTTCAAGTAAAAAGTATAAAGAATGATAAAATAGGATTGAAAGATAGGCTTGGAGTTTGTTAGTTTGATCTCGATTGATGTTTGGATAGACCACTTGAAGGTGTTGAGGTCATTATGCATTGATATGCATGGTTGCTAGCAAGTTCTTGATTGATGTTGGATAGATCAATGTGCGTTGATGTATATGGCCATTAGCAAAGCTTTCGATTGATGTTGGACCTGATTATATTAGAGGGGACAAGTTGTCATGCATTGATGTGCATGGTAGTTATAGAGAACTTGACTAAAGTCTGGTCTATCATGGGCCATCATGCATTGACAGAGAACACGAATGATATCGGGTTTCTCTTCCAAGAAGTGGGGACCAGTGGTATAAGGACTTGGAGGGGACAAGTTTTTACATATTTCATGTCATGTTTATTCATGCAGCAAGTTTTTATAGATTTCATATCATGTTTATTCATGCAGCATGTTTTTATAGATTTCATGCCATGATTTGTTATAGATGAGTCTTGTGGTGAAGATAACAAGAAGACGACAACGCAGGAAAAGAAAGAAAGATCAAGAGTGATGATGTAGTTGAGGAAGTATTTACATGAAGATGACTTGTGTTGTTATAGCGAGACTGACCATGTGGGCTTAAATTTGAAGAAAATTGTATGTAAAAATGAGGTTGAAATTTATAAACAATTCTAAAAGTTTCATGTTTATTATTTTTATGAACTTTATTTAAAAGAAAAAGTCTTTCGCTACACATTTGAAGAGAAAAGTTTTTATGCTACTTTAATGTATTCAATATAAGGAAAATGTTTTTTCTAAATAAACATACATGTTTTCTAGAAGTTTTGAACGTCCATTAAGAAAAAAACTATTTCAAACTACACATTGTATGAAAAGAAATTTACGGGGTGGTACATGGTCAATTGCAAACTGTGTTTATTTCTTTACCATTTTGTGGTACTAGTTGGCCGCCGTCATGTCTTATCAATTTTGTGTCATCTCAGTTGGTCATCGTCAGTTTTTATCAACGTTGTGTGGTCCTGGTTGGCCACTCCCATGTCTTATCAATGTTGTGTGGTCGAGTTGGCTGCCGTCTTATCTCATAATGTTGTGTGGTCCTGGTTAACTAATGTATTGTCTTGCCGATGTTGTGTGGTCTCGGTTGACTGCTGACGTGTCTTGCCAATGTTGTGTTGTTTTGGTTGACAGCCATCGTGTCTTGTTGATGTTGTGTGGTCCTAGTTGATCATGCTCGTGTTTGATTGATCCCAACTATGCCTCGTTGGCTACTGTGTTATTTAGGGTTAGTCATGGTTGTATTTTGTCAACTGTAGCATTATCTTGTCGATAGATTTGCCTTTTGGGTCGATTCTTCATGTGTCTGGTTGATCAGTGTTATGTTTTGGCTGACCGCATATTGTGATTTTATAGAGTTGAGTCAGTGATGTTTACTCAATTTTCTCAACCATATCTTATCTTGGTAGTATTGTGTTATGTTCAACGTGAAGTTCCTATGACTCTTTGTATTGAGCCAGGAAGTCTTATGTTAGTACTTCTGGTATATTTCAAATTTTGGTTAGGGACTCATGTTCTAACGACCAAGTTTTTATTACCTTTCAAATAGCTTGAAATTTAAAACTTTTTCTTTTATAGAAACAATAGAAAACTTTTCTTTATTAAAACCATTTAAAAGGCAATACTAAAATTATTTTCTTAAAACCCTTTGTAAAACACAGCGGAAGACCAAAATGAATAAAACACGTTACAAATTAAAAACCATTAATAAATCATTTACATAAACTTCTTTTCTTTTATAATTTGAATACTTTACAAAACCCTTTACAAAACTTTTTCCTTTCTCCTACCCATTAGCCTAGCCAGCCACAAGATCCGCGCGTGCAAATCCTTCATCAACTGCTCCTTCATCTGTTCTCGTGCATGTACCTACATCGCAAGACTTCACTAATGAGCCTAAAGCTCAGTAAGTGATATAAAAGAAAATTGTAAACATGCTATACATCTTTTAAAACCATGTGTCATTATCCATTTTTGTTTTCTTTTATCTAATACATTTTAGTCGCTTTTCTATTTATGTTTTCTTTTCTGTTTACATACGTTTCCAAGCCTTTTGACATACCATCTCATCCTAGAACGCTTACGTTCCCAAGCCTTTTTGACACACTGTCTCATCCTGTACGCCTATGTTCCCAGTCCTTTTGGCAACCCTAGCCTCATCCTGTAATGCCCACATTTCCTAGGCCTTTTGACACCCAGCCTCATCCTGTAACGCATTTGTTCCCAGGCCTTTTGATGCACAGTCTCATTCAGTAACGCATTCGTTTACGTTCATTTCTCTTTAGTATCTGTTTCCTTTTCAAAACCATGTATGAAAATCGTTTTTGTAATCTTTTGAAAACCATGATGCGTGCCATGCTCGTAAATGCATACAAGGTCTATCATATTACTATAATCTCTAAGCATGCTCATTTATCAAACACATCATTAAAAGAACCTAATTCTAATAAACTCCCAGGAAGTAGCAGTACAATATGCAAAACATGCTCAATATCTAGCTATTCTAATCAAAAGTAGACATGCTCAGTATCTTACTATAAAGCAATAAACAATCAGCATAAAATTCCTAACTCTTGTGATGTAGGGCCCCAAAGACCAAAACACATGCATATCACTTACATCGTGTCCTTAGAGCATTTTCGCACACAAGTTCTTCCTCTTCAATACCTTCAAAACCATTAAATAAACCATAATCAACAATTACAGACAATCAACCTCATTTCTACAGTTCATTACTCACACAGAGTCCGCCACAATTAATTCTCATAATAGAATTCCAACAAATTACTTAACAGCTTCAGGACCCAGAATTAAATAACAATAGTGGAGTCTAGCACACACTATCAAAACATAACCAATCACCAACTTAACAATCCCCAGCTCAACCGAGTCTAAACATCATTAACATTTTTCCATAAATGACACAACCTCTCAATATAGTATTTTGACAGAGAATACACTCCTTCAGTCCAAAATCAATAATCGCAGAAAACATCATAATTAACTTCTCACAAAATTTATCACAGATAAATCAACTTCAATCAACCAAGCATACATCAACCAAAGGTTCATGACAACACAGAGAGCATTTATCAAGGTAACAATATACATTGGCTTAATCCAATTTCTAGAATATGTTCATCCGAGACATTCAAAATAGAGAACATCATTCATTCATTATCATCTACTCTTAACAATCATCTTATAAATCCATAAAAGAATTAAGAAAATATTCTTACCTGAAGGACCCTGGAGCAGCAGCTCTACTGTTCCAATTCCAGAATTAACCCGAGGAAGAGACCCAGGAGTTCTATTTCTCTCTAATCTTCATGGCTTCTTCTTCTTCTCACAGTTTCTCACTCGGGTCTTAGCTCCTTCTCACCAATGAACCATTGCAACCACACCTACATACACTCAGTTCATCTAGAAACAAAACCAATGAACCAATAGGGTTCGACATGGAAACCAAGAAGCCAAACACGAAGAGAATTTTCAATTGGAGAATACGTTGCCACTTCCATTCACTTCAAAATCCCCTTCCAGCTTCGTCACACTATTCACCTTGGTTAGGCGCTGCAAACTCTAGCTCGCTGGATATTTGTTCCAAAACGTCCCGCAACTCAGCCACACCGAGCCCTAGTTCCACGATGTAAGCACTCCCACGTCGTCCCACCCATTCTATGGAGAAGGCCACACCACTCACAGTCCGCATCGTCGCACACTCTTGAGAGGAGAATTGCCAGTGTGAGTCTCCCCCAAGCTCTCCTCCCTTCGTCTTTCCCGGTTTCTTTCTCTCTTTTCTGAAATTCTCTCGCAGTCTTCTTCTCCATCTCCCCCTTCTTTTCTTTAAAACCATACCAACCAAACTGATTTAAACCAAACCAAACCAAGAAAATCAGTTCATCCTCCCATTTTAATTACGTTTTCCTTTATCTTAATTTATAACTAATCTCTATTTCTTTTATTTTTCATTCTTCATTTATTTAATAAATCTCCTCATTCATTTAATTAAATTCTTCATTTAATTAAATTATATTTGACACAATTTTAATTCTCAATTTATTCTGAATATGGCTTGATGATGATTATCGATCCAATTTAAATTACTCGATTCAATTTCCTAAATTAATTTTTATCAAATAGATCTTCAATTATTATCCAAATAATTCCATTACACCCACAATTATCCTTACAACATTCCTTTATGGGAAATCGGGGTATAACATTCCTCCTTCCTTATATAAATTTCGTCCTTGAAATTTGCTCAGCGTAATTACTTCCTTGATCTATCAACCCAAATAACCACTAATTGTCCTAGCATATAAGCATCCAAACCAACTTCTAGTATCATACTTCTACATGATACCCCAAAAAGATTACATTACCTCTACTTCTACTAAACATAAGGACTTAGCGACATCAAAATCCCACTTCCAGGTCATCTTATAGTAATCTACATTTTCTACAAATGAAGAGTTCTTAATGCCTTAATACACCAAAGCGTCGATTTCGTGTATGTCACCACAAGGTATGTGCACTACATATTACATCATCCACTATAAAATTACCTTTGATGCAACTATATTTTGTTCCATAAACCAAAGCCAGACAATCTTTGGTGGAATGACCAGTCTCATTATCTTCAAAACATCATTTTGAATCAGCAAAACATCTTCTGAAACGATTTCTTGTACACCTTTCACACTACTTAACTCTTGAAAATTCAACATTTTCTCTCCAAAACGATGTGTCTTCTTGAATACGCTTCTCATAATAAGTAAGCACATCTATCAAACATCCAAATATAGCTTGGAGTTATTTAAGATCAAGCATAGGTGGAAGATCAAGCAAAAGTTTAGGCGATTTCTTAGACATTCCAAAACTGCCGGTGATTTGATCTTAGAAGAATATTTGGCCAATTTGATAGTCCTAAAAATCTCATATCTAAATGTTTACTTCAAAAATTTTTTAGCTAACGTCTCACGCTTTCTAGAATGAGGTGTGTTTCGTTAAATTTGCAGTTTGTTTACTATGCCAAAACCTCCCTAAATAGAGAGCTTTGTTTTCTACCAAAGAAGCTCATTCTGTCTTAACCAAAATTGAAGCCCAAATCCATTTGAAGATGACACGAGACGACCTGTAAAAGGAAGTACGTGTTAGCAACCCACGAAGAATGACAGGGACGGAGATGTAGACCTTTGATCGGATCCGGGAACTATCTAACGTTAGGTTCACGGATTCTAGATTTTCGAAGAAAATCTACCGATCGCGGGCAATGGTTCGGTTTTCCCTCGCTCAAACTCCCAATGGAAGTTTGAAAAGGGAAAACTTACGAGTTAGCTCAAGCACCACAAGCTTGCTAACAAGGAAGTCCTCTACTTCGTCTCGGATTCGAAGATCTGGGGCGGCTGCTCGACGGAGTCGGAATCTCCTCACAGGGAAGGGAAATAGTAATATATTAATCTCGTCAAAAGTTGTCTTTCAATGCGTCTAACCATGGAAATTTATAACCTAGGTGATGATGAGTAGGGGTGATGGACGGTCGAGATGAGGCAGATGATGGACGGCCAAGATGAGGCATGTGGGTGGCAACATGCAGGCTCTTGGATGAATGTGGAATGAATGGCTGAGATTAAAGCTGGTGGAAGAACATGCATGGCGTACACGTGGCAGCTCCTTGATGTTTTCTTTGGGCTTGCTCTTTCCTTGGGCTTGAAAAGGATTGGACTTAGCCCATAACTCAATCATCACCATCTAACCTAACCAACAATCTAAATGCATGAATGAGTAAAGCTTATAACCATGCTTTACCCTCACAAAATAGGCTCAATGTTTGCCATGAAAATAAAAATAAGAAATAAATAAAAATATGCAGAATTGAAAGGTTACACTTTGGGATGCCGGGAAGACAAATTCCCGTCTGATGAAGCTCATAACATTCACGTGTGTCCCAAGTCAAGACATGCACAGGTTGCTCCTTATCCGTTGGGACAACATCCCAAATAGAATCATCCTCGAAGTTAATACCTGCAAAAGAAACAAGATCATCAGTAATTTGGCTAAGTGACAGTAAGGACCTTGTTTGCGATCGAGTAATAGGCCTCGGCCCCCGAGGCATGTCAGAAGATGGGTCTAAAGGATCAACCAATCGTATCTTCATAGCAATGAAGACTTAGTAAATAATTTATGATTTATTTTACTTATTTTATAATTAATTTTAATAATAAAGTATTGGTGAAACTCAGTTAGGGCATGTCTAGCCGAGTGTGTGTCTTCGTAAGGGTAGGTTCGTAACTTTTGTGTGGTGTATTCTAAACCCTAATTTTTGAGGGAGTATTTAAGCTCTCTCTTAGGAGTGCCCTAGGTAGTTGATTAAGATAATAGAACCCTTGTTTGAAATTGTGGAGATTTCTCCATAGTCACATCTTTTTCGATGAGTTACATTTGATCAAGCTTGTGTGTTGTCCATTGATTTTATCTTTTATAAGTTTAGGTGATATCTTTTACTACTACACCTATGTCTCCCTAGTGCCATCGAGGAAGAACATCTAGAAAAGGTGTAGAATTTGCAAGAAAATCATGTTGGAGTGCTTTCCATTGAAGAGAGGCCATTGAAGTAAAAGGTGCAAAATTCGTGCCTATTCGAACCAACTTTAAGCTCTTCTGTCATATCTCACTCTTCCCATCGATTTTGATTATCCTTTTTGGAGGACGTCTTTTTCACTCACAGGGCAAGAAGTGGTCCAACAATCTTAGTAAGAAGCCTTGTATCAATTGAGATACACTTGTGTAACATTTGACATAATTCACGGCAGAGTGGACGCTTACATCCGAGTAGTTACAATCTTTCAGTTCATATATCTCCCATTCGTTTATATTTTGCCCTGAAATTTTAAGGGATGTTTCCTTACGTATAAAAAAAATATTTCTATCCAAAATTCGTGTGAAGACATTATAAATTGACTGAGTATTTATTCCCTCACTTTGTCACAGAAAATCTAGCAAAAAATTGTCTATCCGTAGCGACTTGCAAACTTTACTTTTTGGTGGTGCATCAGTTAGGGCTTCTGCTGTCATCGAGGTAGGGGTTTTATAGCACCCTGACTTTATTTTGCCATTTCACTTTGCAAATTATACATTTTAGCAATTGTAAACTAAACTTACAGTTAACGAGGTATTCTCATGCTAAGGCTTGAGTAGTTACATAGTCTATAAGATCGATTGTGCTCTTGTACCATATTGTTTCACCTCGACTTTCTTTTCCCATTTGTCTTTATAAATTACACTTTTTTGTCTTTTTTTTTTCTTTCAAAACTTTTAGCGTAGTGGAAAACGTTTCTCTTTAACTTTTTAACAATAATCAAATCGCATAATATCTTTATCAAAACATTAATCAATTATTACAATATATACTTTTAGTTTTTTTTACAAAACGTGTCCCATCCCACAAATCAAATTTGCCTTAGCAACTCCAAGCACTCTTCATAAGTGTGCACCTTCAGCTATGTGGTTCTTCATTATCTCTCACTTTGTACAATTTTACGTGCATCACAACATTCATCTATGAGCCTAATGCTCAGTAAGTAATGAGAAGTAAATATATGTATGACATGGAATGCAGTCTTTGTTTATACTTTTTAGTTAGTTTTCTCTTTCTTTTCTCTTGTCAGTCTGATTATTGGGCATAGTTCAGGGATGAATAGGCATCATTTGGTCCTCCTCTTGCAGGATAGCCAAATTCAATCCCAACCTTACCACAACCCCTTGATGTATTTTAATTGCTTTCTTTCTTTCTTATAAAATATATGCACAAAAGCTCTTTTTAGTTTTCACTTGTTAGACTGATTATTGTGGCACAGTCTAGCAAAGAACAAGCACCATTTGGTCCTCCTACATCACAAGATTTATCTATGAGCTTCACCTTCAATAAGTAATTAGAAACAAATATGTGTATGACATGTAATGCAGTCTTTGTTTATACTCTTCAGTTTGTTTTCTTTTCTTTTCTCTTGCTAGTCTGATCTTTGGGCATAGTCCAGGGATGAATAAGAACCATTTGGTCAACCATTTGCAAGATAGCTAAATTCAATCCTAACCCTAGCATGTCCCCTTTACGTATTTTCATTGCTTTCTTTCCTAAAAAACATATGCACAAAAGCTCTTTTTAGTTTTTAGTCAGACTGATCATTGGGGCACAATCTAGGGAAGAACAGACACCATTTGGTCCACCTCATACGAGACAACCAAATTCGAAACCCAGCCACACAACGACCATTTTCTTTTCTTTTTCTTTTATTATTTATACATGTAAAACATGATGCATGAACAAGAATGCATAATCATAACATAACCTTGAGCGATAATAACACTTAACATCCTCAAATAACATATTATCATAATCATGAGTTCAATCAACACAAAACAACATATCCTCGATCAACAAAATAATCACAAAAATCATATCACTTAAATCCTAGCACCTTGTGATGTGATGCACCAAGGCTCCGCCTCATTTTTATTCAATTTTATTTTACTTGATTTAATTACTCTATTTAGTAATAGTTTAAATGTTGCTGGATTTCTTTAGTTTGATTTTTGTTAGTTGTTTTGTGTTCAGTTTTTGTGTGCCTTTTGTTGTCCATATATGGTGTTTTAATTTCAAGAATATTTCTGTAATTAGGTCATTAGGGCTTAACCCTATTTAGCTTAGTATTTAAGCTTCTCTAATTGTCATTGGTAAAATTGAAGAATTTTAAATAGAAAAATTGAACATTTGTTCAATTTGGAGTTCCTCTAGTCTGCCGCATCCTTTTCAGCGAGTCATATCCAAAAAATTTTGTGTGTACAAAATTGGAATCATCAACTTGTACGTTTTCGGTTATTTCTCTTATTGCTACTCCTTTCCTTCTTTGTTCTGTCAAAGAAGATTATCTAGTAAAGGTTGTAGAAAACTTTCAAAAATCCAGTTGGAGAACTACTTCTTGAGAAGCAGCCATTGAAGTTAGAGACACCGCTATAGTGTTTTTCGGACCAACTTGTTAATTTAATGCTTATTCATTCCCATCATTGTCATCAGAGGAAGTCCATCGCATTTCACAGCGATAGATTCCAGCTTCCAAGCTTTGGCCTTTCTTAAGCATTTCAGCAGCTGGAATTATATTTTACCTTCAGACATATTCGAATTTTAGTTCCTGTCATTTTTAAATGCAAAGAATCGAATTCCATAGCTGTTTTGTTCAGACTCCTGCTTCGCCATTTCGTTGCTTAAAGGGAATTCTGCTTAGCCAGGGATGTCCAGCCTTGCAAAGAGATGTCCGCTCTTTTAAATCCAGTGTCAATTTCTATTAAGGGACGTCTGTTCTAGCCAAGGGACATCTGTCCTTCTAGCGGCATCAGCTCCCCTTAATCGTCCTTCAATTCATTAGCCTGAAGGGACGTCCGTTCTTCAAATCTGGACATCTGTCGTAACTCTATATTTAATGCCGTCCATACAGAGCTGTAAAGGACATCCGTTCTTCAAATCGGGACGTCTATCTTCCCCTTTCTGTTGATGCCATCAACTTAAAGATGTAAGGGACGTCTGTTCCTCCATAAGGGACGTCCATTGTCCCCCCATTTCAGGCCCCATCCTTCTACTTACTCCAAATGATGACACTTTAACACAAGGGACGTTCGTTATCCCTCAAGGGACGTCCGTTACCACCAATTTTGAGTGTCCACTCTCTTTTAAGGGCGTCCTTCCTTCTTCCCAATGCCCGAGCCTTCCTTGCCTTCACTCCAACCTCCAAGTGAACTTCCGCTAGTGTATCAATTCATTCTCAACGTTTCCGTGGGTGCATCATGATGTAGGTTGTTTGGCCAAGCACATGTAGTCATTACTTACTTTGGAGTCTTGGCAATTATCCAATTTATGTCCTTGAGTTGAAGAACCTAAAACATTTTACAATACTTGTAAGTATCCGTATTAGCCAGCCATCACTTTGTCTAATTCTTAAATACCTAGTTTCCTTAAGTAATCATGTGAAGTCAACTTATAAATCCAACTACCTTTATCATGCTTATATTGTCCAAAATAGGGCATTATTATTATTGTCATTAATTAGTTTTGCCTCACGACTTTACTACCAACTTTCATAATTTATAAGTTGTATACACGTCCGATTATTTTGATTCCAATGCCCAACGTTCCATTGAATTGTTCATAATGACATATCAAAATAGTTTAGTGATTGGAAGACATTCGGAGAGGTTGGTGCTACCAAAAACAAAACTGCTTTGGTTTTATTAGTCTTTAACCATATAAACATCACTTTAATTTGGGAATTTTGAGCATGACATGTAACAACTTGTTTTTCATACATTTAAAATGTAAAAATTTTGAACTCCTTTTCATTAAAAGTTGCGTAGCATATGACTTTCCTTTGAAACTAAATAAAATAAAAATGAAATGCCATCTATAAAATTCTTTTCGTTTTACAAATCAAATCAACAAATATATGTCACAATTGAAAATATTTAAATGTTAGAAACACATTTCCCTTTTTCCTTTAGCCTTCCCAGCCACAAGATCCATAATGTACAAATTTTCCATCAAATGCTTCTTTCCTTGTTACATTGCATACCTACATCAGAAGATAATTGTAACGACCTGGTTTTTTTTTCTTACATTTAAAATCGCGTGAAATTTAAAACTTTTCTTTTTGAGAGGACAACATAAGACTTTTTATAAAATCCGTTAAAGACAATAATTAAAGTTTGGGAAAAATTCTTTCATAAAACACAGCAGAAGAACTTTTAAAACAAACACTTTAAGAATGTAATAAATACAATTCTTTCCTTTTTCCATTTAAATACTTTACGACCTCTTTTCAAACTTTTATTTTCTTTAATCCTTTAGCCTAGTCAGCCACAAGATCCGCGAGTGCAAATCCTTCATCAACTGCTCCATAACCTGCTTCCTTGCATACCTCATCAATAAGACATAAACTAATAAGCCTAACGCTCAGTAAATGATATAAAATATAACTGTAAAATGCACATGCTATGCTCTTTAAAAACTCATTTTTATTTTCTGTTTATGTTTTCATTCTACTAATTCTGTATTTTGAGGAAGTCGGGCCACATAGGCCACTTCGACCCATAATATCCATTTGGGAAGCCAGATCACACACACCACTCCGACCCATAATGTCCATAAATGTGCACATCAATGCACCCGATCCTGACATCAATCGGTGACCCACAATTGTGCACATCAATGCACTAGATCCCGACATCAAACGGCGACCCTCTATGTGATCAAGGCTTGGCATCAACCGAAACTGCATGTCAGCTACTATGTACATCAATACACAGCGACTCCACACCCTGGTATAAGTAGCTCCAACATCAACCGAAATCTCTACTAGTGGTTGTTCGCATCAACGCACAACAATCAACTCTGAAATCAATTGTAGTGCACTAGCAGCGGTGCAATCAACGCTTAAACGGCCTCACATACACCGTTACATTGGCCAGCCTTGACATCAATCGAGGACCAACTAACAGCTCACATCTCATATCACTATCTCGTCTTGGGGAAGCTGAGCCACACAGGCCACTTTGACCCACAAGACCCTTTTACCATTTATTTCGTTACTTTTGTCATTCTCATGCTATCCATTTCCATTTCCTTTTCCAAATCATGCATGAAAATTCATTTTCGTATTCTTTTGAAAACCATGATGCATGATGCTCGTGAATGCATACATTCCATCATATCAGTACTATAATCTCTAAGCATGCTCATATCTGGATAGTCTAATAAAGCAGTAAACATCCTTAACATTCTATTAAAGTGGTAAACAGTTAGAAAACAACGGCCTAATTCTTGCGATGTAGGACCCAAAGACCAAAACACACACAATATCACTTACTTGCAGTCCGTGGTGCGTTTAGCACTTTATTCTTCTTCCGTTAATACCTGATGAATAATTAACATTTATTCATTAATATTTACCAATTATGAATCTCAACTTTGATACCATTATTGCTCATTTATTATTTAATAATTCATATACCATTATTTCTTGTTTTCCACTAATAATCTGACAGCAGACAAGCAACCCTTTCATCATTTCCAATAGCTACACAGTTTATCAAAGTAAACGTAGAATACTTTTATTCATCATATTCAGTCCGATTCCATTACTTAACAATGTCCATCAATCTATAACTAAATGACAAATCTTCAATGATGTCCACCAACCATAATACTCAAACATACTGAATCGATAACGGTGCATTATATTCCTTATGCTCTTATATCTTACTTATTATTCCATAAAAAGTAACAAGCAATAAACACATGAAAGAATTAATTTACACTAATAGAAGACAACCCTTTATCTTTTATCCTTAACCTAGAATTCATGCATTTAACAAAACCATAACTACTAAATCACCAAATAGCATTTCAAAACCAACAGAGTATAATACTAACACTTTATCTTCATTCTTCATTCTTAAGATAGCTCAACCCATAAAGACCATGGAGGAAATTTCCTTACCTGATGAATTGAGAAGACTCGAGAGCAAAGGCAGAGAAGACAGGAGTTCCCTACACCTTCTCTTTTCTTCCTCATTGCTTTCCTTATTGTCCATCTTTCGGCCATAACTCTCCAATTCTCTAGAGAGCTCACCATAGGGCACCCTAGAGCAACAGCAAAACAATCCTCCCCTGCATCACATTTTAGTGCCATTGATTTTTAGGCAGGAGAAGACTTCTAGTGATGCAAGGTTGGTGAATAATTACCCACTTCAAGAAGGGTGGTCCATGCTCAATCTCCACGTGGAAAGTTTGTCATCATCACAAGAGAGGCAGAAGCCATCAGGTCGCCCAAAAGAGAATAAAATGGTTCACACATTTTTACAATTTAGCAGGAACGGTCCAATGCTTACCCGATGCCAGCCACTACCACTACCATCCTCTTTGCCAAAATGCCCCTACCAAATGCCACACCAAAAATGTTGAGCAATAGAATGCCCAAGAGAGAAGAAAAATCAGCTAGACGTACCTTGACCCGATGCTGGAATCCACAGCCAGTGGAAACATGCTACAATTTGACCCACAGAGATCACGGTCCAACCTATGCCCTAGCCTCACACGGAACAACTGTGACGCCCCCCAGCCATTCGCTAGCATGCCACCAGAGCAGGCCTCGTCAATGAGCAGAAACCCGCCCACAAGAGCCCTCCCTTGCGTTCGTCTCTCAATCTCTCTCCCTCTCTATTCTTTCTTCTGAGCAGAACATCGCAAACCAAAATTTGATTCCTTCCCCCTTTCTTTGATTTCCAGCCGAACCAACATGACAAAACCGGTTCAGCTAAACTGGTTCAGCTCCCCCCTATTTTAATCATATTTCTTCTTTCATTTTAAATCCTCATCTTCACTTCTATTCTATTTATTTAATTATCAAATATACGTATCGTATATTAACTTACCCAATTTCCAATTTCCTATTTATTCCAAATATTGTTTAATGATAACTATCGGTCCAATTCAATCTCTTCAATTCGGTTTTCTTAATAAACTTTTCACCAAATAAATCCTCAATAATTATCCAATTAGCCCCAATTAAATTTCTCATCAAATAAGTCTTCAATTACCCGAATAATTTTTCAATTATTTTTACTTAATTCCGTTACAATAAATCGGGGCATTACAATAATAACTATAATCATAATGCTTAGTAAGAAATGAGATGCATAATTAATCATGAAATACAGTTTACATAAAACATATTCATTTCAATTTCCTTTCTTTTTATTTCCCTTTTTGTTTTATCATTGGAACTCAATCTTCCTTATCTTTCTTGATACAAGGGGTAACCATTCAACCCAAGCAGATATTGTCTGTTTGGGTGAGCGTTGGCCTACACGAATTTGTTCTTGGGCTAGTGTCCCATACCACTAGCCCAAAATATGTCCACTTGGTATGGATGAGCACCCACATATATCTCATGCATTTCACCCTCGTTGGACTAAGTACCCAAGCCTTTCTCATTGGAGTAGCATCCAAGTCTTTAATATTTGGTTTTTACCTTTTCCTTTCCTTTAGTTTCATCATGGAACATTTCACTCATAGCCTTTCCTCTTTGGATTAAACATCGAAGCCTCACTCATATGAGTCAAGTATCCAAGCCTCAATCATTGGCGGAAAAATACGCCCAATGCCTTTATCATTGAGGACCATGTCTACCAACGCCTCATAATTTCATTGGGGACAATGTCCACCAACGCCACATAATCTCATTCGGGACGACGTCCCCCAATACCTCACAATGTCATTGGGAGAAACGTCCACCAATGCTCATAATTTCATTGGGGATAATGTCCACCAATGCAACACATCATTAACATATAAAATCCTCATTCATCAACACAATTATTTGAACTTTGCATCTAAAAAGCATAAACATCAGTATGTCCTTAAACAGTACCTTGATCAATTCATTTTGACAATTACCAAACACAACAACACATCCTATTAACAATTAACACATCCACTACTTCAACAACATCAAAGAGCACCTCAAGAACTAAACATCTATTAACAACATATCAATACTTTAACTTCTATCAACAACAATCATCCAACCATATTCAAATCCTAATTCTTGTGATGTAGCCCTAAAAGGGAAAAGACACACAACATTTCTTACCTCTACTCCTTGAAGACAAAGTTCCCCTCTTCCTCCTTTCTCTTCTTTTTCTTCTTCTCCCTGGACTTCTCTCCTCACGGAGCTCTCTTTTTTCTCTCTGTTTTCCTCACGGTGGTCCCCTCTTTTCACAAGCTTTCCTTCTTTTATATAAGCTTAAGCTCTTCTTCAACCAACTTAAGCAAGAGATGGCCTCCCTTTAATGTTTAAGTGATGACTAATCCATCATTTATCCAATAAAAGCATGATATCACAACTCATTATTGAAATACCCCAATATTTTTAATTATTGGGATATTACAGGGCGTATTAGGAGCGTTAGGCCTAGGGGTATTTTAGAATAAATTGGATTTAATTGCTAAATTAAATTAATAATGGGATATTATAAATTTATGGAAACATTTAGAGGTGTAAGTGAGTAATTAAATAAAAGGGGTAGAGTAAATGAATCAATTAGAGATAATTTAATTAACTAAGTCTGTCATTTAATAAAAGGGATTATGTTTTGGAGTGGAGTGAACCGGTTCAGCAAGAACCGAACCAGTTAAGCTTATTAAAACACAGAATGGCCAAAGGCCATTCTGTGTTAGTGCGTTTCGCGGGCAGAGAGTGAGACAGAATGAAAGAGAGGGAGGGATGACTAGCAACGAGGGAGACGCACCAGTGAGTGAGCGAGGGGACGAGGCGGGCTTCCGACGGTGTTCAACTATAGGCGTTCTACGGCGGCGATTACACGGGTCGTGGCTAGGGCGCGGTTGGGCGATTTCTGAAGGGTGAATCGGGACTTCCACTATGGCATTTTTCGGTGGTGTTTGATGGTATGTTCAGTCAATTCCTCCTTCCCCTTCATGTTCTGATGGTCGGGCGTTGGCTAGGGTGCTCGGAGCTCAGCGTTCGACGGGATGCAGGGGTGGCGTTCTGGCGTTCGTCTTGTTGTGTTGGCATGGCTCTTGGTTCACGCTGGCTTGGCTCGGGTTCAAGCTGGACCGGCCGAAGGCCTTAGTCCAGCTTGTCGTTTGGGATCGAACCGACTCTCAGTGGATGGTTCCTTGCGCTGGAAGCCTGCGGTAGGGACATGTAGAGTAATAAAGGGAGACAAAGTAGGCTCGGGTGTTCTATCCTATGGTGATGAGCTGGTGAATTGTGTTGTAGACGTTAGAGAGGAGGATTAAAGGGCAGGGAGTGTTGTGCAGGGGTGGATTTTCTCCTGGATGCCGAGTGGAGCTCTCTGGAGGGAACTCTTGGGTGGGCTGGAGGTTTGAGCTAAGACCTCTATGGTTCTGCTGGAGGTCGAGGGAGGTCTGTGGGAGAGTGAGGTAAGAACTTGGGTGTGTCTTGGCCATGTGGAGGCCCTACACTGCAAGTTGAGTCTGTATGTTTTATGTTATGCTTGGATGATTTGTGTGTTGGATTTATATGTTAGTTTTTTGGGCTTGCTTTCGCTGTAGGTTCATGTATATTCCTCTTGTTGTTGTTATGTGTTTGATAATGTTAGTTCTAGAGTTTGTTGGTCGATCTATTGATTTCTCTACTCTTTGTTTTGTACATATAAATTAGTGAGTGCAAATTGTTGTGAAGTGTAGAGTGGTTGTTTGTGATTAGCATGTCGACTAGAGTAACTAATTTATAATTTGAACTTAAGCATGCTTAGGTTAATTTAATTATCAAGCATGTTGATTAATAACTTAGCTAGTTTACTAGTTATCGATTTGGTTGTTAATTCATTACAAAGTTGTTAATCAAGCGAGTGCATTAACCTAATCCATTTAGTCAACCTAAGTAAATTAATAAAAGCATGTGAATAAAATTAGGTTGTAAACTTTTCGAGCATGTTATCGTTCTTTAACCTTGTCCTGCATTGTATGTCCATTATGGTTGTTATATGAATTCTCTTCTGTATGTTGTGTGTACTTTTAGTCTTAGGCATCATAACGATAGAATCAATTAGGAAAAACCACCACGGGTGGCCACACGCCTTGAGTGAGGAAAAATAATTAATGATACCCATATCAGGATCGCAAGACCAACTAACATAATTAATTAGAAACCAATAGGCTATGGAATAGCTCTACGTACGAGCTATTCCAGTCATAAAATACGTAACTAAAAGATTGGTTTGGGGCAGACCCATTTCAAAGAATTAAAGAGAGGCATATCATCCTATCATAAACCCATTTTCTTACTGGGCCTTTAGGCTCACGTCTTACTTGCGGTGTAGGCACACACAATGCATGGAATCTTCAAGCAACTGAAGAAGTAGTGGATGAGGATTTGCACGAGCGAGCTTGTGGTTGGCCAGGCAACGAGAAGTAAAAGATAATTTGGTTTGTAATGTAATTTAAATTAAGTTTTCTTTCTTAAATTGTAATTAAATGTAAGTTTATTTTCTTTAAATTATTTACGCTTCCGCATTTTTGTTAAAAATGAATGTTTATAACGAGTTTTTACGAATGGTTAGTAGCGGTCCGGATTAGGCACGCTCTGACACGTTTTCTCAAAATTTTAACGCATTTTCAAAAAGTGACAAAAATCCTAGTAATTATAATTGGTATCAGAGCAAAAGTTTTAAAAACAATTGTGTACACTGCACTGGTATCGTTTTTAAAACCAAGTCTCTTGCTTGTTCTACAATGATTTTTGAAAAAAAATCAAACTGGTAATGTAGCCTGTCTGCCAACACATGCCTCGACGTGGAAATCTTTCATCGACTATAAGTATTTCAATTTAATTTCTTATCCTTTAATTTGATCGTTTTAGTTTCTTTATTTAGTTAAGATTATTTTGTAACGAAAAGGAGTTTATAGTAGAGAATGAGTTGTAAATGATAGTATGTAAGAGAGATTAGACGATACTGGAATTGTTTGGTACTTTTATGCAGGATGTTTAGCTTTGGGGGAATCTAAAAACAAGGGAGACTCTGCCCAAATTTTTGGAAAATAGGAACGGGGAACAAGTGGAAGGGACGTAGGGTTAAATGGAGTCATATAGTTGGACAAAGTCAAATAGTTAAACGATGGCACTTAGATTGAATATTGCACGATTTACGAACGAATCATGAGTAATGAGAGTGAAGACAACGAATTGATAAATGATAAAAAGCTAACTAAAGAAGTAAAAAGTGAATTAAGAAAACAACAACGATATGATGTGAGGCCATTAAGTCCTTTGTGGACATGGTCGCTAGCGAGCTTTCGAACTATGCCATCGTCGCTAGGAAGCTTTCAGACTATGCCATTGCTGCTCGTATCTGTTGCAATGTCCCTAGATTATGGCGGGACAGTCTCTGGACTATGCCAAGACGTAACGGCCAATGATTAGTAGTCTTTTGGACTATGCCATTGCTACTATATCAGAGCTAAAAGAATAGCCAATGGTTAGCAAGCTTTCAGACTATGCCATGGCTGCTATACCGGAGGTTACGAACAGAAAAAGCGAAATATACCGATAAATTAAAGTGTAAAAGATAAAAGTGTAAGAAAAGATGAGAGGCTACAATGGGTAGGTAAAGGGTAGATGTGATGGTAAGGGTCAATGGGATTAAGTGTGGTAGCTTAGAGAGTCAGTTGAACCTTTTAACAAACGAGCACATAAACTGAACTGGAAACGGGAACAAAAACAATAACCTCGGATAACGGAAATAAAGATAGAAACGATATGAGCACAGAAATCAAAACAAAGACAAAGTTTCCAGAATTGGAAGTTGAAATGGAAATGGAGATGAAGTTTCCAGAAATGGAAATTGAAATAGAAACAGATACAAAGTTTCAGGAAAATCGAAGCGAAAACGAAAACGGAGACGAAATTTCCAGAAATGGAAGCAGAAACGAAAACGGAGACAAAATTTCCAGAAATGGAACGGGAAACGGAAATGGATACTGGAACACGTACGATCACAGGAACAAAAATGGATACTGAGGCAGAAACAGGAATGGAAACATAACCTGAAACGGGAACGGGAACGGGAACGGAAACTAGTATTCATACACAAACTGGAAAGTACAAAAGGATTAGAAACCTAAGAGAAGTAAATTGGTAATAGAGTAGCGCAGAGGAAGTGTGGAAGAGTGAGTTCGATAGTTAGATCGACTTCAGTGTGAAGAGATGAGTTTGGACATTATCAAGTCGATATATTAGCTAGAGTGAGGAAAACGTCAATCCAAGAGGAGTTAGTATTAAGCCGAAGCCTAGAGTCAACTAGAACACCAATTAGGTAGCTAGCAAAGGGTTTGGACGGGTAGATATTAATTGTTAAGGGGCAAATTTTGGGGATGAAATTTATATAAGGGGGAAAGTATGTAATAATCTGATATTTTTAATTATGGGAATATTACAGGGCATATTAGAAGCATTAGGCCCAGGGGTATTTTAGAATAAATTTGATTTAATTCCTAAATTAAATTAATAGGGGGATATTATAAATTTATGGATAAATTTAGAGGTGTAAGTGAGTAATTAAATAATAGGGGTACTTTAGAGTAAATGAATGAATTGGAGATAATTTAATTAACTAAGTGGGTAATTTAATAAAAGGATTATGTTTTGGAGTGGATTGAACCGGTTCAGCAAGAACTGAACCTGTTCAGCTTATTAAAACATAGAATGCCCAAAGGCCATTCTGTGTTCGTGCGTTTCGCGAGCAGAGAGCGAGACAGAACAAGAGAGAGGGAGGGACGATGAGCGACGAGGGAGACGCACTGGTGAATGAGCGACGGGACGAGGCTGGCTTCCGACGATGTGTGACTCCAGGCATACTACGACAGCGACGACACGGGTCGCGGCTAGGACGCGGTTTGGATGATTTCTGCTAGGTGAATCGAGACTTTCGCTGCGGCATTTTTTAGTGGTGTTTGGAGGTATGTCCGGTCAATTATTCCTTCCCCTTCATTTTCTTGATGGTCGGGCATTGGCTAGGGTGCTCGGAGCTCGGCGTTCGATGGGATGCAGGGGTGGCGTTCCAGCATTTGTCTCGTTACACTGGCGTGGCTCTCGATTCGCGCTGGCGTGGCTCGTGTTCAAGCTGGAACTACCGAAGGCCTTGGTCCAGCTTGTCGTTTGGGATTGAACTTGATCTCAGTGGCTGGTTCCTTGCGCTGGAAGCCGACAGTAGGGACATGTAGAGCAATGGAGGGAGACAGAGTAGGCTCGAGTGTTCTGTCCTATGGTGATGAGCTGGTGAATTGTGCTAGAGACGTTAGAGAGGAGGATTAAA
>CM039480.1:12379715-12546414 GCA_022433065.1 Begonia loranthoides | reverse complement strand
GAATATACATGAACCTACAGCGAAAGCAAGCACAGAAAACTAACATATAAATCCAACACACAAATCATCCAACAATAACATAAAGCATACAGACTCAAATTGCAGCGTATGGCTTCCACATGGCTAAGACACACCCAAGTTCTTACCTCACTCTCCCACAGACCTCTCTCAACCTCCAGAAGAATCAGAGAGCTCTCAGCTCAAAACTCCAGCACACCCAAGAGTTCCCTCCAGGATGCTGAGTGGAGCTCTCTGGAGGGAACTCTTGGGTGTGCTGGAGTTTTGAGCTGAGAGCTCTCTGATTCTTCTGGAGGTTGAGAGAGGTCTGTGGGAGAGTGAGGTAAGAACTTGGGTGTGTCTTAGCCATGTGGAAGCCATACGCTGCAATTTGAGTCTGTATGCTTTATGTTATTGTTGGATGATTTGTGTGTTGGATTTATATGTTAGTTTTCTGTGCTTGCTTTCGCTGTAGGTTCATGTATATTCCTCTTGTTGTTGCTGTGTGTTTGATAATGTTAGTACTAGAGCTTGTTGGTCGATCTATTGATATCTCTACTCTTTGTTTTGTACATATCTCTTTGTTTTGTACATATAAATTGGTGAGTGGAAATTGTTGTGAAGTGTAGAGTGGTTGTTTGTGATTAGCATGTCGACTAGAGTAATGAATTTATAATTTGAACTTAGGCATGCTTTGGTTAATTTAATTAACAAGCATGTTAATTAGTAACTTAGCTAGTTTACTAGTTATCGATTTAGTTGTTAATTCATTAAAAAGTTGTTAATCAAGCGAGTGCATCAACCTAATCCATTTAGTCAACCTAAGTAAATTAATAAAAGCATGTGAATAAAATTATGTTGTAAACTTTTCAAGCATGTTATCGTTCTTTAACCTTGCCGTTCATTGTATGTTAGTTATGGTTGTTATATGAATTCTCTTATGTATATTGTATGTACTTTTAGTCTTAGGCATCATAACAATAGGAACAATTAGGAAAAACCACCACGGGGTGGCCACACGTCTTGAGTGAGGAAAAGAATTAATCCTACGCATATCGGGATCACAAAACCAATTAACATAATTTATTAGAAACCAATAGGCTATCCCCAGCTCTATGTACGAGCTATTCCGTTCATAAAATACGTAACTAAAAGATTGGTTTGGGGCAGACCCATTTCCAAGAATTAAAGAGAGGGATATCATCCTGCATAAACCCATTTTCTTACTGGGCCTTTACTCTCTCATGTCTTACTTGTGGTGTAGGTACACACGACGCACAGAGTCTTCAAGCAACTGAAGAAGCAGTGGATGAGGGATTAGCAAAAGATAATTTGGCACGAGCGAGCTTGTGTTGGCCAGGCTACGAGAAGTAAAAGATAATTTGGGTTGTAATGTAATCTAAATTAAGTTTTCTTTCTTAAATTTTAATTAAATGTTAGTTTATTTTCTTTAAATTATTTACGCTTCCGCATTTTTGTTAAAAAAAGGATTTTTGTAACGAGTTTTTACGAACGATTGGTGGCGGTCGGGATTAGGTGCCCTCTGACAAATTTTCTCAAATTTTAATGCATTTTCAAAGAGTGACGAAAATCCGGATCATTACATTTATGACGACCCTTCAACTTACCGGTCGATCAATCTCTTCCAAGGATCGATCGTAAAACAACCAGAAAGTTGACTCTATACATTCTCAAGAAAACTTGTCGACCACCTTCTAGCACCTGATCGATTGCAACTCCAACATTTACAATATGTAATGACCAAGTCCAGTCCAAAATCCCTTATGATCGAACATAAATCCATAAATGTCATTATTCTTGAAGAAGTAGGTCGATCACCAACACACACAACTGATCATCAACTAAAATTCGTTATTTTGAATCTGTTTATGAGCTGAATGACCACTCCAACTCCTAATCAACCACTAACACTAAAAGAATTCCATTTCTTCATGTTACACAACACTGGTCGATCAATTCCTTCTCTTGATCGACCACTACCTTGCTAATCCTTCTAAAAACATATAAAATCCACACTTCCAACAACCACAACCACAAATCACATCCCAACACTAATATCATCATAAATATCCCTAATTATCATCAAATATCACCATTACTGTCCTAAGCTTAATATGACAAGAATTCAGGGTATTACAAGACAAAATATTAACCTTAGAACACGAAAATCCAATTTCATTATTTTACCATAAATCATTCGCACCACCTTAGAATTTCCTTATTTCTTCACCCCCAAAACTTATAGTTTACTTAAATTTAAAGAAAACAATACCTCACGGACCTTCAGAGAATACTTCTTACTTTAGAGAGGAGTTGAAACTCGTGGCTCATCTGTTTTCATTTTGAAGAGACAAACCTCCCCCACCCCCAGCCCCCCCATTTATAAAAATTAAAGGCAATGATTTTACCTCATGAGTTATCCTCTTCACAAATCACAATTGGACACTAAATTTACCTATGATAAAAATCGTAAGCACTATTGTTATCTTAATCTATTGTAATTGGTGGATTGTAATCGTTTAATTAATTATCATTTAATCTTAAAAGCAGATATCTAAATAATCCTCTGTTGTAGATTTTTGTGCATTCACAAATCCCTAAGTGTCCACTGTGGATACTAAAATGATGTTGCTTAAATTCTTTTGCGATAAAGTAATACTTTAAAACCAACCACTATGCCATGTATTTATAAAATCTTTGTAACAGAAGACTTTAACATTTAAAATACATTTCTTGCCAAAGCTTGAGTTTTTAACAATCCTTTACATATCCATAAAAATATACATTTCATAAAACAATAAGACAAACAGTGGAAGTTACCCAACAACCACGAAGTCTTCTTGATGAGCAAGCTCCCTCAACGTGACTCCGCATTTGCCATTTCCTTCGTAATATCCATACCTACAATGCAAGGTTCATCTATAAGTCTAAGACTTAGCAAGTAATGCCTATGACCATGAACATGACATGATGTGACACTTGTTTCATCTTTTCTTTCTTTTCTTGTCTTTCTTTCTCTTTTCTTTTCTTTCATCTTTCTTTCAATTTTCAGATATGAGTAGGCTTAATAGTGGGGCACACACTACTTTTCTCCACCCTTTTGGGAGAGTGTCTGGCCTTTGTGAAGACAGACTCCACCATTTTGGGAGTCCTTCATTAGTTGCTATGAAATTTAATGCTCAACGACCTAGCAAACCTTGTGCCAATCAGCCCTGGGTTGCGCTGGAAGCAAACTAACGGGCTAATGTTCCACTCGCCCACCCTTTTGGGGAAGCATGTCCTCAGTCACCATTTATTTACATTTTATCCTCATTTGATCTTTCTTAAATCTAGACTCATGCATGAACACACATCATAACGTAACATGAACATTTCCATATCATATACAAATATCAAACCACAGTAACAACAAATCCTTCATATACTTAGCAATTAAGGAAAGCTAGTAACAAAAATTCTCCAAAGACAGAGCATCAACAAATATAAGCTATAAAATCAAACATCATTATCATAGATACAGGGAACATAACAGTATACCCACCATGTATATCCTAATCCACATTATACCATACAATCTATAAAATATCCTAGCCCTATTTTTGTCACTTCTTTGGTTAAGGCAATAAAAACAATACAGAAAACAACATCATAGCCTCTAGAACTCCCGCATCAAACTGTGAGCATAAAACTAAATGACCATGTTGCATTTCCTCAAACCATCAAAATAAATCAAAGAGCAATCCAAATAAACAGAACACTATCCCCAACAACTTTATCAAGGTAGTAAATGACATAGAGTAAATCCCAGTCAACAAAATATAAGTCCTCAATGCTGTCTATCAAGGTAGTAAATGAAGAAGAGAGTAAAACTTAACTAGCAGTGGATGATTCCTCAACATTGATTATCAAAACAGTAAATGAAAAATAGAGAATAATAGACCCAATCAACCAATTGCTATCCTCATCAATGTCTACCAAGCAATAATGAAATAGAGAACCAAAAATCCATTCAACAGCGTATAATACCTCTGTAATATCTATTAAACAGAATGAAGAATATAATTCAAAGGACAGAACAAGAACCTCAACAGAGTTTGATGGACCACTAGGTTCATTCATAAAGACAAGGGACCAAGGCCTTATCAACTCATGCCTTTCTATCAATTTGAAAGATAACTCATCAAAGGCCCAAATAAAGGAGAACCTAAATCAAGGAAGTCAAAGAGGGCCCACAGCCCTAACGCCATGGCAAGGAGCCCAAAAAGATTCACTTGAAGGCCAAGAAAGATCAATGGAAAAAGAGTTATGGAAACCTACTGAAATCAACAAAGCAAGTGGTCAAAGTTCCACCAATTTGGCAACCATCCAATTGACAAATTTTGAAAGAAAGAAGCTGCCAATATAGTCACCATTTTGAGGCCCTTAATCTAGTAAGGAGTTTCCAAAATAATAGCTTTAGAAAGTTACTAAAACTATAGTTTACTAATCGGCCAATTAGGACCGAATATTTAGTGTTTCCTATTTTGTTATTTCCTATTTTACGCTTTGTAATTGGCTATAGAAAGCCACCTAATGCTTATGTTTTAATAACTTGAGTTTGAATAAAAAATAGCTTTTTGCTGAATTCAAAATTGAAGTGATTCCTTTTTCAAACACTTTGGTGAGTTACAAATAAAGTTCTTCTTGTGTGAGTCATATCACAAGATGAATCTCACATAGCCTTAAGTGAGATTTCTTAGTAGCATCAATAACCCTACTCTTTAGGGAAAGATTGTGTGAAGTGGTGTCCAACCATCCATCAAGCATCCATCCACAAAGTCATCAAAAGGGAGTGCAAGCAGTCCTACTTTCGAAATCCGACTACTGGGAGCATTTTCAATATATTTCCTAATCCTGGAGGAATATGTCCAAAGTTATTGAAGGATACTTTTCCTTATTTATTCAAGAAGAAGTGGTCCAAATTTTAGCTCCAAAGGATTTAAGACAAAGAAGTTATACGCTTTCAAAGTTCACTTTCCAAAACTGAAATTCCGCCAATTTAAGAAAAGTGGAGATTCAGTCGCCTAGCTCGACCTATTTTTGTGACCACGACTCGACTGCAGAAAAAGAGACGAATCTGTAAAATCCTGCTATTTTTTTGGACCCAATCTTTAGCCTCGCTGCGACAAGAAACATTGACCGAAGTCTACCAATGTAACGACCCAAATTTTAGTAACTTTATAAATGAATCAGAGCGCGATGCTAAAATCGGATCGCTACCAACCATTTGTAAAACTTGTTATAAATTCGAATTGATGAAATGTGGAAGCGTTATGAAATCATTTATTTAGAACGTTGTGGAAGCGTAAATACTGCATTGAAAATGGAAACTAAACTATTGAGTAAAACCAAAGTGCTAGACAGTTAAATACAATTTAAAATACTTAATTTAATTACAACTATTTCTCTTTTACCCTCTTCATGCCTATCCAGCTCCGAATCTCTTTCGTGCAAATCCTTCACCTTTGCTTTCTTATTTGTTCGTTGTTTTCGTATATGAGCCTATTATTATCTATTCGTTGTTTGTACCTACACCACAAGTAATACGTGAGCCTAATGGCTTAGTAAGGAAAAGGGTTTAATGCAATTACGAAATGCCTCTCTTTAGTCCTTGTTGGAATGGGGGCCACCCAAACCAATCCTTTCATTTCGTTCGTTCATTCGTTCGTTCTTTACTTTACTTTCGTTCATTCGTTCATTGCTTGTACATCGAGTTGGAGATTGGAGGACCTATATGGAATGGTATAGTTGACCGAACCTAGCCCTTTACTTGCAATCTAGAACTCCCGTACCCGGTACAGGAGGGGCTTCGACTAGATTGCAAACTAGACCCGACTACCCATCCGCCCCCAACTCCCTTTTCTTTCTTTCTTTAACATTTTTCCTCACATATGCATGCTTGCGTACCACCACCAAGGTGGCACTTCCTATGATTTCTATTAACGTGATGCACGAACATACATTCTCAACCTAACATGATGAACGATGCTTCACAATGTAACATTCATAGAAATTGAAGTGCACATAAGCGAAAGTAACTGAAATTAAAAGCGCAATAAAAGGAATCGCAGTAACTGAACAAGCACACGAAGACAAGTAATAATGATGCAACACCCAATTACGTACAGCATATGAAGGAAGCAATTATAGAACTAATTGGACAACGGGGAACATGCTTGGATATATAAATCACAATAATAAAGGAAATATAACGAATCACAAACGACGTGTATATGGAAGTAAAGCATAATTAAATTAACATACTCAAGAAGGATCATAAATTATCATCTAGTCAATTATCCTAATTAATTTACATGCTCGAATTCATTATAATTAATCAGCTAACTAACGTACTCACTAGTCGACCTAGTTAATTGACATGCTTACTAATTACAATTAACATGCTCACTAAGAAATCCCAATTAATTAATTAACCTAGTTAATTAACATGCTTACTAATTATAATTAACATGCTCACTAAGTGATCACATTTACTAGTTTAGTTTATTAAACATGCTCAAAGGATTTTAACATATGCATGCATAACACTATCAATTCACCAAACAACTTAACTTAGTTAATAATTAAACATGACATGACTAGATCAATTAACAGGCTAATATCATTCCAAATTATTACATACTCAAGTTTAGTTAATTAAACATGCTTGTAATTTCACAAGTAATAGTTAACTAATATGCATGGATGGATTAATAATTTAATCGATTAATCAAACAATCTAATCCATTTAACTTATTACTAATATCACAGGCATGCTATCTAGGAACTAACGATACGTTAGATAAGGAACATGCTTGTCTAATTAGTTATTCTAGTTAGTTAACTACTCTAATTAATTGTTATGCATCAAGAAATGATTAAGTTACTTCAACATGCTCCCCTAGTTAATTAACATGCTCACTAGGTGGTTTAACATGCGTAAGTCTAGTTAAGTTTATAATTGTCAGACTAATTGATTACTCGAGTTATTTAACATGCTTAGATTAGTTATTTAACAACTAGTTAATTAACATGCTCGATTTATTTATATGTTTTGGATTCTAGTTAATCTTTCTAGTTAACTCTGGTTAAGTCAATTAACATGTTCTAGTTAATGCTCAAGGTTTAGTTGTAAATTAGTATGTCCTGTCCAAACTAGTTATTTAACTACAAGTAAATTAGTTAGATTAATTACATGCCCACCTTTTAATTAAAAAGTTGTTTTAACAAAATGTGCTTGGTTAAGGAAAGACACTTATGCAGAACAATATACGTATAGCACTAAGGAAAGCAGTAAAATGTAGCACTAAGGAAAGTAGTAAGGAGAAGCAGTAAAGCAGTAACGAAATGGACGTAATCTTTATCAAGGAAACTCTTAGCTCTAGCTCTTTCATCATTTGCATTATCACACAACCATTGATCATTCATCACAACAATTAATCACATTCAATTAAGGTAGAACATTTGCAGCAAGGAAAGCAAACTAGCAGTAAGGAAAAATACTACGAAGGAAATTAACACCAATAAAGAGAACGACTAACAGTCAACAAAGGAATTATCATAGAATTACCAAAACTATAGAGCAATAACAAGCTATACTATTCATTAACAAAGAGACACACTCACGCACACATACTTGTGGTGTAGGGCCTCCAAATGGACAAGACACACCCAAATTCCTTACCACAAAGCTTTATCGTGTTTAGCACTTAGTCGTTATCATCCGTTATCATTTCGATACCTTCACAAATTATTAACATTAATCATTAATAATTACAACTCACTAATCTCATCGACTTCTCCCTATCCTAATTTGTATAATAATTATAGGGGCTGTCAACGCTTAAATGAAACATATTTTATCCCAATATGATTTTACCCCACCTAACAGGTATTCGAACAACCAATGATATCTCAAAACGCATGATATTAATTCAATGATATCACCATAATCAAAACTAATTTAAACATATTAATGTTCAAATGCTAAACGCAACAACCAATATTCATTTCCAAATTATTGCGTCCGATAGATCATCCAACAGACAACAAAACAATCTATACTTAATAACCCTTTTTCCAGCACAAACTTCACTTTTCAGATTGAAACACAACACCACAAACAATATAGGATCAAACTCCATTAACAGGTTAATCCTTCCAACTCATTACCCAATCGCCAATTAACAACATGCTTCACAGAACACAAATATCCATTCCCATAACTAACATATTATTGCTTCCAACAAGTTATCCAACAGACAACAGAGAGTAATACCCAATTATTGTCCAATTAAAACCAAGATGTAGTGATTAAAGCATTATCTTTTACCAGAATAAAAATCCATCAACAGCAGAGTAGTCCATAACTAACAGGGAATTAAATCCAACTACATAGCATCACTTTATCATTCTCTATGTCCAACATATATTCATGCTTGAGGAAAGTAACCAATAGAACATACTAATCCATAGAGATTCTTAAGATTATCCATAATAGCAGAGAAGAACCTTACCAAAGCAGAGAAGAACCTTACCAAACAGGGAAGCCCTCGACCATGGCTCACTCGAGAGCATGCTACCCCAGCTCCTCCCCACTTCTTCATTTCCTATTTCTCTTCTTCCTCTGTCTTCCAGTAGCTCTCGGCTCAACATCTCCAAGAGCATCCCCTTCTGAACAGCTCCCACTCACCCCCCCCCCCCATCTAGCAAATCTCCCAACAATGCCTACAGAGTGTGTCCCCCAAAACGCTGTCCATTTCAGCCGAACAAGGTACCGGTTCAACATTGAAGAACTGACAGGCTGGACCATGGCCTTCGGCCAATGATATAATCCAAATTTCAAAGATTGCCAATGAAGCAATCAGCTAGACTATATTCCAATAATCTATCCACCAATCTTCAAATGAACATAACTTCACAACCGTATGGAATCAGGAGTTGAAATTTGGAGGGACTTATAATAACAATTTCAGAATATACATATCAAAATTTCAGCCTATAAATCGAATAGAACAATCATTTATGATAAAATGAATATAGCTCACAGAATTAGGATTTTCGGGACAGTTCTGGCAACCCAGAATCAAGCAACGAGATCTCCACGAGGATACGTCCTTTTAGCACCAATTTTGGAGGAGAATCCCTTAACAATATCAGAATGAACGCAACGAATTTTGACCGTAATCTAATGAACAAAAGTAGATCAAATCCAAGTCATAATATCAAGTCAGAATTTGGCTAGCATAAAACAGATTCACGGCTTGATTATTTCCTTTCCAAAACACAACTTTTCAATAACAAACTTCAATCAAATCAGCCCCAAATCCAGAGTATTAACAGTAAACTGCAAGAACTTCAAGAAACAAAGATCCACTTTCAATATTCGGAACAATAAAAACAAGAAAAACTCCAAGGAGTCCCCACACCTGCAATGGGAGAGGGGGCCACTTGCTCGGCCTAACCAAATCGGAAAAGCACTCTCCAAGGGGATGTTGCTTCTTCTACTTCCACACCACGATAACCACCTCAAAGAAGGGATGGTTTGGAGGAGGTAGCAAGATCAACTCGTCCAAGAAACAACAATAAAGGAACGAGTTGATGTAGAAAATGGAGGGCCGAGTGGAGAGGGAGGCTTCCACGGGTCTTCACACCAAGAAACAAAACTAGGGTTTTCTATTCTTCAAAAGTGAGTTCTTCTAACAAAAAGAGAGGCTAAATACTCCTAAGTGCTTTGACAAAAGCATAAAAGACCAATTTACCCTTGACATGTAAAATTGGGCATGGGGACACGGTTTGCATGCAAATCGTGCATCCCTCAAAACAAATCAAAAAGGAACAAAATAAAATGATCCAAATAAAATGCCAAACAAAGTCTTCTTTCTAAATCACCAAAATGGCAGCAACATGCCACTAATACTCTTTGAATCTTCGTAATATTGTGGAATCACCAAGGCGGGAAATACCGTGTTAGTCATTTGACGTTGCATGCATCCATGTGATAACGTGGAAGGGCACTCCTTTATCTTCATGAGATACTTCTTCCAAAAAATCCCAAAGCTTATTGTTACCTATAAAATAAAAGTGAGTTAGGAAAGAAACGAGCTTCTTAGCCTAAGAGCGGGTGATCGGACCGCGGGGCATATCATCCTCCCGGGGTGGTTGAGGATTTGACATCAAATCCATTGTTTGCTCCATACATTCCTCTATAGCATGCTCATCTTCCCCAAGGTATGGTGATAAATCTTGCACGTTGAAAGTAGATGAGACTCCATAATCTTCAGGTAGTTCGATACGATAAGCATTGTTATTGATGCGTTCTAAGACTTTGAAAGGACCATCAGCTCTCGGCAACAGTTTGCACTTCCTTTGTTGCATAAATCTTTCTTTCCGTAAATGTAACAACACAAGGTCACCTACCTCGAATATAACTTCCTTTCGGCCCCAATTAGCGACTCTAGCATATTCCAAATTCTTTTTCTCGATGCACCTCCGTACTTCTTCATGTAGAGATTTAACTCTTGCAGCTTTAGTAGCCCCATCTTCACTAACATAATCGGTTATTGGGAGTGGGTGGAGGTCCATAGTTGTGAGAGGGTTAAACCCATAAACGATCTCAAATGGAGTATGTTGTGTAGTTCCATGCACACTCTGATTATACGCAAACTCTACATAAGGTAATTGCAAATCCCAATTAGTCAACCTCTTGCTAAGGATAGTTTGGAGCAAAGCCCCCAAAGTCCGGTTTACTACCTCCGTTTGCCCATCTGTCTAGGGGTGGAAAGAGGTACTGAAAAGCAATTTAGTGCCTAACTTCCGCCATAAGGTTTTGCAAAAAGCACTCAAGAACTTAGTGTCACGGTCCGAGACTATAGATCATGGCACTTCGTGCAATCGGATGATCTCCTTAAAGAATAATTCAGCTACGTGGTACGCATCATCTGTTTTATTGCAAGCTATGAAATGGGCCATCTTAGAAAACCAGTCTACCACGACCATAATAGAATCCTTGGATCTTGGAGTCCTTGGAATGCCTAAAACGAAATTGACACTGATTTCCACCCAAGGATGTGTGGCTATGGGGAGTGGCATGTATAAGCCCTGTGGAAGAACTCGACTCTTAGCTTTCTTACACACAATACAGCGTTCCACAATCTTTTGAAAATCACGACATAAATGAGGCCAATGGAAATGTTCTTGAACAGCCTTTATGGTTTTGTTACAACCAAAATGACTTGCTAATCCCCCGCAATGAGCGTCCAACATGAGAGTCTCCCGAAGACTACAAATAGGAATACATATTTTGCCACCTTTGAAAAGAAATCCACTCTCCAAATAAAAGGGTAATTCGAACCTGCTCATACAATTTTGATAGATACCACCAAAGTCTGAATCATTAGCGTATAGCTCCTTGATCCAATTAAATCCGAAGAGCCGCACATTGAGTTCTGTTAGTAACATAAGTCGTCTAGAAAGAGCATCGGCAACCTGATTGGTTTTCCCTTTCTTGTACTTGATAATATATGGATAGCGCTCTAAGAATTCCACCCACTTACCATGACGACGGTTTAACTTTTCTTGCCTTCGAATGTGTTTCAACGCTTGATGATTGAAGTGAATGATGAACTCTTTCGATAATAAATAGTGTTGCCACACTTCTAAGGCTTGAATAACTGCAAAGAACTCCTTGTCGTACGTGGAATAATTCAAAGTAGCCCCCTTCAATTTCTCACTAAAGTAGGCAATAGGTTTACCTTCTTGCATGAGTACTGCACCAATACCCAAACCCGAGGCATCACACTCGATTTCAAACACTTTGGTAAAGTCTGGAAGTACTAAAAGAGGAGCATGACCCAACTTGTCCTTGATCGAGTCAAAACTAGCTTGGCAAGAAGAAGTCCATACAAACTCCTTTCCTTTCTTCGTACAGTCGGTTATAGGGGCCATAATAGAGCTGAAACCCTTAATAAAGCATCGATAAAAGGAATCTAAGCCATGAAAG
This sequence comes from Begonia loranthoides, assembly GCA_022433065.1. Classification (NCBI taxonomy): domain Eukaryota; kingdom Viridiplantae; phylum Streptophyta; class Magnoliopsida; order Cucurbitales; family Begoniaceae; genus Begonia; species Begonia loranthoides. The sequence continues at coordinate 12,534,356 of CM039480.1, read as the reverse complement.
CTACGTACCTCTGAGACATTCTTCAAGATCGGCCAATCCCTAACCGCCTCCATTTATGGCTTCATCCACCTCCATTCCCTCTTTGCTAATGATTAATCCCAAGAAATAAACTCAATCATGGGTAAAAGAACATTTCTTCAGGTTGCCAAATAATTGAGCTTTCCGGAGGGCTTCGAATAATAATCGTAAATTAACAAGGTGAGCTGAGAGATCAGAACTGTAATAAGTATATCGTCGAAATAAACGACGATAAACTTTCCCATGAATTCCCGAAGAAGATGGTGCATCACACGCATAAAAGTACTCGTGGCATTGGAAAGGCCGAAGGGCATAACTAACCATTCATAAAGACCATACTTCATTTTAAATGCTGTTTTCCACTCATCGCCCTCTCTCATACGAATCTGATGATAACCACTTTTCAAATCAACCCTGGAAAAAATAGTAGCACCGCTGAGTTCGTCAAGCATATCTTCAAGTCTGGGAATGGGAAACTGGTATTTGATAGTGATTTGATTAATGGCTCTACTATCCACACACATTCGAATTGAGCCATCCTTCTTGGGAACCGCACATGGGCTGAGCGACTCTCTAATATAACCCTTGTCAAGTAACTCTGTCACATGCTTGTGTAACTCTTTTGACTCATCTGGATTCAATCTATAAGAAGGCCGATTAGGTAGGGAGACTCCTGGCACAAGATCAATCTGATGCTCAATACCTCTCAAAGGTGGTAACCCTTGAGGCAACTCTTCCAGAAAAATATCCTCATAATCTTTAAGCATTTCTAAGACTGATTCGAGGATGGGTCCCAATTCCTCCATCCTTTCCTAGAATAGCATTAAAACAATCGGTCCACCTTGCAACAAGGACCTCTTAAGATCCCTTTTAGTAATTATGAGGAAGGCCTCGACCCTACCCTTGGTCATGCTCTCGTGATCCTTAGCTATCTGATCTAGACTGAGAGGTGCCAATTTGGAGTCAATTTTTAGGGTGTGTTGGCTTTTTAGAATGGTCGAGTCATACCCTCCTTGACTTTCCTCTTCCTTTGTCTTTCTATATTTAAAGCGAACTGAATGGCATCATCTAGGGTACTATACGATTGCAATTCCACAAGGTCTCCAATTTGCCTTTGCAGTCCCTTAATGAACCGAGCAATGGTTTACTCCATCGGTTCCTCTACGTTGCAAAGAATCTTTAAAATTTCAAACTCAGTCAAATATTCATCTACCGATTGTGTCCCCTATCTCAAATTTTGAAGTTGAAGAAATAATTCTTGCTTGTAGTGAGGGGGAACAAATCTCTTTTGCATGAGGGCTTTCATAGCTGCCCAACTTCGTACTTCCCCACCACCAACTCATATCTGTTGAGCCTTGAGGTCTTCCCACCATAAACTAGCGTATCCCGAGAGTTCTAATGCAACCATTTGAATCTTCACCTTTTCGGAATAATCATAGCAATCAAATACTCGGTCTACTTTCTCAACCCACTCTAGAAAATCACTACCATTACTTGAGCCCTTAAAATTAGGGATGGAGACCTTAACATGTCTCATATCATCCTTGGCATGAGTCCTCCTTCTCAGATTTAATGACTCCTCCCCATTGGATTCAACCAAGTCTTCATCAAATAAGCTTGCGCTATGGCCTCGAGAATCATTTGAATTACTAAACCTTCTCCTAGGCCTTGGAGTTCTTGGTTCTTATGCATGATCATTAGTGGAGGTCTCTATTCTTTGTTGGATTTTATGGATAGACTCCATATCATCTAACCTTCCATGTAGACTAGTCTCAAGTTGTTCATGCTCATTCTCGAGTGGTATATTCGGATTAGTCCTCATCTCCTTGTTACTATGGTAAGGAGCTCCACTTCTCGTACTCATTTTACAAATACTAGGACAAATAACAATGACAAAAGCGTGAACTAGCTCTGATACCAAATGATGTAATCCAAATTTCAAAGATTGCTAATGAAGCAATCAGCTAGAATATATTCCAATAATCTCTCCACCAATCTTCAAACGAACATAACTTCACAACCGTATGGAATCAGGAGTTGAAATTTAGAGGGACTTATAATAACAATTTCAGAATACACATATCAAAATTCTAGCCTCTAATTCGAACAGAACAATCATTTATGATAAAATGAATACAGCTCATGGAATTAGGGTTTCCGAGACAGTTCTGGCCACCCAGAATCAAGCAACGAGATCTCCGCGAGGATACGTCCTTTTAGTACCAATTTTTGAGGAGAATCCCTTAACAATATCAGAATGAATGCTACCAATTTTGAACGCAATCTAATGAACAAAAGTAGATCAAATCCAAGTCACAATATCAAGTTGGAATCTTGCTAGCGCAAAACAGATTCACGGCTTGATTGTTTCCTTTCCAAAACACTACTTTTCACTAAGAAACTTCAATCAAATCAGCCCCAAATCCAGAGTATTAACAGTAAACTGCAAGAACTTCAAGAAACCAAGATCCACTTTTAGTATTCAGAACAATAAAAACAAGAAAAACTCCAAGGAGTACACACACCTCCAATGGGAGAAGGGGCCACTTGCTCGGCCTTACCAAATCGGAAAAGCACTCTCCAAGGGGATGTTGCTTCTTCTACTTCCACACCATGATAACCACCTCAAAGAAGGGATGATTTGGAGGAGGTAGCAAGATCAACTCGTCCAAGAAATAACAATAAAGGAGCGAGTTGATGTAGAAAATGGAGGGCCGAGTGGAGAGGGAGGCTTCCACGGGTCTTCACACTAAGAAACAAAACTAGGGTTTGACAAAAGCATAAAAGACCAATTTACCCTTGACATGTAAAATTGGGCATGGGGACACGGTTTGCATGCAAACCGCGCACCCCTCAAAACAAATCAAAAAGGAACAAAATAAAATGATCCAAATAAAATGCCAAACAAAGTCTTCTTTCTAAATCACCAAAATGGCAGCAACAAGCCACTAATACTCTTTGAATCTTCGTAATATTGTGGAATCACCAAGGTGGGAAATACCGTGTTAGTCGTTTGATGTTATCTGATAACATGGAAGGGCACTCCTTTATCTTTGTCAGATACTTCTTCTGAAAAATCCGAAATCTTATTATTACCTACAAATAAAAGTGAGTTAGGAAAGAAACGAGCTTCTTAGCTCGAGAGCAGGTCATATCAGCCTATCCAGCCTGAACCGTCAGCTATGGCCATGCCTCTCTGACTCGTCGTTCGTTACTTCCTTACTGTCATTGTCGTCGCACCGTAGTCGTCCATCTTACCGTCGTCAATCAGTCGTCGCCAGCCAACGTAATCGACAAGGCGTCGCCACCTGACACCAAATCTTGTAACTCGACGCACATGACACATCGAGCTCAAGCTCAAAACTGCTCGTCGCTCAACCCCCTGCCATCCGTCGTGCCTTCACTCGCCGAACGGCGCCCCAAGCTCACTGTTGCTCTCCTCCTTCGCCCTCATCTTCGTCTATCTCTCTATCGACTCCCAATCGCCTCTCATCTCGGCTTCTCTCTTTTTGGGCTCCTCTCACTCTCTCATCGAGTCTGAAGGAAATGGCCAAAGGCCAGATTTCCTTCTCCTAAATCGCTCATAATGGCCTAAATCGGTTCTGTTGAACCGATTCATGCTTCCCTTAACACCCAATTTAATACCCTTAATTCAAATAATTCAATTTATTTAATCTTCTTAAATGGTTAAACCCAAATAATCTAATTTATCCCATGAATCTTACTTTATTCTTCTTCCAAATAAATCCTTAATTTGATAAATTTCCATAAATTAATATATTACGAATACGTCCTTGGGAATACCCCGAAAATTACCCAATAATTCCAAATGTCCCAAATTAATCTTTATTAAATTCTCATATAAAAGTTCGGGGTATTACAACCAGAACACTATTGTCTGCCTTTTCGGACGCGATCCTCGACTGAAAGACTCGACTGCCCTGCCACCGCTAGTTCAAAAATCAGCATCCAAAATGAGCCACAATTCAACAATTCAACACCATATTTTAAGGTTATATTTTAATTCCCTTCCGCTGGTGCATCAAAGTCTATCAATCAGTAACCAAAATGAAGAATATAAACTTAATCAACATAGTAATAATCTCAGCAATTTTCTCAAAGTAGGAATATAACTCAACTGACAGAACAAGAACCTAAATAGAGTCTATTAACTGGTAACCAAAATGAAGAATATGAACTCAATCTACAGAACACTAATTTCAACAATTTTCTCAAAAGCAGTAAAGGAATAGAGAGCAAGAATCAATTTTCTCAAAGCACTATTCCTAACACCTTGCATTGTAGGGAGGAGGCCAAAACACATACAACATATACTTACCTCAAATTGTTGGGGACAAAAATTTCTCAATCACCCATCTCCCTCTCTCATTTGTGAAGGCTCGGTTCTCTATAATGCTCGCCAACGGTTCACCACAGCTGTCGCAATGATGTCCCTTCTCCTTGTTTTGTAATATCTTTTCTCTTCTATTCCCTTTGCTAGGGCACTGCAAAAATCACTGCTCGGGAGTTTGCGTGTAATTCCCCGGGTATTTAAATTCGTGTAATTATTGAAGGGAGTAAAGAATATGAATTATTGACATTTTTATAGAGTATTGGAACTTACATATATATAGGAGATACAGATTTAATGAAATTAATAAAAGTTAGGTGATATTCAATGGATGCATCTAGCAGTCGATAGCGGCAATCGATTGCGTCCTAGGCTATCAACCGGCGTGATCAGATGGAGTTATCGAAGACAGAAATTGATGGATGATCTACTTGATGGTGGTCGATCATCCTTCATTAAAATCAATCATCTGCCATAAATCTTTAACGTCTGGAAACGATAACCTATCACCGGAATCATTGAACTCTCAACCCTTGGCATTTCAGTGTCTGTGTAAACGTCTCCAGATGGTTAACCTTCAATGGATGACTGGAGAGTCGTTTTGGAGTGTTTATAAATAGAACACAGGATGAATTTTTTCTATCGAAGTGGTGAGTTTGGAGACTCAAGAGGTTGCTCTCACCTAACTTACGAATATATTGGACTGATATATATATAGAGTTGTCATTGAGGTTAAAGTTGCATTTCATGATTATATTCCTTACTAGGCAATAGGCTCATTATTCCTCCTGTGATGTAGGTATGCAAGAGATCAAGAATGGCAACAGTTGATGAGGCATTTGTACGTTGTGGGCTTGGCGGCTGGTTAGGCTAAGGGATTAAAGAAGAAATGTAATATTTGGTAATGACGTTTTTTAGGAAAGTAAACCTTTGTTATAGTATTTCATTTTTATCAAGAAGGGTTTTCAAATTGTGTTGAATCCTTTTGGTGTTGTAAACACAAGTCTTCCGCTGTCGTAGATGTTTTAAAGCTTTACAATATGACATGTTTCAAGGGATAAATGGTTTAACAAAAAGGAGTTTATTTATGCATTTCTTGTTTAAGATAGTTTTCAAATAAAAAGTCTTCCGCTATGATTTTAAAAGAAAAAGTTTTAAAAAATTGTGAGTTTTAAATTAAAAGAATAACTGGGATGTTACAAATGGTATCAGAGCATAACCGGGTCTAATGCAGTTCAGTAGACTACTGGTAACATAAGATCGGTCACGACATACTTCTTCAACTACAAGTGTTGTATTTATTGTGAATTTGTTTTGTCATAGTTCACAATTATGTATGACAATTTATGTTAATTGCTTAGTTTAATTAACATCTTTATATATAAAATATTGTGATGAATAATTAACTAAGTCTTTCTTAGAATAATTAGTTTAAGACTTAATTAGGAGCATTAACCATTAATAATATAATGTAAGAATCCTTTTATGCCTAACGAACCTACAAGCTTCCTAATGTACACTCTCTACAACAATTAGTCTTTGAAATAGTTATTGTAACAAAAAACATATCATTGTAGGATAATCGAATGGCAAGAGGAATCAGAGGAAATGTTCAAGCCAATAATGCCAACGACAACAATGACAATAGGAATGAAGCTGCTGGATATGCGAATAATGCTTCACAAGATGTCAGAAATGATATTCTTGATCGCCTGACAACAATTATGGAACGCCACGCTAAAAAGGAAAATGAGAATGGGAATCAGCGACAATTGGTTGTTCCGATAGAAGCTGGTTGGGACAAGTTCAGGAGACTCAAACCTCCTTGCTTCAATGGAATTATGGCTGATACCATTTGTGCTGAAGAGTGGATTTGGTCTTTAGAGGATATGTTCAAGTACACAAAAATTAGGGAGACCGAGAAGATTTCATGTGCTGCGTACCTGCTAACTCAGGATACATGGTTTTGATGGGATACTGTTAAGGTGGCACGCAATATATGAACTTTATCTTGGGATCAATTTAAGGAGATCTTCTACGAAGAGTACTTCAGCCAAACTGTTCAATCAAAGAAGCTACTAGAATTCGTTATGTTGTGCCAAATTGGATCTGTATCCAAGTATGTGAGGAAGTTTGAAGCACTCACTTGGTTTGCATCTCATTTGGTAACAAATAATGAGCACAAGGTCCATCAGTTTTTCGAAAAAGTTGAAATTCTTAGAGGAGTTAAGATTTCTGGTACTCCATGTGTTCTTTATTCAAAGATTGTTGCTAAAGCATTAGAAGTGGAGGATGCTAACTTAATGGTGGCTCAACAACATGAGGTGAACCAGAAATTTAGGAAGAATGCTACTAATCAACTACAAAAGGGTGGACCGATGATAAATAAAAGGACAAAAAAGGGTTTAGAACATGAAATACAACCAATGAAGGATAAATGCCCAATGAATATGACAACCACTGCCCCACCTAATATGAGGACCCAACAATTTAGTCAATGTCCAAAGTGCAAGAAGAACCATCTTGGGTAATGCAGAGTAGGTATTGGTCGGTGTTTTAAATGTGGTGAACCTGGGCATATCGCAATGTTTTGTTCAGCGGGTATTGGTGAATTCGGTGGTGTGACACACAGAGTCTTTTCCTTATGTGGTGAGGAGGCGCCTGATGTCCAAATCGATGAAATGGCAAGGGATGACCAGTCTGCTATGGTGTCAGCTATGCTTTGAAGTTTAAGTTAATATATATTGATGTACTTTCTTGAATGATGTGTAGTAGATAATAATGTTATGACAATTCGATATGTTAGGAATGATTTATGTTAATGATATAGCGGCATATGTTTTATTCAATTCCGGTGATACACATTCCTTCATTTCAAAGGAATTTAGTACAAGGATAAATTGCTTCCCTGAAATAGAAGAAAGTAATAATCGTGTCCTCCTGCCCTCCGGGGAATATCTAATTACCAATGGAATCCTAAGGGCTTATGCCATCAAAATAAACAATCAAACTTTCTATGTCAATTTGATTGTCCTAGACATGAAGGGGTATGATATTATCTTGGGTACTAACTAGCTATCCCATCATCAAGCAATAATTAACAGCAGAAGAAGAAAAGTATTATTCTTCTCTCCTGATAGTGAACAACATACGTTTGTTGGAGTAAAGGAAAAGGGCAGATTGTCTATTATCTATGTGCTCCAGGCTGAACAGTTAATGAAGAATGGGAATAAAGGGTTTCTTGTTAATATATTGGATACTACGGTTGCGTCAAAAATAAGGATGGACGAGATTTCCATTGTTCAAAACTTTCCGGATGTTTTTCGGGACCAACTTCCTGGATTACCTCCGGATTGGGAAATAGAATTTGTGATTGATCTTCACCCTGGAATAGAACCGATTTCAAAGAATCCATAAAGAATGGCCGCTGCCGAGTTGAGATAATTGAATGTCTAACTTAAGGAATTAATTAATAATGGATTTATTCATCCCAGTTTTTCACCATGGGGTGCACCAATACTATTTGTGAAGAAGAAAGATTGGTCGATAAGGATGTGTATTGATTATCGCGAGTTAAATAAAGTTACTATTAAGAATCGATTTCCTCTACCAAGAATTGACGATTTGTACGACCAATTGAAAGGAGCTTGTGTCTTCTCAAAAATTGACCTCTGGTCTGGATATTATTAGTTGAAAGATAAGTCTGACGATATTCCTAAGACAGCATTCAGGATAAGATATGGGCATTATGAGTTTTTAGTTATGTCATTTGGACTAACTATTGCCCCGGCGACATTTATGGATTTAATAAACTGGGTCTTTAGTGAGTACATAGATAAATTCATAATTGTGTTCATCCATGACATACTAATTTACTCACGCTCGAAAGAGGAACATAGAGAGCATTTAAGGATTTCTTTGTCAATATTGGCAAGGCACAAGTTGTATGTGAAATTCTCTAAATGCGAGTTTTGGTTAACTAAAGTATGTTTTCTTAGTCATGTCATTCTAAGCATGGTGTTGAAGTAGACCCTGTAAAGATTCAAGCGATAATTGAATTGTTACAACCAAAGAATGTGGGAGAAGTAAGGAGCTTCCTTGGCTTGGCGAGATATTCCAGAAGATTTATAAATGGATTCTCGAGGATTGCACTACCCCTAATGGGCTTGACAAAGAAACATGCACGATTTTGGTGCACAAACGAATGTGAGAAGAGCTTTCAAGAATTGAAACGTTGTCTAACCTCGGCTCCCATTTTGTCTCTACCTGTTGACGAAGGTAACTTTTGCATTTATTTTGATGCTTCTAAAAATGGATTGGGCGCCGTACTTATGCAAAATGGGAAGGTTGTTGCATACGCCTCTAGACAATTGAAACTGTATGAGATAAATTATCCTACACATGATTTGGAGCTTGCTGCTGTAGTGTTTTCTCTTAAGATATGGAGACATTGCCTATATGGACAATGATGTGAAATCTTTTGCGAACCATAAGAGTTTAAAGTACATCTTCACCCAAACGGAATTAAATATGAGACAACAAAGGTGGTTGAAATTGGTGAAGGACTATGACTGTGAAATTAAGTATCATCCTAGAAAGGCAAATTTAGTTATAGATGCTCTTAGTAGAAAAATGGTTGTGATGAATGTGGTACATGAAGAAATACCGGATGAAATTTACTCTAATATGTTAAATATGAATATGCCATTAGTTACTACACAATTAACTACTCTTTTGTCCACTTTGACATTAAAGCCTTCGCTATTGGAAAGGATTAAAGAGGCTCAAATTGAAGATCAGAAGTGTGAAGAATATAAGAACAATCTCACTCTTGAAAAATACCAACACTTTTCCGTCTCAGGCGATGGGATTGTGAAGTTTAAAGACATGTGGTATGTACCGGGAAAATCTGAATTAAGGTTGACAATCTTAAAGGAAGCTCATTCCTCAAGTTTTTCTATTCATCATGGCTATAATAAGATGTGTAAGGATCTCAAATCACATTACTACTGGCTTGGAATGAAATATGACATTGCACAATATGTTGCTTTGTGTCACATATGTCAAAGGGTGAAAGTAGAACACCAAAGACCTAGAGGTATGTTACAGCCAATGCCTATACCTAAATGGAATGGGGAACATGTCACTATGGAATTTGTCTATGGTCTACCTTGGACTATAAGAGGACATGACGCAATCTGGGTGATCGTTGATAGATTGACTAAGGTTTCTCACTTCTTACCAGTAGCTATGACCTATAAAATTGATCAATTTGCCAGATTGTATGTCAAAGAAATTGTACGTCTACATGGAGTACCTGTAACTATTGTATCTGATCATGACCCAAGATTTACATCTACATTTTGAAAGAGTTTAAATAAAGCTGTGGGTACAAAATTAAAATTTAGTACAACCTTTCATCCCCAAACTGATGGACAAAGTGAAAGAACGATTCAAATATTGGAGGATATGTTACGGGCATTTGTATTAGAATTTCATGTTGGATGGGGGAAAATGCTGCCATTGGTAGAATTTGTGTACAATAATAGCTTTTAGGCTACGATTGGAATGGCACCTTATGAAGCTTTGAATGGACAAAAGTGTAGATCTCCCTTACACTAGGATGAGGTCGATGAAGCAAAATTCTACGAACCAGATATGATACAACAAACTAAGCAATCTGTTGCAATCATTTGTCAACAAATCCTGGCTGCTCAAAGTCATCAGAAGACTTATGCTGATAATCGTCGTAGGGAGTTAGAGTTTGAGGAAGGAGACCTAGTGTTTCTTAAAATTTCACCATTTAAAGGAGTTATGCGATTTTGGGAAGAAAGGAAAGTTGTGTCCGTGATATGTTGGTCTGTTCCCTATTACAAAAAGAATTGGGAAAATGGCATATCAGTTACTACTGCCGAAGAAATTGTGGATGGAATTCATAATGTATTCTATGTGTCCATGCTAAGAAAGTGTTTGGGAAATCCAATCCAGGTGGAACCGGAAGAGCATGTTATTCTTCAACCAAATTTAAGTTATGAAGAAAAACCAGTACGGATATTGGATTCAAGAGTTAAAGAATTAAGACACAAGAAGATTCCACTCGTCAAGATACTATGGCAAAATCATACCATCAATGGAGCTTCCTGGGAGAAAAAAGATGAAATGAAAGCTAAATACCCAAAATTGTTTCAGTAGTTGAAATTTTGGGGACAAAATTTTAAATAAGGAGGGGAGGATGTAATACCTCGGGTATTTAAATTCGTGTAATTATTGAAGGGAGTAAAAAATATGAATTATTGACATTTTTATAGAGTATTGGAACTTATATATATATATATATATAGGAGATAAAGATTTAATGAAATTCGATGGATGCATCTGGCGGTCGATCGCGTCCTGGGCGATCGTCCTTCATTAAAATCAATCATCCGCCATAAATCTTCAACGTCTGGAAACAATAATCTATCACCAGAATTATTGAACTCTCAACCCTTGGCATTTTAGTGTCTATCTAAACGTCTCAAGACGGTTAACCTTCAATGGACGACTGGACAGTCGCTTTGGAGTGTTTATAAATAGAACATAGGATGAAGTTTTTTGGGAAGAAAGAAGAGAGAGAGAGAGAGAGAGAGAGAGAGAGAGAGAGAGTTCCAAATTGATAATTCTCCCATGGTTAAGGATCAAACTTGAAGAAGGTGAAGAAGAGTGGCACACGAGGTAAGGAATAATGCTTGTGTTTTGTCCGAAAGGACCTACATCACAGGAGTAGGATTTTTGTGTAGTTTCTTGTATTAGATATAGTTTACTCTCTTACAAATGCTGTTTCCATAATATGGTCATTACTCAAAGTAATTTTCTGCATGATGTCGAGGATAGGTTATTTGTTGTATACATGCCTTTTGTGATGGTTATCTGGTTAGGTTGTATTCCTACGTTAGTTTACAAATAGTTGTGATGAAATTGGTTTTCTAAGATGATAGTAAGTGATATAGGAAAATTAGATCACTAATACTATAGTTAATTAGTATAGGTTCTCAATTTATATTCAAGTGATGGATACCATAGGTAGTACTTATACTGTTCAAGACTAAGTTAGAAATAATACGTCAAGGATAGAGAATTAGATATATGACGTTATAGTGCAATAGGAACATATTTAGTATTAATGTTATAGTTGAAGCATAGTATTATTTGTTAAGTTCTTTGTAGTGTTGTTTGCGATATATGAACTGTTGTGTGTGACATTCATGTAGACATGTTATAGGATTATACGTAATGCATTGCATGGGCTAATAATGAAGATAATAGTGGTGTTTTCTACGTGTGTTTGGAGACTTAATAGGTTGCTCACACGTAGAAAACAGCTCGTTTGAGTAAGTTCGGAGACTGAAGAGGTCGCTCTCACCCAAATGGTAAAGAATGTAAATGTAGGTGGGTTCGTTTTTATTGAGTTTGAAGACTTAAGAGGTTGCTCTCTTGTAAAAACAAATCCAAGTGGTGAGTTCTGAGACTGAAGAGGTTGCTCTCACCCAACTTACGAATATTGGACTGATGCATATAGAGTTGTCATAGAGGTTATAGTTGCATTTCATTATTATATTTCTTACTGGGCAATAGGCTCATTATTTCTCATGTGATGTAGGTATGCAAGAGATCAAGAATGACAACAGTTGATGAGGCATTTGTATATTATGGGCTTGGCGGCTGGTTAGGCTAAGGGATTAAAGAATAAATGTAATATTTGGTAATGACGTTTTTTAGGAAAGTAAACCTTTGTTATAGTATTTTTTTTATCAAGAAGGGTTTTCAAATTGTGTTGAATCCTTTTGGTATTGTAAACACAAGTCTTCCGCCTTTGTAAATGTTTTACAGCTTTAGAATATGACATGTTTCAAGGGATAAATGGTTTAACAAAAAGGAGTTTATTTATGCACTTCTTGTTTAAGCTAGTTTTCAAATGAAAAGTCTTCCGCTGTGATTTTAAAAGAAAAAGTTTTCAAAAATCGTGAGTTTTAGATTGAAAGAATAACAGGATGTTACATTGTGGGTTTGAGGGAGCGCTCTCTCTCACAGACTCGAACACTCTCCAAATTTGTCCCAGGGTTTAGCTGGTCTAATGGCAACGTCCCCTTTCACTTGTGCCCAACCAAAGTTGTCCCTCATTTCGTGAGTCATGCCCTTTTCACTAAAGAGAATCCCTTGCCGTGGGAGTCGCTTCTCCCTCTCCCCTAGCCATTTCTCCTTTCTTTTTTTTTTATTCCAGCCCTTGTCGAGTAAACACATATCCCCCCTAATTACCCTTTTAAATTTTCACCAAAAACACAATAACCCAACTTAATTTCCAATAATGCCCTCTAGAATCCCTCAACATTTCTCTTTCTATTCCCCTATTTCCAGCACATCACCAATGTAATAACCGTATAATTTCCCCATAAATTAAATTTAAACGATTTTACAGAATGAACAAATATCTTTATAAAAGAAAATATGTTTTGTAACCATCAATTTCATATTTAATGCAATGTAAATGAGGGTAGAAATATTATTGGGATTATTAAAGTGAAAGTCGCTACGGGATGTATATTTGGCATTTTCGATCAAATCGCGGTCAAGGATGCGGTCGAATATCTCGACCGAAATGCATCACAGATTGCTCCTTTCATTTTCGGTCGAGTCGAGGTCGAGGTTGAGTTTGAATATCTCAATCGAAATGCTTCATAGATTTCTCCTTGCATTTTTGGTCGAGTCAAGGTTGAGGTCAAGGTTGAGGTCTAATATCTCGACCGAAATGTATCACAGATTGTTCCTTGCATTTTTGGGTGAGTCAATGTCGAGGTTTTTGGTTGAGGTTGGATAACTTGACCAAAATGCATTACAGATTGCATTTTGGTTTTTCGGTCGAGTCATTGGTCGAGGACATAGTTGAAATGTTCAACCGAAATATAAAATAGTGGCAAAATTTGGGTAATCGGTCGATGGTGTAGTCAATGATTCAGACAATTTATTTGATCGAAAAGTTTATTTTTAACAGAAAGACTACTTCTGTCACATCCATTCTTTTATTTTTCCACAATATTTCTCCTCCACTCCCGATGATAAGATAAAAAGCTTTCCATGTGGATAACCTGCATTGGACCACCCTCCTTTGAAAAGGGTGATTGTCCATTCAACCCTGTGTCCCTGGTAAGTCTCCTCCTTGGCTATAAATGGTGGCATCTGATGGGGGGGGATTTCACTTTGTATTTACAGTTCTCCATGTTTTGTGAGCTACAAGTGTGAGTGCGAAAAAGTGTGGTAAAGGCAAGGGAAGGGAGATAGCACTCTGGGTTTTCATATTGTAGAAAGTGGAAGGTGAGGGAGAGTAGGTTTGTGTTTTTGTGTGTAGTTTGCTTGGGTTGTCCCCTACGCTGCTGTTGGAAAAAGGAAAAAGGAGTTTCTGCAGGAGAATCTTCAAGAGGTAAGAAATGAGATGTAGTTGGCCAGCGGAGGCCCTGCATCATAGGACTTTCTTTGTGATTCCCACTTGTTTGATACTAAATTATTACTTTGGTTACCTCCTACAAATCATGGATGATGCTGTGATTGTAAGCAAATTGTTAAGCTGTGAATGAATGTTAAGCTGTGAATGAAAACCAAATTGTTATGCTGTGAATGAATGTTAAGCTGTGAATGAAAACCATTTGTTAAGCTGTGAAGTAAATATTGCCCATGATAAAGGAGTAAGAAACTAGATGTCAGTTGGCTAGTGGAGGCCCTACATCACGGAATGTTGTTTTGATTTCTGCTTTGCTTTCCTGCTGAAATTAGTGAACTGCTTGGATGATTTGTTGAAATTGTTTGAATAATTGTTGCTAATTTCCTTGCTGCAATTGTGACATGTTGCTGTAAGTATTAATATGCTTAGGAACAAAAGCTGCTGTGAATAATTGGTTGAGTTTTCCTTGGATAATTGTTGGAAATCGTTGGTTTTGCTTCTGCCTTATTTCTTCCTACAAATCATTGATATGCTATGAATGAAAGCAAATTGTTAAGTTGTGAATGAAATAGTTAAGCTGTGAATGGAAGAAAGTAAACACTGTCAATAATAAAATCATTTATTAAATCGATGTGATTTTTGATAATTAGATGAAATCATTGTCATTCATTAGGCTGCTATGATTTTTGAGTATTAAGAATTATTTGTTGAAGTTGAAAAATAATGAAGTCTGGTGGTTGTCCAATGTTGAAGTGCAGTTTTAGATTTTAATACATGTTAATTAAAGTCCGATGAAGAAATATGAAAATTCCCAGGGAATTTTTATTCTTGGTGTATTATTCCGCTATTTTTATAATTATTCGGTTGTCTTGGACTGGTTGCTAACCGTGAGAAAATGGATAGTGAGGAAATGGGTTTAAAACATTATTTTTCTATTGTAAGCATTAACATATGAATTGCTCTCTATGAACAAACGTAAGCTTAAATTTGATAGTCCTCTTAATTGCTCCTTATAAATTGTTGGTAAAATGCTAGAAAATAAACATTGATTATTTTGTTTGAAAATGAACTGTTATATCCTTGCTTTAATATCTCCTTCGATATATTCTGGTGTGGACTGTTGTGGACTATATATTTTCTATACTGTTGTGTACTGGATATGACATGACATTCATGCATCATAATAGAACTTATGAAAATGTGGCAATGCACGACATGTTCAATAAAACGAATGAATAAACGTAAATGGTGTGTGGGGATTCGAGAGATAGGGTGATGGTGCTTGGTGCTGAAAGTCCAAACAGAGAACCACGCCCCAAGTAGGGGACGAGTGTCGGTTAAGCCACAAGACCAACAAATGTATCTTTTCTCTTATTCCGAAAATCCTCAACGTCTAAAAATACAAAGATTGGTGACAATTGTGGTGACACCCCTGATGGAAAACCTCGCCCAAGGTAGGGAACGAGTGTCCGTTAAACCACCAAAACCAATAGAGGTATCCTTTCTCTAGTAACAAAATGTAAAGGCGAAAAATATAGGTTCTTTTTTGAGATAGAAAGCATGAGCATGAGCATATGCATCCTATTTCTTGCTAAGCGTTAGGCTCATTATTTTTTCCTGTGATGCAAGTAATTGTAATAATATCGGTGATATTGATGTAGAGGAGGAGGCATTTCCTGCGGAGCTCTTGGGT
Organism: Begonia loranthoides; assembly: GCA_022433065.1. NCBI lineage: Eukaryota > Viridiplantae > Streptophyta > Magnoliopsida > Cucurbitales > Begoniaceae > Begonia > Begonia loranthoides. Next base: position 12,518,822 of record CM039480.1, on the reverse strand, counting down.
TACCAACTGGGCTTGACTTGATTTTTATGGGTCACGTAAAGTAGTATCTATTATTTTGAACAGAAATTATGGTTTTTGGACTTGGTAAATATTTTGTAAAACCATAGACTTTCGTTTGAAAGTGTTAAAACCATGTTTTGAAATTTTATCAAATTCTGCTTAATTACTCTTATATGTTTTCTTCACATGCGTTTTAAATAAGTCAAAGAAAATTTAAGAAAAATTTTATATGGCTAAAATGAAATAAATAAAAAGGTTTAATATTGTTGTGTGTTACAACCAATAACCCACATATTCCATAAATCCCCTTCTAATATTCACCAAAGTAAAACACAACAATCCCACATTATTTTTCTAAAATATCTCTTATCTTTCCCCTATAATTAATATTTTCTATGTGAATAATAATCCCGCCATCAAATCTCATAAATCCCTATTAAATCTCCATAATCATAAATAATATTCCCTACTAATAGATCGATATGATAATTATTAAATACTTTGAATGACATCCTTAATCATTTTAAAATTCATCCAAAAGGAATTTCAATCGTTACAAATAGGTTTCTCAAAGTAATGTCCATCCTGATGGCACAAGTTGTATAAAACCCAATCTCTTGAAATTGTTCTCTATATCCAAACTTTATGCTAGAAAATGAGACTTAGTGAGAAATTATCAATGTGCTATTTTTGAATTCTTGTTCATGCAGGTCTCTAAAAATGGCAGATTTGAATAGCAGAACTAAGAATATTGCAGTAATTGATCTACAGGAAAACTAAGGAAACTAACGGCAGTAAAATCACCCAAGAATAAACTTAACTCACGCACACTACTTGTGGGTAGGGCCTTCAAATGGCCAAGACTCACCCAATTCCTTACCTCCATTCTTTATTGCGCGTTAGCACTTAGTCGCTATCCTTTTTCCCTTTCTGATACCTTCACAATCAAAACATCTTTCATTAATAATTTTGACTTATAACTTTCATTTCCTTTTCGAATCCTAACTTGTATAATATCTCAACTTAACCAGGGCTTATGCATTTCAAGGAAACATACTTCCAATATTTTTCCTCAACCATATAACAGTTTCTAACACTACAACAGAGGCTTCAACAGAGGCATTAACACAACAAGGTAAAGTCCAACACTTCATGCTTGTGGGAAAATGACCAATAGAGTGTTATCTATGTTCACAATTCAGTCCTTCACAAAATAACAACCCAAATAGCAGCACATAACCGAGACCCATCACCACAAAACATATTCCAGACAATGGCAGTAGTCAAATTACAGAACATAACATGAAAACTCCAACAACAAAATCCAACAGAGGCATTATCCATCCCTTTTATCCAAAAACTCCAAGCCTATTTAACAAAGCATCCATAACAGAATTTAAGGACTAAAGAGCAAAGAAGAACTCACCAGCAACCATTGAAGCTCTCGGCCATCACTCCAGAATGCATCTGCTGCACTCGGCTCCAGCTCCATCTCTCCCTCATTTTTTCTTCTCCTCACCCCACCCAGCTCCAGAGAGCATCGTACCCCTGCTGCCATTTCTCTCCTTTTCTTCTGCATAAATTCTCTTCCTCCTCAGTGCATTTCTATGCCTCCCAGAGGATACCATCACCCTCCTCTGCGCCTCTACACCCATAGAGCACTCCATAATCTACTCTCTGCCATCCACAGCTATGAGGTCTAGTTTGTCTCCCTCGTCGACTTGTAGAGCAAGCACCAGAAGGAGAAAAATCGAGCCACAAGCTAGACCAAGGCCTTCGGTCTGTCCAGCTTGAACCACCGAATCGCCCATCAACCCGAGGCATCACCGATAGTCCCCTGACGCCAAATCCCTACTGCCGAGCAAAATGCCAGCCATTTCGTCACTGTCGCCATCGCCATTCGTCACCCAGCATCGTCAGGAGTCCGACAGGAATCGCGACCAGACACCCGACGCCCAAACCGACGACTCGCGAGCTCCAGCCGCGACCCACACCGCCCGTCACGCCTACAACTGCCAAATTGCTCGCCGAGCTTCGCCATTCTCTCTCTCTCTTGGGCTTTGCTTTTCTCCTCCGCTTCCCTGGTCTCCCTCTCTTTTCTCCCTCCCTCTTTCTGCGTTCTTTGGTTCGCTCACAAAGGAATGGCCAAGGCCATTCCTTTAATTTGAGCAAACCGGTTCACTTAGTGAACCGGTTCAGTTCTTCTTTCCACCAATTTTAAAATTACCCACATAAAATTCTAAATTTATGTATAAATTATAACACCCCCAATGGATTTAATTTATCAAATTAAATCCATTTTATTTCCTTAATATTAAAATACCCCATTTGTCATTTTCAACCCTATTCTATTCGTTGAACCGAGCTATTTCAGACACGTACAGATGCAGTGGTCTCGTCCGCATTCGTCCGAAAGGCTAAAGTCCTAAGGCTAAAATGGAACTTTGGACGAGGTGTGTTGTGTAATGACCCAGATTTTTCTTCGTAAATCCCTTTTTAAAAACGTGTTAGAATTCGAAGCTTTTATAAAAGAAATATCAGAGTGTAAGCCAGGCCATTAGAAACACTTCAAACACTTTTTGCGGAAGTAAACGTTCATGGCGGAAGCGTAAATATTTTAAAGAAAATAAACTAGACATTAAATTACAAATTAAGAAAAGAAACTTAATTGAAATTAATAACAACTCAATATATCTTTAACTTCTCGTAGCCTTGCCAACCACAAGCTTGTGCGTTCAAATCCCTCATCGAATGCTTCTTCATTACTCGAAGACTCTGCGTGTCAGGTACCTACACCGCAAGTAAGACGTGAGCCTAAAGGCCCAGTTAAAAAATGGGTTTATGCATATGAAATGCTGCTCTTTAATTCTTCGGAATGGGTCCACCCCAAACTAATCCAACCAATCCTTTAATTATGTATATTAGGAATAGTTACATGTTTTAGGAATAGCTCGTATATGGAGTGTGGAGTTTGGGGAATTCTATGTTTTCTAATTAATTACGTTAATTAATCTTGTGGTCCTAACAAGGGAAGGGTTTGTTCTTCCTCACTCAAGGCGTGTGGCTACCCCGTGGTGGTGTTCCTAATTGTTTCTAGCATTATGAGACTACCATAAAAACACATACAAGGAACTACCCTATCAACACATTCAAGGAGTTAAGCAAAACCATAACGAACATAAGAGCGCACGACAATGATTAAATCAAAACAATACAACATGCTTGAGAGGTTAATAACCTAATTTATTACGTGCTTATATTAATTACTTGTTTAGATTAACTAAATTGATTAGATTGACATGCTTGGCAGATTAACGATTGGGTTAACGTGCTCAACACATTAGTTAATTATACTAGTTATAACTACTCAAATTAAATAGCATGCTAAGAGGATTTATTCACAACAAGGATTATGCAAAGCAACATATCAATATAGATCATATAGAAAATCGTATAGGCTATCACTAACTAACAATAAAGAGATACACCAAATTGATTAATATGAAGACACGTTCAAATCAAATAGCATATACGTGGAAGGTAAATGACAGCACCTTAAAAGATTGACAATTTATAATAGAGCGTACTTTTGCACAGTGAAGATAACATCAGCATATAATAATGGAATAAAACTATCTATGCTCTTAAAACATCAGCATATAATAATGGAATAAAACTATCTATGCTCTTAACGTCCAATAAAACGACTAATAAAACATGTTTTTACACGAAAGAAATGACAGCAGGATATTAAAAGTAGAACAACGAAACTTGCTTATTAATCGACTAGTATACAGTAGAAAATAATGATGGAACGAACAACGAAACATACTTCTAATTCAATAATAAACAACAACATTTTAATGTCGACATAAAACAATAGAACATGCTTCTAAAATGATGATAAACAATAGCGAGAAATAACGAAATGAAGCAACAAAACATACTTCTTAATAAATAAGAAAATAGCAGCGAAATCCCAAAAATAAAACAGCGAAGGCGTGCTCTCAGATGACTAAAATTACAGCAGCGCATTATCGAAGTTAGGCAGTAAAACAAGCTTCTTAATAACCCAAAAACAACAACAGAATAGCAGCGAAAATGGCAAAACCGAATAGCAAACACATGGGTTTTAACGACTAAATTACCGCAGAGAAAATGGCAAGACAGAACAACCTACACTTGCGTTTTAACGACTTAATTATAGCAGAGAAAATGGCAAAACGGAACAGCCTACACATACATTTTAACGACTAAATTATAGTGGAGAAAATGGCAAAACGGAACAGCCTACACATGCGTTTTAATGACTAAATTACAAAAGCGAAAACATTGAAACAAAATGACGAAATCATGCTATTAACTAGATAATAAACAGCAACGAGAATATTGAAAAGAAACGACGAAATCATGCTTTTAACTAGATAATGCATTAATGACTAAGCACTAACCTAACACATATCACAGAGAACTAACAAAACTAAGCACTAAACTAACAATATTATAGAAAACTAACAACGCTTTAATAACTAAGCACTAACTAACAAATATCACAGGGCAACTCACGGAGTATTAGCAAGCTCATACCATCAGTTAAAGAATTTATTTACTAATCATCAACCAAGAACATATATACGTGAACAGCAAGCATAGAAATGTATAGAGCACCCAACATGGAAACATACAATAATGAGCATGTAAACGCACAATAAATAAACGTATAAACCTCTACCCTACTACCCACGCACCCGTTACTTGTGGTGTAGGGCGTCCACCTGGCCAACAAAACATCCAAGTTCTTACCATTGTCGAACACACACAACAGAGATGCAGCCACTCCAGTTCACGCAGAACCTCAGATCATGGCACTCCAGCTCCACCTTCAGCCATTCCCAGCCTTCTGTCTCGGCCTTCAACGATTCTCCAGAGAAGAGAGCTGCTCAAATCTCACTCTTTGTCTCTTTTATCCAGCACCCAAGAGACAAGCACCTTTCAGCACGCCCGACCATCACTGCCAGATTCAGAGAGTGTTCCCCATGCTCTCACACTGTCGTTTTCATCAGGACAAAACCAGAGAAGTATCTGTTCAGGCCGAAGTGCAACCGGTCACAGCTGCTCCACCCGAACCAAAAGTTGGACCATTGGCCTCTGGCCGGTCCAGCACGAATCAGAAGCCACGCCAATGTTACCTCACAAAAATGCTAGCCCGTTAGTTGCCGAGCTCCGACCGTCTGCCGTCACCAACCCGTCGCCATCCCTGCCCCTTTGTCCCCGCCAATCGGTCATCGCCAATCATTGAATCGATAGAGCGTCACTGGAAAAACTCGCCCACAGGAGTTCAGAAATTGCAAGTGTAATATCCTAATTTTTATATCGGAATTTTAAAATGATAAATTGGAAAATAATTGGGGATATTTGAATTAGTCAAATAAATTATTGGGATATTACTAATGATGTAATTGTTAGATACGGACTGAACCGGATTTGGTTCGGCTTGGTCTGAACTATTTGGGTAACTCAGTTAAATTAAAAATGTGGAAAGATAGATAATGAATTAATAATTAGAATGGGTTTGAATAAAAAATTAAGAAAATAGTTGGAGAATTAAAATAAGGAATAAAGAGACAACAGGAGAAGAAATCAATTGAAGTTAGGAACCGATTCTTGTTGTACCAATCCGGTTTAACTTTAAATGCATTTGGCCTTCAGCCATTTGAGAGAGAGAGAGAGAGATAGTAGATGAAAGAGAGAGACAAAGATCGGGACCGATAGAGGGTGAGGGCGAACGACGGGTGTTAACGACGACGAGACGACGTTCGGCGAACAATCAATGGCCGGCGACGTTGTGGGCTGCTGCTGTGACTGCAGGCGGGGTGTTGTCTGACAGGGTTCGGTGAGCTCACGGGATGGATCGACGAGCTCCGTCGTGGTGAGTTGTTCTTTGGATTTTAATTAATTTGTGATGCTTGGCAACGAATGGCAGGGGCGAATTGGCGAACTTGATGGCAGTGGATTGCGATGGAGGAGGGCTTGGTTTGCTGGGGTGTGACTGGTTCGGCCTATGGTTCTGCCTGCACAAGTTCATGTTGCTGCTCCTCCTCTGGCTGGCTTTCCACGTGTACTTTGGTAAGTTGACCACTCTTCCTTGAGATGTGCAATTATCTTTTAGCTGTGTCAGTGGAAGTCTCCTCCTTTGCTATAAACGAAGGATAATAGTGAAGTGTTGGAGGACTTTTACTAAGACAATTGGGCAAACTCTCTGGAGCAAGCTAAGGCCGAGAGAACAGAGGAGAAAAGAAGAGGAAGGCAGTGTTGCAATTCTTCACGCCATGGGTTTTGCAGGTATTAAAGGAAAAAGAATAAAGTGCAACAAGCTATGGACTCTAGGTAAGTTGATACTTACTGTGTTTTGGTCTTCAGACCCTTCATCACAAGAATTATGATTGTATGATGTGTGTTTACTAGATTTAGGTTCTTTTAATGATATGTTTGCTAGACATTTATATCATCATATAGGGTTGTATGTATTCACAAGCATATTGCATAACATAATTAATATATGTAAATAAGCGTGTGGGGGTTCAAGTGAATTGTGACTTTCCATACGGTACATTCCTTCCACGTAGGAAGTGGTGGGTTTAAAAGTTAGCTACGTGGATTCTAGGGTTCACAATTACCCCGTTCTAAAACCCCTAATGTCTTCAACAAAAGTGAGGATACCTGCTTGTGTTAACACCCCCGATGGATATATCTACTCGTCGATGTGATTGGTTAGGCCACATGACTCTAGGGAGTATTCCACCTTAACTTCCAAAAGAGATACGGTTCTCTTCTGTAATGCATTGTATGATCACACATATCATCTGCATTGTATTCATTCTATCACTTACTGAGCATTAGGCTCATCATTTAGGTCTTAGGAGGTAGGTACATACAAGAAACAGGAGAACAGGTTAAAGCCAGTTGATGAAGGATTTGCACGGGTGGATCTTGTGGCTGGCTAGGCTAAGGTTTTAAATGGAAATTATTTGTAAAAAGAGTTTGGTAAATTACTTACTATTCTTTAATGCTTTGTTTTAATTCCGCTGCGTTTTATAAAAATGATTTATTACTTCTTCTGAAATTAATAAATGTTTTAAGTAAAGAGTTTTAACACTCGGTTTAAAAGAAAAGTCGTACTCTGATTTTGTAAAAGAAAAAGTTTTAAATTTCACGCGATTTTAAAGTAAATAAAAATCAGGTTGTTATAGTTGGTATCAGAGTGTCTCAAGCTTTTAAAACCGATTCTGTATACTGCCTGTCAGCACAAGCTTCAACATGGAAATACTTCATCGACTGTAAGCGTCATACTTAGTTATTTCTTTATCTAATTATTTAAGTGTTTGTTGGTGGGACAACAGATCTCGTCACTTGGAGAAATTATGGAAAATGTAATGAAAATGGTACAATATTTGGGATGCTTGTGATTGATGTAAGCGAATGTGGGTTTCTTTTGATAAAGTAGAATGCTAGATATGATCAAAGATAGACGATACTGGAATTGCTTGGGTTTTGAGTGCAGGAATTAGCTTTGGGGGAGTAAAGAAACAGGGGAGACTCTGCCCAAATTTTTATAAATTGGAAAGGGATAAGCGGAAAGTAAGTTCTGTGTGAACTAAACTATTTGGCTAGGTCATCTACATTGCAAGGAATTAGATAAGATGATGAATTTATTATGAGAAGGAAGAACATTGGGGTTCATGACTATGCTGAATTATGAGGACGATAATTAGTTAATCAAGTGTTTATCCACTTGGTTAGAATTATTAAGGATTTGTGGAGTGAGTGTTTTGGATTTTTAGCATGGATTGTAGGGTATTTGATGCCGTGATCACTAACCACTTAGTTAAACTAAGAATCTACCCTAAATTAGGATAGGAAATTTGGTTAGGTTAAAATAAGGAACTGATTGGTTGTTGTTGTTTCTTTTATAGTTTAAATTTTGTCATGGACTGGAAATTTGGGAATACAATCTGTTTGTACCACTGACTTGGATTAAAATTGAGGATGAAATTGAGATGGTTATGGCACTTACTATTTGATGTTTCGAGTTGTAGTCCACGAAATAATATTTTGGTGGTTCGTTAAGTTAGAAGAAATTTAAAAAATAATAATAATAATAATACTAATAATAATTTGAACAGTAGGGTCTGTGTGAGATTTGGTTTAAGTTCTCCATCTCAGCTGAGACCCAATCAGGACAATCAGAGATGTGACTACAATTATGAAAATAGAGTTAGAAAAGAGCCTTTATGACGATGGCCTTACTCACAAAATGTGGATGTGTAAGTTAATAGGATTCACTCAGTTTCGACTGGAGAGAACAGTTACGATGTATGTACGTAAGTTGGAACACTGTCACGGTTGCCTCGGATCGTATGAGCAGTAATGACATAAGTTATACTAGTTTACGCAAGGACTTAAAGATAAAGATTTATAAAGTTGTAAGATATGGAGGAAAGTTGTGACTTAGAAAATGGTTCGAAAGTCAACATGTATAATGAAACAATTATTTTCTCTAAGTTGGAATTCGATCTACTTCTTGTAAATTAATGAATTTCGAAAACAGAAACGGACACAGACACGGACATAAAAACAGAAACGGACACGGACACGAAAACGAAAACAAAAATGGACACGGAAATGGAAATAGAAACAGAGACAGAAATGGACACGGGAACGGAAACAGAAACAGAGACAGAAACAAAAACAAAGATAGAAACGGAAACAAAAACATAAATGAATATTTGGAAATGAATTTCCAGGAATGGATACGGGTACAGATACAAATACAGATATAGATACAGAAACGGATACAGATACGGAGACGGATACAGATACGAAGATGGATACAGATACGGATACAGAAACAGATACAGATACAGATATGGATACGGAGACAGATACAGATACGGAGATTGATACAGATATGGATATGGAAACAGATACGGATATAGAGATGGATATGGATATGGATACAAAAAAAAATCATTAACATACGATTCTAATGATTTTAAGTACTAATGGCTTCAACGACTTAAGCCGCCATAGTTAAAGAGAAATTTATGATTACACAAGCTTGGAGGGATGAATCTGAATTGTAAAGAGCATATTGAGCACGCTAAGTCAAAAGAACAAAGGTGAATGAGATTTTATTCTTCACGACAATAATGGTTGGAACGCACTAGGACTGGGCAATGTATGGTGATTGTTCTCGCCTTCCGTTGGATATTATTGATATTGGAAAAGTGAAGAACGACTTTGTTGAGGCTAAAATGTTTGAGGAATTGTGTAAAAGCCATGAAATTTTTAAATAAGAAATTCCACGTATAAATTTTTCGCGTTGAAAATCGGTCATAGCGTTGAAGTAGACCGAANTGTTATCTTATCGTGATCCCTACTCGGACCTAGGCCCATATTATCTTGGGCCGAATTAAATATTATAAGTCTTCCGCGAAAACTCACGCCTTGGGCTGGGTGATCGGGTTCTCTATGAGGATCGGGTCGCCTGACCCGGCGGTTCTGTTAGGCCGGTCTTCGGGTCGTGACAAATTGAATTCAAGTGGTTTACCAATGGATGGAGTTCAAATCTATATTGGTCAAATTGGAATCAAGTGATGAAATGAGTAGTAAACTATAGAGAGTATAGGAATATCAGCTTCAAATTATGGTAGGGTAATGAAGGAAATCAATTTGATAGATACCTTGTAGGATCGAAGCAATGTTTTAAATGAAATGAAAATGGTCTTTTTGTCAACAATTGCCATGTTATGACTTGTGAAACCAGAAATGTTTGCCCTAAGGGCATATTTTATTGGAAATGACACAAATAAATATGGAATTTTATGAGTCAGGACTAGATTTTGAAGGATTAGGATAATAAAAATACAATAAAGTTATGCACATTACGGTGGTTTGACAGAAATTATTTGATGAAAAGAAAAAAATTTTAGAAGGAAGCAATTCTGTTTCGACAAATGAAGTTGATGATTTAATAACTCAGATGTGAAATAGGAATTTCTGCTGCGTTTAAGTAAAAAGTGATGTAATCTTTGGACGTTTCGTGTAAACATAGGATACGGGAAGTTACATTGAGTTTTAGATCGAAAGAATAATTTCGCTGAGCAAATTTCGAGAACGAAATTTCTATAAGAAGGAAGGATTGTAATATCCTGATTTTTATATCGAAATTTAAAAATGATAAATTGAAAAATAATTGGGGATATTCGAATTAGTCGAATAAATTATTGGGATATTACTAATGACATAATTGTTAGATATGGACTGAACCGGTTTTGGTTCGGCTCGGTCTGAACTATTTGGGTAACTCGGTTAAATTAAAAATGTGGAAAGATAGATAATGAATTAATATTTAGAATGGGTTTGAATTAAAAATTAAGAAAATAGTTGGAGAATTGAAATAAAGAATAAAGAGACAACAGGAGAAGAAATCAATTGAAGTTAGGAACCGGTTCTTGTTGAACCGATCCAGTTTAAGTTTAAATGCATTTGGCCTTCGGCCATTTGAGAGAGATAGAGAGAGAGTAGAGGAGAGAGCGAGATGGAGATCGGGATCGAGAGAGGGCGAGGGCGAACGACTGGTGTTCGCGGCAATGACGCAACCTTTGGCGGACGATCAATGGCCGGCGACAATGTGGGCTGCTGCTGTGACTACAGGCGGCGGTGTTGTCCGACGGGGTCCCGCGAGCTCACGGGATGGATCAACGAGCTCCGTCATGGTGAGTTGTTCTTTGGATTTTAATTAATTTGTGTTGCTTGGCAACGAATGGCAGGGGCGAATAGGCGAACTTGATGGTAGTGGATTGCGATGGAGGAGGGCTTGGTTCACTGGGGTGTGACTGGTTCGGCCTATGGTTCTGCCTGCGTCGGTTCATGTTGCTGCTCCTCCTCTGGCTAGCTTTCCATATGTAGTTTGGTAAGTGGACCACTCTTCCTTAATATGTGCAATTATCTTTCAGCTGTGTCAGTGGAAGTCTCCTCCTCTGCTATAAACGAATGATAACAGTGAAGTGTTGGAGGACTTTTACTGAGACAATTGGGCGAACTATCTAGAGCAAGCTAAGGCCGAGAGAGCAGAGGAGAAAAGAAGAAGGCAGTGTTGCAATTCTTCATGCCGTGGGTTTTGCAGATATCAAAGGAAAAAGAATAAAGTGCAACAAGCTACGGACTCCAGGTAAGTTGATACATACTTTGTCATTTTATAATGTTTATTTATGGGAAATGTTATGGAATAAATATTAAGTGGGAAAAAGGTGAGGAAATGCTGTCCAGGGCATTTTCGGATGTTGGCGGACGACGCTGCAGACAAGTCATGTAGGCCGCAAATGTTTGGAGTGCCGTCATGAGGAATGGGACAACTCCTAACTTCGCTGTGTCACGGACTTTCAGACGAGTCCGAACGAGTGTTAACATGATGATGCCTCGTCCGAATTGAATCTATCCGAATTCTAGACAGTTTTGGACGATGTCCAGACGATGCAGACGTGGTGATGCCTCGTCCGAATTGAATCTGTCCAATTTATGGACAAATTCGGAGGCTTGCAGACGCAACGTGCGGATGCTCAAACGCGTCTGAATGTTGTTTTCAGATGATACGGACAGGATGAGAACTGGACAGGACGAGGACACCAGTTCTCGTCCGAGAACGTGATTTTTCCTGTAGGATTTTACTCATGCAGACGAGACCTGTGCGTCTGCACTCGTCCGAAAGATCACAGTTCAGCGTAAAATTAGGGATATAAACTCTAATTTCTTGTCGTGTAGTCCATAACTACACCCCTAGAGACCATAATCGACCCTCCCCCAGCCTCCAGCATAGGCGCCGACCTCCCCCTGTCTACGACCTCCTCTCTGCCTCCCTAGGTGTCCTCTTGTCTTCACCTTCAGGTAATATCTCTCTTCCCTAGCATTTCTCCTCTAGCCATTCTTTGTTTAGTTGAGAAACATGCGTGCGAGAGAGGGAGAAACCTGCGAGAAAGCTCTTCTTGCGTGTGAGTTCATGAGTGTTCTTGTGAGCTAGTGATTCTCCTTCAGTGAACGTGAGTGAGGTGAAAGCTAAGAGGAGTGAGCTGCTGTGAGCTAGAGTGCTACCTGTAAGATGAGGAGCCGTGAGTCGGAGTGTTGTCCGTGAGTTGAGTTCATCAAATTAGGTAAGGAAATATGGGTGTCTTGGCCAGTGGAGACCCTACACCACAAGTAAAGTGCGTGAGTAGTGTTGGTTTTCCTTGGATGAATTTATGTTGTGAATTCCTTCGTTGACTTCCTTGCTATTAAATATGCCCTTTGATTGATAGTGTATATTGTTATCACTCCGTAGGTTTTATTAGTTCTGTGATATTCCTTGTTGGCCCTGTGATTGAATGTTTTACTTTGTTGATGCTCGATATTTCCTTTACTGTTGGTTTATTCTCTTTACTGTAAATGTTTTACTTAATAGAAACCAATGTCGTGAATGCTTAGATAGTGAATGATGAATGAAGAATGGTGACTGATATGATAAGTACGAATGAACTATTAATTTCCTTGATGATGATTTTGCCCTGTTATTTCATTTTCTTACTTGTTGTAGTGATTACTTGCTGTAGTGATAGAATAATAATTGAATCTAAGCATGTTTAGTGATAGTGATAACTAGAAATACTTATACTCTTAATTCTAGCATGCTTAATTAACTGTGATAATTAATCTGAGTATGTTTAATCAACTTGATTATTTCTTGATGCATGTCAATTAATTGGAGCAATTAACTAACTAGAGTAATTAGCTAGACTTGAGCATGATAAATTACTAGGATAACAAGTGATCAACTAGTTAGCATGTTTATGATATTTAGCAGCATATTAATTAACTAGGTTGTTTGATTAATCAACTTCATTATAAATCAATCAGAACATGTTTACAATTAATCTTCACGTGTGTTAGTTAACTATTACTTGTTTAATCTTCAAGCATGTTAATTAACTATTAATTTTCATGCATGTTAGTTAACTATTAGAATTGTTTGATATTAACTCATTCGTTGTTAGTTTCCTACAATTCTTGTAATTCTCTTAATTTCCTTTATTACAAACGATTTACTTTGATAGAGATTTGCTAGAGACCATTTCTGTGATGAATGTTTAATGGTTGAATGGAATGAACGCTTAGTGCGTGAATGATGATATCTTCCTTATTAATGGTTTCGTTCTGTACTTTTATTTTCTTAACTGTTGTAGTGGTAATTTCCTTACATGTTAGTGATAATATTATCCCACTGTTGTTAGTTTAAGACCCTCCATGCTAATTAGAATTCAACACATGTCAACAACCTAAATCTGAGCATGTTAATTTACTAAGATAACTAAGAATAGTAATTATAATCTATCTTGGGCATGTAAATTATCTAGTATAACTACCTAGAATAACAATGGTAATCTTTTCTGGGTATGTTAAGTAACTAGGATAACTAACTAGAATAATAACTGTAATCCTTCTTGAGCATTTAGATTAATTAGGATAACTAACTAGAATGATAATTGTAATTCTACTTAAGCATGTTAACTTGAGCATGTAAATCGGTTAGGGAATTAACTAGGATAACCGCCAATTGTATGTTCGATTTTCAGTTCATTTATTGTTGTGTTCTATAGTTCAAGTATGCTGTCATTCATTGTATGTTGTTCTGATACGTGCGTGCAGTTCTGTGTCCCTTTCATGGGTTGCTATTCAATTCCCTCAATGTTCATTCTTTGATCTCCTTATGTGCTTCGTTGTTTCCAATTCAAACTTTATAATTGTTCTCTCAGGTGCACTTTCCATTATTGTTATTCATCCTACAAGCAATTTCAATTACAGCTTGCTTTTATTGTTACGTTACGTTATACGGCATCATGCATCATGCTATAGGGAGAATGTGTCCTCATGCATCATGCTGATAGAAATCAAGTAGGGAGTGCCACAAGGTGGTACTCACACATGCATTATGTGAGGAAAAACATTAAGAAAATAAAGAAAAAGAAGAAAATGGAGTTGGGGGATGGTAGGGTAAGTACGGATCAGCCAGGTAGACAGGATTAAAAAAACATTACATTTCCCTCGTCAGGACTACGAGACTGTCTACTCTAGGTGGTTGAAGCCGACAAAGATCTACCCTACTGCCACAAATTTCTCCAATCTCCAGCTCGATGTACGAGTAACGAATGAATGAACGAACGTAAAGTAAAGAATGAATTAATGATGTAATGAAAGGATTGGCTTGGATGGCCCCCATTCCAAAAAGGACTAAAGAGAGGTATATCACATTGCATTAAACATTTTTCCTTACTAAGTCTTTGGGCTTACAGTTACTTGTGGTGTAGGTACAAACGATGAATAGACAATAACCCAAGGATGAGGGATTTGCACGCGCGAGACTTAGGGCAGGCCAAGCAAAGAGAGTAAAAGAGTAAACAGTTGTAATTCATTTGTATGTAAATGTTCAGTTTTCATTTCTTACACGCAGTAATTATTTTGTTTAGCATTTCTTCCTTAAACAATTTATTTACGTTTCCGCTATGTTTTAAATAAATAATTTTTATAACGCTTCCGCATTTTATTAAATTTAAATTTCATAACGAGTTCAACAAAGGGTTGGTAGCGGTCTGATTTAGTGTCACACTCTGATTTGTTTTGAAAACGAGAATTTTCGTCGTTTTAAGGAAGTTTTACATTTTTCAAATTTTTAAAGGATTACGAAAAATCGGGTCGTTACACTTACGCTTCCGTGGGTCCACTGTATAACGCACACCACATATCCAAAATGACACTGTTCACTTCCTATCGCGGACGCCTTTCTATCTATGGACACCTATACTCCCATGAGTCAACTGTTCAATGTCACTACTTATCCAAAAAGGTGATGTTTTATCCTTTAATCTCATTCCATGGACGCCTAGACCCCTGCGACTCCACTGTTCAACGTCGTTACCTATCCAAAACGATGACGTTTTAACTTATATGTGGCCCTTCACTTTCATGCAAGGAATCTTTTCCATCTGCAGGAACATCTTTCTCCTATTCTAACGATTCTTATGTAATCAAATAACTTGATCCAACGACCATCTATTCTCCTGCACGACATCTTTCGTTCTAGCAATACATCTTTCCACGGAAGCATCTTCTTTATTCAGCCATCTAATCTAACGGCTAAAACTCATCCATTTATCTAATCCGACGGTTATCCTTCCTCCACACTCTTTTTCTCTTCTGCAAAGCATCTATCCGTGGAAGAATCTTTCTTATTCCGCCTTAATCCAACGGCTACAAAATTTTCTTATCAATTAATCTAATGATCGCCTAATCACCCACATGGCCTTTCTTCTAATTCAACCTTCTGCACCTCAAATATTTTAATCTTAACCATTCCTAATTTCATCCAACGATTGCCTTTTCTTCTTCCCAAAACATTTCTTTCGTCCAAACAACCTTCCTCTGAACATACTGTTCTTCCAACAATAATTTTCTCCTAATAAAAATGTCATTTTTATTATTTAACAACTGTGGGTATTTTCCAACTTTTTAAATCTTTATAAATTTATTTTATTTATCCTTTAATATTCTAACTTTTCTAACTAAAAATACTTATTTTTCTTGGGTATTACAGAGTCTGTTGATGCTGTGACATGTGTATCTGTAGTAGCAAACACATCCGCAAAAGAAGATTAATGGATTAAATGCTGTCATTTGGAATAAGTATCCGCTATTAGTAAATGTATGTGGATGGAAACGCTTTTGAGACAAATAGTGAAAGTGCAGCAACAGAAGCATTCGTGGAAAGGATAGTATCCGTAGGATGACATGGCAATAAAAGATTGGTGGATGGATCAAATATTCACAAAAATGATTCTCTGTGGATGCAAATGTATCTGTAGCAGACATTTACGCATCTATGAACGTAAAAAAATCCACAACTGAGGATTATTTATAAAACTATTTTTGGGATTAATTGAAAATTAATCAGACGATTATGATCCACCAATTACAATGGATTAAGATGATGATAGTGCTTATGATTTTTAGCCTAGGTAAAATTAGTGTCCGATTGTGATTGGTGAAGAGAATGACTCACAGGGTAAAATCAACGACTTATACTTCTATAAATAGAGGTTTCGCTCTTCAAATGGAAACAAGAGAGCCACAAGTTCCTGCTCCTCTATGAAGTGAGAAATACTCTCTAAATGTTAGTAAGGTTCTATCGTCTTTTAGTTTAAGTAAACTATAAGTTTGAGTGGTGAAGAAATAAGGAAATTCTAAAGTGGTGCGTATAATTTATGGGAGAATAACAAAATTTGATTTTCATGTTAAGATTCTGTCAAGCTAATAATAAGAAATGAAAAATATTCTAAAATTAAAGTAATGTTTATATGGGTTAAAGACTAGGAAAAATGGGGCAGTTTCCGTGTTGGTAGCACCAACCTAGTTGAACTTCCAATTACTGAACTATTTTGACATGTTATTATGGACAATTCAATGAAACTTTGGGCATTGAAATCAAGACAATTGGACGCCTATATTACAAGTTATGAATTTTGGAAGTTGGTGATAAAGTAGTGAGGCAAAACTGATTATTGACAATAATAAGGCCCAAATTTGGACGATATAAGCATGACAAAGGTGGTTGAGTTTATAAGCTGACTTAACATGGTTACTTAAGAAAACTGGGAATTCAAGAATCAGCCAAAGGTATGAATACTAACAAGTATTGTGACATATTTTAGGTTCTTCAACTCAAGGAGATAAATCAGATAATATATAAGACTCTAAGGTAAGTAATGACTGCATATGTTTGGGCTAACGACCTACATCACAAGATGCTAGGATTTATATCATATGATAGTTGTGATTGTTTAGTTGATCACGGATGTGTTATGTTGTGTTGATAGTACTGATGATTACAATAATATGTTGTTTGAGGATACTTAAGGATTTTTATGATTATGCACTCTTGTTCATGCATCATGTTTTCTAGAAAATAACAAAAATGTTTTACATGCATGTGTTTTCATTAAGAAAGATGAGAAAGCAAATGAAAATATGTAAGAAGCTTTGGTGATCTGATACCATTAGAGCGTTGGGTGGTTGATGCCCCCATTAGAGTTTTGGCTGGCTTGTCCCCCAATGATTTTTTGTTTTAGTGTCGTGTCACAATGTCAAGAAGAAGAAAAGAAAGAAAATTGAAACACAAATATCTTATGAAAAGCACGTATCATATTTATATCGTTTACTACTTACTGAGCATTAGGTTCATGGATGAATCTTGTGATGTAGGTAAAATTGTATGAAGAGACTGATAATGGAGGACCATGCAGTTGAAGGTGCATACTTATGAAGAGCGCTTGGAGTTGTGACGACACACTTAACTTATGGAATGGGACATGTTTTGTAAAAAAAAAAATTGAAAGTGATATTGCAGTAATTGATGAATGTCTTGACAAAGACATGATTTACGATTTTAAAGTCTAAAGAGAAAAATCTTCCACTAAAGGTTTTGCAAGAAAAAGAAAAAATTATGTAATTTACAAAGACAAATGGAAAAGAAAGTCGAGGCGTTACAGAAATAAAAAGTTATGTGATGCGAAATCAAAAGCTCTTATACAAAATGATGGGAAAACAAACAATTTGTTGGAGAGATAACCGCAAGCCAAAAGAATGTTTCACAAATTCTTCACAGTTTCTGGATGGAATTTCGATTGCAATAAAAACAACTCTAATGAACAAATCATAACACAATTTTTTGACAGCTTAGCAATGTAGAAGTGAAGAACAAACCCTCAAAATATCACTGTCAAATTCAAAAGGATGGAGAAGTTATAATCGAATCATTGAAGGGTTACAATACTTGTGGCACAATCTGTCTCACAAATTCTGGCTCAATTTCGTCAATGAAAAAGGTCGATCAAATGGATGAATCTTCACTTGATATTTGGATAGACCCACGTCCCTTATGTGTAGTATACGTCCTCCAAATTTGGTTGAAAAAAACACACTAAGGAAGGAGATATACCTGAATGGATGCAAGCTGGTCCGAAGAGATGTCAAACACAATCTTCAACTTCAATGGATGTCTTCAATGAAAAGAAGCACTACAACTTGATATTTCTTAAGTTTGTACAACTTTGCTAAGGATTCACCTTGCAGGTAAGGAGGGGAAAAGGCTGCAATAGGGAGCTTGTTCAAACTCTCACTGAACAAGATATCTACACAACACAAAACCAATTGATAACAATTGATTAGGGTTGTGGGTTCTTCAAAAGAGCAAGGAGAAGCCAACGGCTATGGGGTTTTCTTTTATTCAAAACTGATTGTAAACATCCCTAAGGAAAACTTAAATTGTCCCCCAAAGTTAGAGCTAATGTCCTAAAAAAATTACCAAACATATCCTCACAACACACTTACTCGACTAGAACATTCATTAGCAAAGTGACATTTTTACTTTGAGTTTAAAACCATTTCAATTAGCATAAAATAACTAAACTTAAATTTCAGATTGCCAGCAGCTTTGGAATGCTTCTTAATTTTCTTAATCTTGTGTTTGAATTTTCACTTATATTTAATCTTGAACAACTCTAGGACAGATTGGGATGTTTGAATAATGTAGTGAACATTTTGAATACCCTCTTCTCCTTAATCACCTACAAAATAAATACTAAAATTACAATTAGTAAACCTTCATACATATTTGTAAGTTGAGGAATCCCGTAGCACATCATTGTCCGTTCAATTGTTGTTCAATTGTCATTTTCATGTTTCATAGGTGTAGCAAAATACTTTAGAAACTACCAAAAATAATTTTTCCCAGTGTTAAATTATAACAAACAAAAAGAAAAAACATAATAGATAAAAGGGAAAATGACAAATCAACCATCGTCGTTTGCAATCAATGACAAGTCAACCACTATGGTATAAGTTTCTAACAAGTTAACCACTGACGTATGAAAAAATAACAAATCCAACATTGCTGTCACATTCACCGTTAAAAATGAGACGAGACGCCACGACGGCGCCCCTGGACCCCGCAGCGGCGTCCTGGAAAACCGCCGCGGCGTCCCAAGTCTATGATAGCTACTTTCAGGGCTATGAAAAACGATATGTTTTTCATGCATGGCCACTTCAAAGTCCACAGCAGTTCTTGATATTTTAGTGTTTCATAGCTATTTTAAAGTTCTTATGTATATGTTTTTCGAATCCAATGTTTTTTTTAGATTTTTGACCTCTTCAACTTCAAACGACCATAACTTTAGCTACAGGTGTTAGAATCGACTGTCATGGATACCCCCCTCCATCCCCTTTTCTCGGCCCCAAAATCAATTGTTTAAGCCCTCAAATTTGCGATCAAACATTTTTAACAAACAAACCGTCGCGGTGTCTTGGGACACGACGGCAGTTTTCCAGGACGTCGTCGCGGTGTCCCGAGATGCCGCTGCAGTTTCCCAGGACACCACAGCGGTTTCCCAAAATGCTACTGCGCGTCCCGACTCATTTTTAACGGCGAACATGACTTTGATGATGAATTTGTCATTTTCTCATACGTCAGTGATTAACTTGTTAGAAAACATATTATAGTGGTTGACTTGTCATTAATCGCAAATCTCGATGGTTGATTTGTCATTTTCCCTAGATAAAAATAGACATCAAAAGCTTTCCATGAAATTTAAGTAGGAAAAACTATTGACACCAGGTAGACAACAATATCAATGTAAAAAATAAGATTATAATATTTTTGTTGATAATAAGTTACAAAAATATTTATTAAGAAAAATTCACCTAACTCACCATGCAAACAAATGTCACCTATATTTTCTCTCTTTATTTTATTTCCCACACTACTCCAGTGATGATCGACATGGGTAACGAGCCATAAAAGCTACACGATATTCTTCTCAAATTCCAACAGTCATAAAATGATGCGAAAAAACAAAAGCTCTCAAAGTCAAATGACAATAAACTCCGCACGGCCTCCACCAAAAAAAGGCACTTCCTTTCCATGATTTTCACCCTTCAAATGACCAACAAAATCAACGAATCCACAATTGACTTAAACAATCGATGTCTATCAACCAAACCACTCATGGTCTATCTCTAAAACTAGATATTTTATTGAATAAATGTGAAAACACCAACGTTGAAACCCAAAAGATCCTTTTTACAAATTCACTAAAATTGCTAACAATATCACGATATACCTTTAACAATCGAATATACACAAAAATGATTAACTCCAAAAGTCCCAAATCAAAGAGAAACCCCTCCAAAATATTATTTCTTAAATGATCAGATTCTCATCAGATCACAATTGCATTAAAAATTGCTTCAGAAATTCGGAATTCACAACAAAATACCCACGGCTACAAGGAGAACAAATAACAAACAACGCTTTGTTCATCTTCTAGGCATCTCCAGCTTGGCAGAATTAGAAAAAAAAAAAAAAAAAAAAAGATGCGCGTTATACAACATTGGACGCCTCCTCGTGGACTTCATCATATGTATTAGTCTCCTCGTTAAACGAGTACCTTTATCAATGATGAAACACGGGGAAGTAAAAATCCAGATTATTTCGAGTTCTAAAACTGCCAATCAAAAATATGCAACTACTTGAATGAACCTCCTCAAGCAGAATCTGATCTAAACTCTCAAATTGAAACCCAAATTTTTTGTTTGAACTCCGTAAGTGCTTACATGGTTAGACATTGTCAGAAGATATGAGGTTCAAAACTTTGAACATAAGATCCCATTCCTGCTTCAACTCTTAACATTGAGGTGCCCTTTTGTTCTTAAATGTATTATCTTTGTTATATTTTCAACCCTAAGCACATCAATCCCTTCCTTTGGTTCTATTGGGTTAACATTCATTTGAAGAAATATCAATCTAAACACCTATATTTAGTGACTAGATGAACATTTGAAAATGCATGTTTTGTGCCTACGTGTACATGTTCATGTATGTAATATATTCGCTATATTGTACAATATTGTACATGCATCTTCTATGCATGTATATGAATGTATGTGACTATCTGAGTATGGTTGTCTGTATGAAAGTAATTGTTCATATGCGTATGTATGCATTTAGGTTAGGTTTAAAACTTCAAAAAGACTAGATTCTGCAATAACGCCTAAGAGGCAGACAGCAATAAAATTGCGTTCTTGCTTGCTGGGTGCAAGGTGGTGGTTCATCACCATGTGTACTATTTGTAGCGTCAAGACAATCTATTTGAAAAAAGAAAGAAATAGATTTCTTGAACCAAATAGCTTGGATATGTCACAATGAAAAAGTAAAAGTGCTGGAGGAACAGTAAAGAAATATGCATTACCATTGCCCTGATGCCGCAGAGCAGTAAAGTCCTGTAGATGGATCATAATAATATCCCAAGGTGCTGCTATAATAGTACCTGCAGAACCAAATAAACTTATATCACAGTGAAATTCTTCAGAATAATAACACCATTTGCTCCAAACTAGGAATAACAATAACAATTATCTATAAAGAATTAAAATAACAGAGACAGAGTTCACAAAATATAGGACATAACAGTCAACATATAAGTTATAGATTTGGCATCCTTGACAATTTTCATTTGTGCCAAAAATAAAATACTCAGAATTTTTGTTCAAAGGAAAGAAAATGTAGAAATGGAAAGCATGATAAAATTCTCCATGAACAAAAAGCTGTGTGGGTTTTCTTTCCAATTAGAAAAGACCAAAATCAAAAAGATTCAATGGTATTAAAAAACCTTAACCTAGCTATAAGAAACATAATCTTATCCCACAAAGCATTACAATAAAATTTTCTTAAATCCTATCTATTTTGTTTTGACCATGGAATCCAGAAAGTAAGAACATGCTATTTCGCCACAAAAACATACTTGTTTACTTTAAGTAGACGCAGTGTAAAGCAATAGTGAATCGAATTCAGGAAACAAGCCTAAGCTTTGTCTATCTCTTCTCATGTTCCAAGTGGAACACAAGCATATGATTTGTCTTTACTCAAGTAATGAGTGAATGACGCCAAATTTTCGTTGAATCCTATCTATTTGGTTTTAACCATAAAACTCAAAAGGTGTTACAAGGCAATTTATCCACAAAATCAAACTTGTTTACTTCAAATAGATTCAGCGTAATATTCACAAATAATAGTTGGAGATATAGAAAAGAGGTTTCCTTTCTTGAATATAATCGCAAGAGCTACAATTGAAGTGTTCTTTACGTACCCATTGCTTTCTGATTCCAATTATAGAACCCCAAATGCTTAGAGGACGAGGATTTTTTCTATGGAATGTAAGGGATTACAAGAAAAGAAACGGAAAATGGGAATCTACCTTCGCTTGTTTAACATTTGATCCCAAGGGCCAACCAAAAATTATCAAAACAAAGTGAAAAGTTTAAATGCTCCAGTTGAATTAAGATTTATCCTCAATGAAATATCCCCAAACGTGGACTTCCAGTCTTTTCTAATAAGGATAACCATTTACCCAATAAGGGCTTTGTTCCAAAGCTGACAGTTCCCAATGCATTTGCAGGGTTAATGACCCATTTCCATAAAGCAATACGATTTTTCTGATGCCTTTGCACGCTCTAAAAATAAAATCTCACAGGCTTATCCATGAAGTTGGCAACCTTTCAAGGATGTTTTACAAGAGATAGGAAATAAGTTGTATCAATGAGTAAGAGAACATCCAAATGAATATCACTGCATATTCTAAGAAGCAAATCAAATTATATTCACATATATTTTCATGGATCCAGATCAATGACGGAGGCAATGGGATAGAGTGTACCCTGATGACTCATCATAGACATAATCATTTGGCATAGCTCCATCTGCAGACCAAGCATCTGAAACACAATAAAAACCACAGCATTTAAGAAAATATCATGTCAGTTGGATAAATTCTTCGGCATGAAAAAGAGCGGCTTACTGTCAGAATTAAGGGCACTTGGAGGTTGTTGATTTGCTATATCAGAACTAGAGCCCAACACTGCAGTACCTCCATCAGCAGGTGGTACTGTGCCAGCAAATTCATCATCATCTCCAAACATATCATATGTTGCAGCACCATCTGACATCTCTGCTGATGACGTAATTAGATTTAAAGAACTAACTGTAGGATCTGAAAACAGTGAAGTAGGCCTGCTGGTACCAAAATTTCCATGATCGGAACTAATGGAGGTGCGTTCTCTTGCTTCTAATAAAGTTTCATATCCTTCTAAACAAAGGACAATCAAATAAAAGTGAATACAGCGCTAATCCACAAAATGTTGCTTCTGGTAATCAGCGACACATTTTTAAGTATAGCGATAATATGATGAAAATGTTTCGCATAAGTTATTAATTGTCTGGAAAACATTCAGGCAATGAAAAATTAAATACAGAATCTGTGAGATAAGAAATGATGAATAACAACAGTTGAAGAACGCCAAACAACACATTGATGAGAGGGGAAAAAACAAATGAGCTCCATATCAAATTACAAAGGACAATATAAAAGGAAAAACTACAAGCGCAGAAAACTCACGAGATAAGAATAGATAGAAAAATAATGACTGGGAAATTATGGGAGCAATGATATAAATAATAGCAACACAAAATGAATTGATAAAATAAAGATGGTGAAAAACCATGAAGAAAAAAATCAAAAAAGAAATGGAAGGAATATTTAGAAAAATGCAGAATTGAAAACCATGATGGAAAACAATTTATAAATAAATTAGTGCAAAATCACCGAGAAATAAATTAAGGTGAATGAAGGAAAAACAAACCATTAAAAGAAATTATTTTTCATTGCAATTACAAAAAGATGCACACCACAAACCATGAAAGAATGTTGTTATTTCTGGTGCATGTTTGTCAAAATGCATACCCAATTTATCATTACACAAATTCATGTAAGAGAAAAACAAAATAATACTCTTAATGTCAAAAACAGATCTTTCGAATCAAGCAATATATCCTACTTTTGGATTACAAATCATTACAGTATCCTAGAAAGGCCGAGCTACTTTCCCCACTCCCTTTCAATCTTGTGAATACACATTTTCCATCACAGGCTTGGTGATTATTGATTGAAAATCTAAAATGTTCAGGCCCTTGGGAAATACATTTTGATGGACATTATGGAGTACAGATCAAGTCAGTGCCTAACTTTTCAGTACGAAAACATTTGTAGATTCAATGTGTTTTGTTTTATCAAGTCGCACAGAATTGTCTCCAATATTTATTATCACATATGATAATGTTCAAGATCTCTAAAAAATTTTAGCTGCAATAGTTCACAAATTTCTCGCACCATAGCTCAAAATTCTACCTCAGCACTTAACATTGTCAAAACACCTTGTTTTTTTACTTCTTCAAGTTACAAGAATACCTCCAAGAAAAATGCAATATCTTGAGGTAAATTCTGTCAATCACTGATCTGCAGAATATGCAACTATATAACTCTCAACAAAAAATTTAACCACTTTCTTAAACAAAATGATCATACTTAGAGTAGCCTTTAGATAGGAAACACTCAATATATAGCCCACAAGTGATCGTCTTTAGGAATGTGCAAGAATTGAGCGAACAACGTCCAAAACATACGATATATTCGACACCGTATAAGAGAAATAGATGAGTATTCCAACATTCTCTGATGAGCAACATTTCCACCAACTTCCTTAATTCCTATAGCATATTAGTATGTTGACAGGTATACATGCGATTTACTAATTTCACTTAAAAGATCAATGCGTATTTTTGTTACGAAATGAAAATCTTGTGTTTCACCTAGATACTCAAGAAATACTTCAACTTTTTGAATTCTTTGATGTCAAACTCCTTAAATAAGCAATAGTTTAATATTTGCTTCTCTTTTCCATCATTTTCCATTACTATGACAATATTGACTTAAATCAAATGAATTGTTATTTCCCTCGACTTAGGAAGCAATGTATGGTCTCCTTGACTTTGTTTATAGACCATAGTTAAGAGTACCTTTGGGAAGCTTCCAAACTATGTCCTTGGTGATTTAAGTCCATACAATACCTTTTTCATTTTACATACTGATAGCCTCTAAATTCTTTCTAAATCAAGGTAGAATCTCCATATAAATCTCCTCCCCATAACCATGCCAAAAAAAAGACATTTTTAACATCAGATTATTACATGCTCCCATCAAAATTGATTGTAGCTAGATTCTTTTTTTGCAATAAGTGCAAATGCCTTTTGATAGTCCACTTCATAACTATTTCATACCTCTCAAGTAACCTATTGACCCTATACTTCACTATGATCACCCATCTTGATGTGCTATCGGAACCTACAACTCACTATCATGCAAAGAGTTTTTTTAACAATAATTCTAATATTTAATTTTTAACTGAACAGAGAGGAAAACATATCAAAAGAATCAAATAAATCCATTTAGCTTCTAAATATCTTATGAAGTTATTCAAAATAAAACAAAAATGAGAATTCAATCACAAGTTTAGGAGACTTATGAAGCAATTTAAAACTACAGACAATCTAACCCCTGAGCAGTATTTGAAGTATTTGGTGGCTTTAACAATCTCATATCAAAATGTGTATTTCATAAAGATCGTAGCTGATATCTCAAAATTTTCAAAATTAGATGTTTCGTAAAATTTAAAGATCATTTACTATGCTAAACATGAGCTGAACAAAGAGCTTCATTTCTACTTACTTAGGAGTATGCATCTTCTTACCTCGAAGTTAAAACCTATGTCACTTGAAAGAGGAGTTTGAAGATACTTAATTGGATATGCTGCATAACTACAATTGACGATTAATTGAGATTTATGTTTATTGATTTTAGAGAAAATGACAAATCAACCATCATCCTTTACTGTTAGTGACAAATCAACGATCATCCTTTTTTCGCTAAGAAATTAACTACTGAACTATGAAAAAAGGACGTCATTAACATCGCTGTCACACTTGTCGTTAAATGCTTTGACAACGAATTACGGCGTTTGTCATGAAAATGCGCCGATTTGACAACAAACCACAGCGGTTTGTCATGAGACTGCGGCAGTTTGACGACGAATCGTAGCGGTTTGTCGTGAGACCGCAGCGATTTAACGACGAACCACAAAGGTTTGTCATGAGACCGCGGCGGTTTGTCGTGAAACTGCAGTGGTTGTCTCATGACTCACGATTTGTCCAAAATCTTTTATCGCAAATTTGAGGGCTTAAACACGAGCTTGATAAAAGTGGGTCACGGGGTAAACCCTATGACGAGTCGTAAATCTCTGAGAGAGCTTCGATTTAATATCTAATTGAGCCAATTTTGATACATGTAACCAAAGTTATGGTCATTTGAAGTTGAAGAGGTCAAAAGAATATACAAATCGCGGCGCGATTTCACCAATTCTGACACTGCAGTGGTTTGTCATGAGACCGCTGTGGTTTGTCATGAGACCGTTGTGGCTTGACGACGAACCGCAGTGGTTTCACGACGAACCGCCGCAGTTTCATGACGAACTGCCGCAGTTTCACGCCGAACCGCCACGATTTTACGACGAACCGTAACGGTCTCATGACAAACCGCAGCGGTTTCATGACAAACCGCCACGGTTCGTCTGCAAATGAAAAAAACTCATTGTCTTCTTCTTCTTCGTACAAAAACTCAGACAAATTGTGATTCTCCCATGAACTGTAAAACAATTGTAAATCATAAAAAATCTACAAACATTAACATTCTTTTACAAAATCTTCTAAATTATAAAACCCGAAATCTTCTAAATCCATTCTTTTACAAAATCCAATCCAAAATCTTCTAAATCCATTCTTCAAGGATATTAACTCTTTTACATTGAAAATCTATTATAAAATTACAAGTTCTTTCTGTTTTTTGCCATGGGTATTTGTTCTTTTGCACTACGACTTTCAGAAAGTTAACAGTAATGTTTGTGGCTGCAATTTCTCAAAGTTTAGTAGTTAAGTTGTTAGCAAAAAAATGATGATGGTTGGTTTGTCACTAACAGTAAAGGATGATGGTTGATTTGTAATTTTCCCTTGATTTTATACTAGTTGTAATGGTTTTAAAACTCAAAGTCAAAGTGTCACTCAACTAGAGCATGTTCTAGTTGAGTAAGTATGTTGTGAGAACATATTTGGTAATTTTCTTTTAAGATATTGACCCTAATTTGGGGGACAATTTAAGCTCCCTTTAGGGTTGTTTACAATCAATTTTGAATGAAAGAAAACTTCATAGTCTTTGGCCTCT
This sequence comes from Begonia loranthoides, assembly GCA_022433065.1. Lineage (NCBI taxonomy): Eukaryota > Viridiplantae > Streptophyta > Magnoliopsida > Cucurbitales > Begoniaceae > Begonia > Begonia loranthoides. Next base: position 12,491,523 of record CM039480.1, on the reverse strand, counting down.
CCTTGCATGTTTGCAAGGACCCAAATCCTCAATCGGTTGTTATCAATCAGTTTGTGTTAGGGAGATTTTTTTTTCATCTGTGAGAGTTTGAACAAATAAGCTTCCTATTGCAGTCTTCACCCCTCCTTACTTGAAAGGTGAATCCCTAGCATATTTGTACAAATTCACGAAAATATCAAATTGGAGTGCTTCTTTTTGTTGAAAGCAGTCTTTATGTAGAAAGTTGTAACTAAGAAACTTTCTGACCAATTTGTATCCCTTTGACCATATCTTTGCCTTCACTTTGAATTTGCCCACAATTTTTTTGAAGTATCCTCTTCATTTATCTCCTATTTTGGTGTCCAAAAATCGTGTTCAAATTCATCCATTTGCCAATTTTTTATTGCTTCCAAAATCACCTTCCAAAATTGTCTTATTACCATATATGATCCCAGAACACTTTGCACGTATTCAACCATAAAGTTTTTTCTAGAACGAATTTGTTTAACAAATTTTGAAGCAATTTTCACTGCATTGCTATCAGTTGTGTTAAAATTTCATGTTCAAATTCATTCAATTGATTGGTTTTTATACTCATCGAAAGTCCGTCCCAGAATCTGTGAAATTTTTGCAACAAGCAGAGAGTTCACAACTCTTCGGTTTTGGTTTCATATCACATCTACAACCAACTAAGTTCTTTTCTTAGGACAAATCCACTAACTTCTATGTTTCATATTTCTCTTCAACTCATAATGAAATAGAATTTGTTATATGACACAATGAAGATTGAGACACTCTCTAGGGAATTTTCTAATAGCAATAAGCAAGTTAAAATCATTAGTATGATTTACTTTCTTTGGATTAACATCCATATTTACAATTACACTAGTTCATGAATAGAAGCCTTCTTCTTGAATACACTTTAAATGGCCATGTAGAATCAAAAACAATATTATTATCTATCATAAACTCAATATCTACATTAGGAACTTCTGATTAGAAAAAGATCAACGATTAGGAGAAGCTAAGATAGAGCGTTTGAAAGAGGGGAGGAAGAATATGACAAATCAAGTATGAAGAAATCTCTAATCTTGTTTTCTATGAGTTATGTCTCATGGAGATAAGGTTGGCGAGTAAGATTCTTTTTGTTCTTGCAAAACTAGCATAAGTGGCAAAAAGAGTTTTTAATAGGCAGAGGGTAACACTTACATCCCTTCTTAGTTCAGGTTTATCCTACAAAATACATTTGAGCGCCTTAGGACTAACTTCCCTCTATTATAATTACAAATGTGAATAAAGGATATACAATCAAAGATTTAAGAGTAAGATGATTTGTGGTACAGAATCATAGTAAAATTGTGAATGCATCCTAAGACTCTCAAAAGTAAAATGTTTGTAATATAAGTAGATGCAAGAACAACTTCCCCCCATATGATTTTCAAACCTTTTTTGAAATAAAAAAGTTTAAGTAATTGGGAGTAAGTGACCATTTACACACAATAACTCGTGAATGATTTCGTCTTTTTGCAAATAAGGAGATAAGAACTTGTTAAAGAAAACTTTGCATTATTAGATTTGAACTTTTCTATGCTCACGCCAAAATGGTTTTTAATTATGGTATGAAATTTGAAAGCACATTACTCACAACAGAATTTTGTTTGAGTAAGAAAATCAAAGGACACTCTGGTAAAATTTTCAGTCAAAGATACAAACTATCTTGCCCCATAAATATAAAGAATCCTATAGGGACCCTATATATTACTATGAGTCAAATCAAAATGAACAAAACAGCTCCTATTACTAAAAAAAAGGTACACAATGAGATTTAGCAAGCTCACAAACATCACAAAGAGAACTTTTCACATCTACTCCTTTAAACAATGGTCAAGTACAAAAACACCTTGAATTTAAGAGGTATGAACAACTGATGGCTTAAACTTTTATTATTTTAAAGAAAATAAATGAACTTTTGACAATGAGTAATTTAGACTTTGTCATAAGAAAGTTCATTAAATTGGCCATGTGGATTGAACATGTAACTTTACAGTCAATTCTCTCTGCAGCTATCCAATCATCTCTAGCTAAAAAACACAAATGTTTTTGTTATATTTCAAAGTCATTAAATAATAATCTTCTTCACCTCAAACACAAAATAGTCATTCTTAACAGGTGTTGTCAATTAAGTTTCCCTTTGTAAGGAAATTCTGAACACCTGTAACTCAAACTCATACTGAAGAAGGGATGGATCAATTCTAGCATACAAGTCAATGACTAAGAGCATTCAATGATTTATGACCAGGAATTGATAACAAAGGAAAAATGAGTCAATTCCAATGGATAAGCTAACAATAGTCAATGGCTAGATGGGTCAACTTTGTCCATAACAAATATGAAAATAAAATAGAGGGAATGAAATGATACAATGCATAATAGAATTTGTGTAAAGCTTTTTTTTTTTGGGCTATGAAGGGTAACTCGTAGAGGAAAGAAACTTTCTCAACAATGAAAGCTAAAAGGGAAAGAATTGTTTTTATTCTATACGTTTATTAGAATACATGTCTAATTTATATACAAATTCATTTAGAAGAAAACAAATTAATCTTCTTAATGTCAAGAATTCATCCTAAGAATAAGCAATCTTTCCTACTCTATGATCACAAATGGTTAAATAGTATTCTAAAAAATGAAGCTAATTTCTACATTAATAGTCATTGCGAAGGCAACGTAAGTGCAAATATGAGAAAACAAATCGTTACAAATATCATCAAAAAAGCTAGAGGTTTTCTTTCTTATGGGAACTCCATCGCTCATTGCACTTAGTGACATAAAAATGAGGCACCAAATCCAAGGGAGAACCAACCTACCCCGTCACCTTCCACTTAAAAATTTGAGTTTGATCCCAGGGGAACAAAACCATTGACCTCATGTGGTTGTAGGTTTCCTATTATCACTAGGCATTGCCAAAGTGGACCATAAATTGAAGATTGTAAAATAAAAAATAAATCGAAAAGAAATGAAGAGAGACAGAATATAAACCTGCCTCACGCTCAAAAACCTCCTGCTTTTCATGATAAACATCTGAAAAAGAAAAATTTGACCGATAAGAATTTCAGAGAGCTTCACATTTAGCTGCATTTGTAAGTGTTTTCATATATGGCACAAAATACTTATAGTAAAAATCCTTTTTGAATAGTTATTTCAGTGCTTATTAAGTAGTTTTTAATCAACTAAAAATATCTGAAATTTAACTTTGAAATGATTTTTTGAATTCATAAATTGCCATGATGACATTCCTCTAAATGCTGATTAGATTTACATTAAAAGAGAAATCGTTACTTTCAGTTATAGATTATCCAAATGAGGGAATGATGAAAGAAAATACTTGTTTCGAGAATTGTTTTAAACAGCAGTTTTAACATCTTGCCAAATACCACTTGTAATTTTTCTTCTTTTGAAAGTGCTTTTAGTAGCTAATAAAACATTTTCAAAAATCCTTAGTGTCTGCTAGAAAAAGCATTTTATCAGCGCACAGTAAAGTGTTTAAAAATTTTCAAGTATTGTTTTAAACAGAGGTTTCAACATCTTGCCAAATACCACTTGTACATTTTCTTCTTCTGAAAGTGCTTTTTATAGCCAATAAAAACACTTCCAAAAAATTTTTGCGTATGCTTAAGAAACGAAGCATTTTAATATCACAACAGTAAGGTGTTTAAAAAAATTTCAAAACCACTTCTGCACAATGCCTTTAACAAAAGCACCTTAGCGAGTAAACTTAACCATTATTGTAACTCAAAACTAACTCCCCTCTCTCCAATTTTATAAACTTGTTCCCTTTCTATCTTTCCATCCATCCCTCCTCTCTTTTTTCTTCACTAAATGTGTTAATTATTCTTATTTATTTAAGTTAAACATAAAATCAAGTTGTAGAATTGCTTTTATTTTTTTAAACAAGAAATATGATGCATATTATATTAAAGTAAACATGTATATGAAAAAAGGAGGATAGAATTCTTCTCAAGAAAGATACAACTCAAGATTTTGCTCTCTTGGAATAGGAGAGAGAAAAGTTGTGGCTTGTTAATCAGGGTATTTCGCAACCACTTTGGACCTAAATGTCAAATATTTTCATGAATGTTATCTATTGCTTAAAAGAAAAAAAAAAATACTTCTCATGGTACACATCAAAATACTAAAATGGTTATTTCACAGTATTTGATGAAAGTGTAGCTAAAAACATTTCACCATAAGGGGAAAAAATAGCCACATCTACCATATATATAATTCAGAAGAATCATTTTCAAGTAGAAAGAATTTGCAAGAGAAACACACTTAACTGTATTCACCGTTGTCCATCAGCTTCATGGCATCTTCAGTTAATTGGTCAAATACAAGCTTTGTTTCAGCTGACATCTTTTCCTTTCTGTCAGTAGAAGTACCCTTCAACCTTCTCAAAGCTTGTAATACCTGTGTTAGACATAATTACCATAGCATACGCTACAACAAAGAAACTCATATCTTGTAGCTTTTCCTAAAATAAATATAAAAGTGAGAGATGTGGAAGATATTAAAAACCAACATATAGTTCAATCATCTAAAGGAAAACTTCAGTATAACTGAATGATTTTCTAAAATCTGAAGAAAGTTTGACTTGAAGAGGACTTGTAACTATAGCAAAAGCCCATACAAAATGTTTGCTTCTTGAAGGATAAATGCAATTTAATAAAACATATCAAATTTCCGAAAAACATCTTCTTATCAGTGACATGTTACAATTTAATAAAAAAAAAGTATATATCAAAGTAATACCATAACAACATACAAAAGTCACTAACTAATATACACTATTTTAAAGAGTTCAGGAACTCCATGCACAAACACAGCCCAGGTCATCAACCCATTGAGCTAATCCTTAATCCCCAACCCACTTACATTCTTTTGGTAGGATTTTCATTTTTTATGCTCCTGCATCTTTTGTTGAATTTTTCTGAACACCTCTCTTTATTTTATGTTTATATGCAAAGCTTCTTTCACACACAATCAAAATATTTGGCTTTGAGCTTATGACAAAAATAAGGACCAAGACAATTTACATAACATGTGTGCCATAGCCTATTTGATTAAAAAAAATATTGCACGTGCATCCATCCATCCTCGCATAGATACCTGCAATGAAACTTTGCACCAACATATGAATGCCAAACCATGCCTTAAAATTACTAGTCAATGCATATCAAGAAATATACCTCAATCGAATAGAGTATTTCCAATTAGAATCTAGACTAAAATTTTCATGGTGAGAAAAGGAAAAGGAGGCTCCTATATACAATATGAGACCATTACTCGATTACTGCTGGACTACAGAATAACCCATCAAAGAATGACTGAAGGGCACACAAAACTGAACCAGGAAAGCAAATGATACAATAAAAACTAAACATAAGCTCACAGTTTCCCCAGGCTGAAGTAGGTCAGAAATACGCCTTTTTATCTTTCCAATTTCAACAGATGAAAGCTCAACAAAATCATCTTTGTTATTTGTTATTGCATGGCCTTTCTCAACATATTTTGGATCAACTTCAACACTATCGAGCCATGCATCCTGAAATATCAAAATGAAAATTATTGAATAGTTCAACATTGATAATGAAAGATATTAAGAGTGCCTTACCTTGATTTCATTATCCTTTACATATTCAACAAAATTTCCGTCTGCATCAAAGTAACCTTCTTCCCGTTCATTATCTAGATTGAAGGGTTCCATTTCAATTCCATACTCATCAAAATTCACATTGTCCTGCGAAAAAAAGGGTGGGTAAGGAGTATAGAGGGACCAAAACGACCACCAACTATAATGCATTGAATACCGTACAAAAAAGTGTTTAGAGAATCCTACTCAAGAAAGTATAGCACAATAGTTGTTTTAAGATAGATGACAAAACAATATTAAAAAAAGTCAAAGTTAGATCAGGTAGACAAGACCATGAAGATGGAGCAATTTAATAATTATAGAAATATCAGCAGCTATTTACAATTCTACAACAAAGAAATGAGGATAAATTATTTAGTCTAAGTTGAAATTCATCTTGCAGAACACGAGTTTTTTGAGGTAAAAATGAGGTGGGATTTAGAAATTCGTATATTACCCACAATAAGAATACATGTCATATGTAAGATATTTAATATTGTATGAATATTATAAAAAAAATATTCACATATTGAATATTGAATATTGTCACAATGCCGATTGGAAGGACCTAGATGATTGTTCATATCGAATAATGCCTCCTTAATGTTGTTTCCCTATTCTATTTCAACTATTGTTCTTTAATTATTTTACTTCCTCCCAGATCTCTCTATTTCACAAATTCAATGTTCACAATCTCAATTCCATCTTGCATCAATTGTTATCAAATCACAATTACGCTTCCGTCGTGCATCATTTCTGATATCAAATCATACTCAGACTTTGTTGTGACTTAATTTGGATATAAGATTGCCTATTTCCAACCCTTTATAACTAAAACTTGACTTTGTTTTAGTGTGCCATTTTTTCCAAGAAAAAGAAGGAAATAAAAGAAGAGAAAAAATCAGAATCCATCTCTTCACTTCAATTTTCCAAAAAAAAAAATAACATGACCTTTCAAAACCGCTAATCCATTAAAGTTGCAATGCACAAGCTTCGACTGCTCCTCACCAGGACAATTGATGTGCATCACCTCATTGTATACAAATCATCTCTTACTGGTTTCTATCCAAACCTCTCCAGACCATCAACATATATTGCTTCTATATAGCAACTATAACAGACGAGACATAATAATCTCGAAGTATGATAAAAAAAATCTACAATTTTGTGGCATTCCCGTGTCTCAGAGTCATCAGATTTGACCTCTTCTTGCCATTATAGTGTCATTCCTGTGTTTTCTTCTTAATGACAATCAAGAGGTTGTTAATCATTATTTTGACTATAACACTCAAAAAAAGATGTGAACGCTATAATAGGATATTTGATGTTTTAGTATTGTTATAGAATGCATCTAAGCAACTATTTGTGTCATTTTATTTATCCATTTTTAATATTTTCATTGATTACTATGATATTTTATTCATTCATAAATTTCCTTCTTATTGTAAGTTGGCCACCACAAATAGGCCCTTAGGTTTGCATGCTCAAGAGTACTTTGACGATAAATGACATTGAATTGTTTCTCCTGCATGCTGCCTCTCTCCTCCTATTTCATCTATCTCTCCTTGCTTCCACTATATTCTCTAGTATTTTCCTCTATTTGTTCTTTCTAATCTCCCTAATTTATCTTTTTCTTAGCATAAGCACCTTTTGTCCAGCATCAAAACCCTTTAAGACTATATCCTAAAGAGCGATCAACATGCCAAATAAATCATATCCCAAATTACATTGTACAACAGAGTAACGTTGTGTAAGACATACCTCATAAGTCACCTCAGCTGTTGAGATGTCATTTCCAAGGCCCCTACTTTCCTCACTAAAGAGGTCTGTAGTGAATTGATTTCGACTCTTTGCGCGCTCTTTAGCAGCAAGTAGTGGGTTTGTTAAATCTGCAGTGCTATTGTCGTCTTTTCTTCCTCGCACTTCATTCCCATGATTCACCTTTTTCCCTTTAGGAAATCTGACTCGTTTTTGCCTATGACAATTACCATTCTAAGATTTTAATGAAACAAAACATGCCACAAAAATACAAAGGTGGTGTAAAACATGAAAGTGAAGATTCGTTTAGATGCTAAACACAAAGATATGATAGGTATGTTATCTTTGAACAATTCACACACAAATTACAAAATGCTTCCTCTATTTCAAGAACAAAAGCCACATTCTTGAGATTACGACTTCACAATAGTCCCTCCAGTTCCATTCCTCCCCTTTACATTTTACAACTAACTCCTAACAAACTCTTTACTCAACCACTCATTATTTACTAACAACAACAATAGCCAGTAAATCTTCTATTAATATGTTTTAATGATTTTCCTTCCTGATTTCCTTGCATAAGTAAATCGGATTGGTAGCTTATTATGGAATCCCTCCCAAAGACACCTTGTCTTGAAGGTGGAATTTTGGCAACTAGTTTTGAATATGATCAAACTTCTCCCAAGTAGCAACATGGGCTGGATTATCCTTCCATTTAATGAGTATCATTGGTGTCGCTGCTCTTCCATCTGGAATTTGTTTAACGTCCTGTGATAATTCAGGCTCCACCTCCAATTTCATGTCCTCATTGAATGATTCTGCTAAGGGGGATTTCGTTTGGGGAGCTAGAGCTTGTTTTTTGTGAAGACACATGAAATGTTGGACGGATTGATGCTGTTTCGGGAGGTTTAAGATTATATACTACTTCTCCAATTCTGTTAAGGATGGTAAATGGACCAAAGTATCTTGAAGAAACCTTCTCATTCATTCTGTTTGCCACAAGTTTCTGTCCCTAATGTCTCAGTTTAAAAAAAAAAAACTGAATTTCCTTTTTGGAATACACTCTGATTATATTATCTGCTGGTTTCCCCAGTTTGGTCACAGTTTGGTTCCGATTCGGACCCAAGTAAAGGAAAAAAAATTCCAAGACCAAGCATAACTCAACCAATATAATAACTAAAAGCAAGCATGATGACTTAACCAATATACCAAGTTACTAACTAACAACAAGCATGACTCAACCAATACACTAATAACTAACCAACAGCAAGTAGACTCAACAGTGGAACCACATTTGATAACAAAATTCCACTAGACTGAAGTCAAGAAAAGTTATTGTAAAAAATAATTATAATATATCACAATCGAAAAACATATTTCACCAAATTTTTACTCTAACAAATCTGAGGCATGTTCAATCTGAGAATTGGAAATAATGCTACGGAACTTAAAAGAAAACCAGTGAAATCTACAGAGAATTTAACAGAGAAAATTAGTTGAAACAAATGGTAAGGACACATACCGGGACACCGTCGATTCGGAGTTCTCGAACGTCAAACCGAGCGACGAGCTTGATTCTCTGTTCGGCTGAGGCAGGCATGGGATTTTGTCCTCAAATTTCGGTACTTCGGCTGACTGACCTTGCCGCCGTGGACCTGGTAACGGCGGGCTGAGGGGTGTTTCTTTTTTTCGTTTTTCCGATTTTTGCTCCATGTTAGGCTGCGGGAGGAGTGTCTTCAGGTTAGGTTTAATTTGGAAAAGAATATAGTTTGCTATGGGCGTATAATGGGTATCGAGTGACGTTGGATTGTGCTAAGCCTTGAGCCTGTCGCGGGTACACGGCCAATTTTCGTTGGTAATAGAGAGCTTAGGCTTTTAGTCTCGTAGAGGGTATTCGGGTCCGTTTAGTCCCTTGGAAGGTATTTGGGTCCGTTGTTTTAATATAATAGACCTTTCTGATTAGATTTTGATTGGTTCCTTCAATTTTCGTTGTCAAAAATTGAGAACTAAATCGTGAAATTGGGTTCTCACTCATGTAAACCAAAAGTCGGCTTGAAATGGTTTCAAAACCAAACCGAGCTCATCGGGTCACACCAGTTGATATGGTGAAGTCAGTTGATATGGTGAAGTCGAAGCTAGATGAACAACTGCACCAAGAACAATTAGACAAAGGAGGAAAGGAATCACTATTCCTTGCAAGGAAGATTCTTGAAAATTACTCAAATTTTAAAGCAAATTCGAGGATAATGTGTCAATAGACCCAATCATTTGGACCAAGGTAAACGAGTGATTAACATTTTTTTTCGCTTTCTTTTATAGTAAAAGGAGGAAACATACATCATCAATGGAGATAAAAATTATGATTGATTATAATTTCAACTTAATGACGAACTCACCCGATCAAGCAAAATACATCATCAGCTAGGGTTGGAGATAGAAGAATTTGTGGAAAAAAATCACAAAAAAAGCTAGAGAGAGAGAGAGAGAGGTAGGGATGAAATTGGTTCAACTCGGTTTGGTTTTAGACCAAATTGAAACCAAACCGGTTTGGTTTTGAAAAAGAAAAACTGAAACCGAACCGAATCCACCTAAAAGCCAATAAAAAATCGAACCTCAATTTTTGGTTTTTCTCGATTCGGTTTCAATTTTTCACTTCTAATCACATATAGGAAAAATGCTTTTGATTTTCTAAAAAAAAGCGAGTGAAGACAAAGTCTGTGTAAAACAGAAATAAATAGAAAAATACTGGTGATTTGATTGTTGCTATTTGATTGTGATCTAAAAGGCAATTTGGTTGATAATACTGGTGATTTATCGAATTGACTTTTGAGAGTGAATTCATCGGTGAAAACAACGACTCTCGACATTGGAGAAGTCAGATTATGGCCATGGTCTCCTGGAAATTAACCTCGGTCGAAATGAACAAATGGTTGAGAATGGAAATCTCAGCCAAAAGCGATGTTGATCGCGTCGATGTCACCTGTCTCCGAAAACCTCTCTACAGAGAGGCAGAGACAAAGGTGCCTCGTCTCCTCTGGCTGAACCAATAGCACTAGACCGGGCATGGGCCACAGTTTAGCTTGTGTTGGGCTTGGGCCGGCCCATGTTGGGCCATAATTTCAGGGTCTGAGTGAACTTGTTTTCTTTGGGCCAAATACTGATTTCGGCCCAAATTTGAGTGGACCTGTAAAATGGAGTCTGGGCCTGCAAGTTGGGCGGCAGGCTTGGGTCAAATGGCCTACAAGCCAAGGTCTGTGTTTGGACCATTGAGTGGACATGTATTGGGCCTGTTTCAAATAATATTGGAAATATTATTAAGAGTAACTCACACAACTTTATAATCTTATTTTAGGTACCCAATTATTTCATTAAAGTGTGAGCTCAATATCTAGAAATTTAACAAATTGGGCTTGGGTCGGAATAACTCACTTCGAGGTAGGGATTATTTATGCACTGTATTTGCATATTTTTTATAAAATAATTATTTTGAGACGAGTCTCATATCAAAACGACGCGTCCATTTTTATGACCGTTGAATTTTTATATTATATTTTATTTTCACTGTTCACATTTCCAATTAAGCAAGCCTATAAATATTTGTTGATCAACTTGGTCGTGCAAATCGAGCTTGATCGACCCGATTTGGGGTCTATTTTATTTTCACACATTTTACCATGTAGAATGTGTTTGTTTGTTATTGAATTGAGTAATAGGAGATTTTTCAAATGTACTTGGGTTCGAATCTCTAAAGTGCAAATAGGTATTAGGACTGTTGTAAGTGTCGTGTCCTTGGGTTGCGAATCCCTAACCTGATCAGGATATTTCTTTGGCTTTTGCAATCGCCGAGCATCGCTTTTATTCTAATATATGCTTATGGCATGGTGTGCCGAAGTCCGTAAGTGACTCCATTTTCACTGTGATTTTTAATTTGTACAACAAGTGCTTATTTTAATTACGTACCACATAGTAGTGAGTGATTTTATACACATGCTCTTTTGTACCCATTTTCTAAAAGGAAATTATGAAATGTGAGTTTTAAATTCATGCATATCTTAACTTTATTTTAATTAAATTTTCTTTAAAAACATAATCCCTATTGAGTTTAGTCAACTCACCCCAATGACACATTTCAAGATTTTATCAGCCAGTCTTCCAGTTGTTGAGTTAAGATTTAGCCCCAACAATGATTTTATTTTATTTTTGTAATGTAATAGTTTATCTTTGAGAAACCATTTTGTGATGTATATTTTATTTGAACAACTGTAATCTTATTTTTAATTTCTGCACAGTTATTTATTTTGGATTATATTACTATAATACCCCGATATCATTTTTTCCATATACGCGATGTAATCAATGGTCAGAGTACTTAACATATTACATTGCGTATCTAATACGTGTTAAATTGTGACGTATATTTATGGGAAAATTATGTTGGGATGAAAATTAAGTAGGAAAATATGAAGAAAATGCTGTTCGGACACATGCGAACAACTCAAGGATGAGAAATGTCATTCGCAAATGCGTGGAATGTCATCCCAGCACTTTGGGATGACTCAGGACGTGATTTCACGTCCTGACTTTGCATGTATCGCGAAGTTTCAGATGAGCCCGGATGAGTACGAACACAAGCGGACGCTACAGTTTTGAATCTATCCAATTCCTGGACAGTTCAGATGCATGCGAACACCTTCCTTCATCTGAATGACAGTTTCGGATGGTGCGGATGACGGCGGACGGATGCGGACACAGATGTTTTGAATCTATTCAATTTCTAGACACTTTTTGGACGAGTGTGGATGCTTGAAGGACCCGTATGGGATGGTATACTCGGTCAGATCTAACCTCCTGTGGGCAATTGGTCCCCATTCCTAACTAGATAAGGGGCATTGCCTATTTAACCACCCGGATTTTTTTCTTCGTAAATCCCTTTGAAAAACGCGTTAAAATTTATGAAAAAATATCAGAGTGCAAGTCGGGCCGTTAGAAACACTTAAAACGTTGCGGAAATAAAACATTTGCGGCAGCGTTAAAATCATATATTTTAAAATACTGCGAAAGCGTAAAGAATTTAAAGGAACAAACTAAACACTTCATTTCAATTTAGGAAAAACGTAATTTAAATTAATTACAACTCAATATATCTTTAACTTCTCGTAGCCTGGCCAACCATAAGCTCGTAGGTGCAAATCCCTCATCGACTGCTTCTTCATTGATCGAGGATTCCACGCGTCATGTATACCTACATCGCAAGTAAGACGTGAGCCTAAAGGCCCAGTAAGAAAATGGGTTTATGCATATGAAATGCCACTCTTTAATTCTCTGGAATAGGTCTGCCTCAAACCAATCTTTTAATTACGTATATTAGGAATAGTTATGTGTTTTAGGGATAGCTCGTATATGGAGCATGGAGTTTGAGAAATCCTACGATTTCTATTTAATTACGTTAATTAGTCTTGTGATCCCGATGAGGGAATGATAAATTCTTTTCCTCATCAAGACGTATGGTCACCTCGTGGTGACATTCCTAATTGTTTCTAGCGGTATGAGACTATCCTAAAAGCACATACAAGGAACTATCCTAACAGCACATTCAAGAATCAACAAAGGGCACATACAAGAGTATTCATATAGCAATCATAACGGACATAAGCATGCTCGACCATACAAACCGATATATAAACAAACAATGCATTAATTAATGATAACATACTTGAAAAGTTTATAACCTAATTTATTAACATGCTTATATTAAATAAATTGTTACATGCTTGGTTGATTAACGTGCTCGGGATTCTATTCTAGTTAACATGCTTGAATTAACGTACTTAAAGACTTTTAGCTAATTAACATATTAGACATACATCAAGAGAAGATCCCATCAATTAAACATGCCTAATTAGATAATTAACATGCTTCAGAGTTAGTTATTAACTAATCAACTAGCTAAACATGCTCAAATTTAGTTGTTCAACGACTAGTTAATTAAATTGGTCACTTAGCATGCTAAACTTCTAATTAATTACTTTAATTAACATGCTCAATATTATCAACAATTAAACATGCTCAAGAAGATACTTGCACTTAAATTTCCTTAAATTAGTTGACTAGTTCACATGCTTGGGCTTAACAATTTGTAACGTACATAGATTAATTGAATTGATTAGATTAAAACGACTAATAAAACATGTGTTTATATGAAAGAAACAACAGGGAGTAGCATCAATTAAGGCAGCGAAACATGCTTTTAAACATCCAAATATAGCAGCAAATTACGTCGAATTAAAACAGCAAAACTTGCTTTTTGAACACCTAAAAACAGCAACGAATTCACCTAAAGACAGCAGCGAAATATGAGAATAGAACAGCAAAACATGCATTTTTAACAGCTAAATTATAGTAGCGAATTATCGGAATAGAAAGATTAAATATGCTCCTGAACAGCAAAGAAAACAGCAGCATAACAATAGCGAAACAACATAGAAATATTGAAAATAAAACAGCGAAGACATGCTCTAGGATAACTAAAATTACAGCAACGCATCATCGAAGTTAGGCAGCAAAACATGCTTCTTAATAACCCAAAAACAGCAGCGGAGCAGCAGAGAATATGGCAAAACCAAATAGTGAATACATGATTTCTAATGGCTAAAATACAGCAGTGAATTGGCGATACAGAACAGTAAAGATCGTGCTCGTTATCGACTAAGGACAGCAGTGAAAACATCAAAATACAAATGACGAAATCATGCTATTAACTACATAATAAACAACAGCGAAAGCATCGAAGCAGAACAGCGAAATATGCTTTTGCAGGCTAAAATACAGCACCATTAATAAGGATAATAACATGCTACACAAGATTAACAAAGAATACTCATGAACAGCCAAGTATAGAAATACACAAATATAACAACGAAGGAATACATAGAACTAACCTATAAAGTACAACAAATAAGCAGAGGGATTATCAAGAAATAGTGGGCATTCCAGGGAGATTATCAACAAATAAGAGATAGACCTATACGGAGAACTAATATATCAAGCATCTAAAATATACAACAACGAAAGGTTTCAGAGATCTAAGACTCCAATCATCCAAACACAGGAGCATACAAAATATCCAACATAGAAACATACAGAGAACTAACCTACTACAAATAAGTATATAGACATGCAGAGTATCGTAGAAAACATAGACTCCACAACACACGCACCTGTTACTTGTGGTGTAGGGCTTCCTCAAGCCAAGGACACACCCAAGTTCTTACCATTACTGAAGAACACAACGACGAGAACAACTCTCCGACGTATAGCAGCTCCGGCTCACGGTTCAGCAGCTCCAAACTCAGGCTCCAGCTCACACACTGTCACACACTCACACTTAGTTCACACCACACGAGAGAACACTCAGGAGCTCTCCCACTGGACTCTCACTTCACGCAGCTCTCCCTCACGCTCTCGGAAACACTCCTCTCCTTGGAAGACTCTTGGGCAGAAAGGAAGCCTCGACAGAAAGGAAATGAGGGAGGGGAGGACTTTACCTGGAGGGAGGAGATAACCACACGAGTGGAAGCAGGGAGGTCGGCCACGCATGGTCTGAGAGCGGATATGGTGTTGGGGTCGCGTCTCTCCATTGGGTAAGTGTCGTTTTCGTATTGATTTTAAATCAGTTATGTCACTGATCTAGGTTGATTCGGACGAGTGCGGACGCACAGGGCTCGTCCAATGTCCGTACCGTCCGCAAACCACTTTCGGACGAGGTTTGGCATCCGCACGAGGCGTCTGCATCGTCCAAATTGTCCTTAAAATCGGTCAGATTCGATGAGGACGAGACTTCACCTTGTCCGCGAACATCTGAATCTGCCCAGTTCTGGACAGATTCAATTTGAACGTGACTATTGGCGTCCGCATGCACTTAGTCGCGTCCACAGTCTCATCCGAAGCTTCAATAAAGGAAGGGGACGACTTTGAGGATGTGAAAATGGCATCCCGAGTCATCCCAAAGTGCACAGTCAGCACTTTCCTCACATTTTCTCGCCTGACTTCTATCCCGTAACACTTCCCCCTATTACATGTCATTAAATAACACGTAACCATGCGAAATGTAATATTCTAACTACCCTATCATCACCATTACATCGCATGTACGGGTGGAAAATACCCTTAGACTTAATGCTCAGAACACGTTTTGTAATATCCCGATGATTAAAAATATCGGGATGTTACAGCCTAGCTGCCAGACTAGATCCGCTACCTATCCGCCCCCAACTCCCTTTTCTTTTCTTTTCTTTAACTTTCTTATCGTTTTTCTTTTCCCAACGCATGTGAGTACCACCTTGAGGTGGCACTCCCTATTAATTTCTATAATATGATGCATGATGACATAACGATTAGACAACGCATACATGGAACGTAAAACAGTAATAATTACAAGGTAATTACAACAACGTACAATCAACGAATTATAATGATAGAATATGCTCTTTAAATGACAATATAGAGCAGCGTACTATAATGGAATGGATCAACAAATCATGCTTCAACAATTTATATATGACAGCGTACAACAACAAGAAAAATAACAACATAACATGCTTCTTAAACGACAATGCATGACAACATACTACAGATCATGCTTTTCAAATGGAAAAAGTAATACAAACAATAACAGCGTAATACAAACAATATGAACTACCGATCAGGCTTTTCAAATGGCAAAAATAACAGTAGCGTATTACAAAGGAAATAGACTATAGATCATGCTTTTCAAATGGAAAAAGTAAAAGCAGCGTACTACAAATGAAATAGGCTACAGATCATGCTTCCAAATACAGGACATAATGAACCTAATTAAATGAGCACATACCTTCAGAACCAAACATGTAACTCACAGCTTGAAATATAGCAAGACAAGTACTATAACCAGGTTATATCACAACAAGTACCTGTAAACATGTACACACAGAACAGTTCCTATGTTTCATTCACACTTGTTCTCATCATTCACAAAGAAAATCCTTTGTTCATATTCCTACATTACCAGGCTAAGACATGGAATAAACAAAGCAACTTATCTTCAGTAATGAAATCAAACGTTACGTGAGTATTGAATGAAACTAACAGTATAGTATGTAGAAACCAACTACAAGTAGAAGTTTAAGGGAACTAACAGTGTACAAAAAGCAACTACAAGGCAGGGGTTTAAGGCAAGTACAGAAATCCAGAGCAAGAACATCCACTCACGCACACTTTACTTGGGTGTAAGGCCTCCAAATGGCCAAAGACTACCCCAATCCTTACCTAGCTAAAGAAGTCTACTCACTGGCAGCTAAACCGCTGGGTTATCCACACTCCACTCAGAAATCCCTCCAGAAACGAAGACACCCAACCAGAAGGAAAATGCAAGGGTGGAACTGAAAGTTGGCTGAAGATAAAGGGGAGCGGCCCACCCCTTGGAGACATATCATACGTCTAGAAGTGAGGGTGTAGGTAGATAGTCCCTACTGGTCAGGGCTTGGTGGTGCGATTCTATGTCAAGAGTCGCATTTCTATTGGCTATGTGTTGATTTTCCACTGATTTAAAATCATTTTCTGATGCGGATTTGTGATCTTACAGACGAATGCGGACGTGATGGGCTCATTCGCATTCGTTCGTATGTATCAAATTCCTAGGGCTTATGGATGAGAAATGGCATCATCATCTTGTCCGTACCGTCTGAATGTCGCATTCGGATGCAATTTGGCATTCGCATACTGCATCTGTAATGTCACGACCCAACTGGGACCCGAGACAAAACGGGGAACGATTGACCCGAAGAACCGAATCGTCCGACCATTTTTCTCTTAAATTTTATTAATTAAAAGCAGAAGACTTAAAGTATTAATTAATAACCAGAACCCAACGAATATGGGCTTAACAAGTCCAACAAATGATATAAGATAGCAAGTAATATAATCCAAAAAGAAATAACAGTGAAGAAGTTAAAAATAATATTACAGTTGTCCAACTAAAGTATACCTTGCAAAATGGTCTCTCAAGTATAAACTATTACAATACAGGAACAAAATAAAATCCTTGTCGGGGCTAAATCTTAACTCGGCAACTGGAAGATTGGCTGATAAAATCCTAAAAGGTGTTATTTGGGGTGAGTTGACTAAACTCAGTAGGGATTATGTTTTTAAAGGAAAAAAATTTAATTAAATTGATGTTTAAGCATTCATTAATTCAAAAATCACATTTTATAAATTCCTTTCAGAAATAGATGTGCAAAAGGGCACATTTGTGAAATCACCCACTAATATGTGATACATAATTAAAATAAGCCCTTATTGCACAAATTAAAAATTTCAGTGAAAATGGAGCCACTCATGGACTCCGGGCACGCCATGCCATAGACATATAACAGAATAAAGGCGATGCTCGACGATCGCAAAAGCCAAATAATACCCTGATCAGGTTTAGTGATTCGCAACCCAAGGACACGATACACACAGCTGTCATATTACCTATTTGCACTTTAGGGATTTGAACCCAAGGACATTTGAAAAATCTCCTATTATCTAATTGAATAACAAACAAACATATTCCGTACGGGAGAATGTGTGAAAACAAAATAGACTGCTAACCGGGTCGATCAACTTGATTCGCACAACCAAGTTGACCCAGAAATATTTAAATGCAAGCTTAATTGAAACATGTATAGTGAAAATAAAATATAATATAAAAACATGATGGTCATGAAATGGACTCGTCGATTTAATATGAGATAAATCTCAAAATATTCACCTTAAAAAAAGAATTATGCAATGCAGTGCATAAAATAAACCCCTACCTCGAAGTGGCTTACACCGACCAAAGCTAAAAATCCAAATAGCCCAAGTTCAACTGTCCATAGATCTTTAATTTAAAAATGGGTACCTCTATCGACGAAAATCCGATTTCAGCAACCTCGATTGACAAAGTCGGAGTTTGGAAAATTTCCTTCAATTTCGAGATGTTTGATTTATTCAAACTCTTTTCTCAAAAGAAAAATCTGTTGGGTCACTCTTTGAGTTCAATTTGTGAATATTCATAGGCAGAGAAGGGATTTTGTAAAAGAGAAAGAGATGAGAGGAAAACAGAGATGATAGAGAAGGTGAAGACAATAGGGAAGTGAACGAAGGGATTGAAAGAAAGAGGGAGGAATAGAGAGGATTGTCTACCGAGAGAAGGGATAAACACGAAGGGATTTCCTGATCCTTCGCAGGAAAAATCGTAATTCGGGGAGCAGTTTTAGAAAACATTTCCCCCAAAATTAATTTAATTAATTAATTACTATTATTATTATTTTTTGCCAGATATTACATTCTCCCCAACTTAAGAAATTTCGTCCCTGAAATTTATAATAACTTCAGGAGTACCATTGAATAAACAAGAGTACTTAGCCATTATATCTGATTCAATTTCCCAAGTGACTTCTCTTTCACTATGGTTCATCCACTGAACCCAAACAAGAGGTATTTCACGATGACATAGAACTCTGATCTCATGTCCAACAATCCTCATAGGTTCTCCTGAATAGGCACTTTAGTCTAAGAAATAACATATGGAGAATTAAGAATACACTTTCTCAGCATAAAAGGCATGGAATACATTATGGAAAAATTCAAGTGTGATGGTAACTCCAATCAATAGGTCACTAAATCAATCCGGTATATAATCCAAAAAAATCTATATATCTTATAACTAACTTTCCTTTCACATTGAAATGACTAATATCTAGACGATGTGTCATTATTAAGAATACAAAATCATTATCTTTTAATTCCACTTTCCTTCAACGGAGGTATGCAAAACATAACTTTAAATTTAAAACAATACTTAGTCCTTCTTAATTACTTGAACATTTTCAGTTGTCTCATGAATCAAATTAAACTTGAGAGTGACACACTTCTTGGTCTCAGCCCAACTTAGAAGTGATTTGCACAGTCTCCCATATAAAAGCTTCATACGGCAAAACACCGATACATGTCTGAAACTTGTTGATATTATAAATAAACTCCACTAAAAACAAGTGATTCACCCAATTATCACCAGAATCAAGAATGCAAAATCTGAACATATCCTTTAGAATCAGGATCGTACGCTCAGACTGACCATCTGTTTGAGGATGATGTATAGTACTCAAATTAAGCGGTGTTCAAAGCTCTCTGAAGAAATTTCCAAAATTTTGATGTAAATCTCGAATATCTAACAAAACCATACTCGAGAGAATACTATGAAGACGAACAACACTCTCGATATACAACTGACTCAGCTTCGTCAAAGAGAATTCCATTCTAACTAGAATAGAATGTGCATACTTCGTCAATCTTATAACACTCACTCAAACAATACTAAATTCTTGCACTGCCCTAGGTAACTGTTTACAAAATCCATTATAATCTTATCAAATTTCTATTCAGGGATAGACAAAGGCTGCAACATCTAACTAGTCCCTGACGTTTAGCCTTAAACTATTGACAAATGAAATGCCTCAAAACATACTTAGCTACATCATGTTTCATTTCAATCCATCAATACTAACTTTTTCGATCATGACACACTTTCGCACAGTCAAGACGAATAACAAATATGGATTTATGACATTTAGTTATAATTGTCTACCTCAAATCCAAATCACTAGGTATAATACAATTTTTAAAGAATAGAAACCCATTAGAATTGATTACTTAACTGTCAAACTGCCAAACAACTTACCAGCTTGAATAGTCTTGATTAAACTCATCAACAACTTCTGCAAATCTTTCACACTTTCCAAAAGTGTAGGGGTCATTACTAAATTAGAAACTCAAACTATTTAACCATCCTCCTAATATTGTAGTTCAAGATCTCAATAACAAGACATCTTTTTCAATCATCCAAAACAAGAAAAGAAAGAGATCCTTAAAGATAACGACTCAAGGCATCAGCTATGACATTAGCTTTACAATGACGATATTCTAGAGTAAAATCATAATTCTTCATATACTCAACCCAACGGCGTTGTCAGAAATTTATCTCACATTGCAAGAAGATATATTTTAAACTTTTTTAATCCAAAAATTCCTAGAATTTGACCCCATACAAGTAGCTCCGCCAAATCTTTTAAGGCGAAAATAATAGTTGCAAGCTCCAAATTATGAATAGGGTAATACCACTTATGCGTCCTTAATTGAGGAGATTTCATAAACTATAACTTTATCCTGCTACATCATAATGCAAACCAAGCCAACTCCTCATGCATAAGCATAGACTGCATAAAGCCACCTTTCATTAGGTATTGCCAAAACCGAGTAGTAGTCAATCTCTGCTTGAGTTCATCAAAAGCTGCTTGATACTTCTCATTACAAAGAAATTTCACATCCTTACAAATTTGCTGCATCAACGACATAGCAATAGAAAAAAAAATTCTTTATGAATCAACAATAATAGCTAGCTAGATTCAAGGAGCTACGGACCCCAGTAACGTTTTTGAATGCCTTCCAATCTATTACGGCTTCAACCTTAACTAAATTAATGAAAATTTCATTTTGTGAAATAACAAGGCCAAATAATTTCACTTCAGTCATTCAAAAATTGCATTTTCCACGCTTTGCATATAACTAATACTCTTGCAGCATTAGTTGAAAAATCCTTTGATGTTTCATAGGTTCATCAAGAGTCTTATAATATATTAGGACATCACTAATGAAGACCACAACAAACTGGTCAAGATATGGTCGAAAGACCTGATTCATGAGGTCCATAAAAGCAGCTACTACACTAACAAAATCAAACAGAAGTACCATAAAATTCAAAATGTCCATAGCGGATCCGAAAAGATATTTTCGGAATTTTTTTTTCCACGTAATTTCAATTGATGATAACTTAATCTTAAATCAATATTTGAGAAATACATAGATCCTCTAACTGATCAAATAAGTCATTAATCTGCGGCAATAGATACTCGTCTTGATTGCCACAAGGTTCAATTTTTAATAATTAATGCATAGATGAAACGAACCATCTTGCTTCTTTGCAACAAAACGGGTGCACCCTACGGTGAAATAATATCCTGAATAAATCATTTTTTTTGCAACAAATCATTCAAATGAACACTCAGTTCATTCGATTTAGCAGGAGCCATGTGGTACGGAGAAATCAAAATTGGAGTAGTGTCAGATATAAAATCAAAGCAAAAATCAATCTCGCGGTCGGGTGGAAACCCAGATAGATCCTCAAGAAAAACATCAGGGTATTCACAAACCACTAGCAAATCATAATCATGTCTGACCGTAACAAGGTCACTGCTAATAACAAAAGTATCCTCGTATAGGTCCAATCTCCTCCGACCACTCAACCAGGCTAACAAAATAGAATTAATAGAAAACATACGAATATTACATGGATATACTAAGATATTTCCATTTTCTAACGTAAGGGTAATATTCCTCAAATAACATAATCTTAGCTTTGTATAAGATCAACCAATTCATACATAAGATTACATTAACTAGATCCACAGGTATAACTATCAGATCAATTGATAGTTCCTGCTCGTCAACAATAAGGGTAGTAGATCGAACAAACGAGACACATTTCATATATCTTATTTAGGGGAAAACTCAAAATTAGGAAATTTTCTAGCTTCTCAACAGTCACACTCTCATGATCCAAATTATGATGAACATGGATCATATGCTGGCGATTACCAGCGTTGCAATAGTTGTTTCTCAACATTATCTCAAACTGAGTCCATGTTATTAAATCTAATGGTTAATCCAATTTAAGAGACTTGTACTATACATCAACCCATTTTCTTAAAATAAAAGGTTGTAAACCCAACCCAATACTCTGATAGAACTCCAAAAGCGGTCAAATTATTTTGCAACACCCTTAACCAATTTTCAGCACTCTAAGGGCCAGCTCTAATATAAACACTAACATACAATTGCTTTATCATCTCATCCTATGTGGTTTCAGTCCAAGCCACTTCTAGAGAACTCTCTATTGAAGTCATTGATCCACTTGGATAACTCTAAACTTTGGTCCAATTATTCCCAACTATATATGTAGAAACTTACGCTAATGCCGAATTGTACAATACAATAGCTAATTAGAAGTCTTTACCAACAGTTTTCGAATCTGAACCTTCAAACGCAAGGTTTAAGCTAACAAATCCCAAATACGAAAGAGTAAGCATTGAGTTTTGGAAGGAAATTGGGGCTTTGGATTTTCTTTATATGATAGATTTCGTAAGTTTAAACTTCATAGGCTCACTTATATAACCTAGAGGAGTTCGCAGACTCATGTTCCAAAAGTTGTTTCTAATTTTTTACAAAATGTACTTCTTATCACCTCGAACTAAATTCAGATCACTCTAAATTAATTGCGTCCAATTAGAGAAATATCTTCATCCATAAGCGGACAATTTCAAGATGTCTTTCTAACATCACCTTAATGCAAAGTAATTCTTGTATTGTGTTCTTAGGCACAGTATTGGTAAATCCTTAAATATTACTATACTATCTTATTGATATCACTATTCAAGGTGGAACTTGGCGGTGATACCAAAAATTCTGTCACGACCCAACTGGGATCCGA
Source organism: Begonia loranthoides (assembly GCA_022433065.1). NCBI lineage: Eukaryota > Viridiplantae > Streptophyta > Magnoliopsida > Cucurbitales > Begoniaceae > Begonia > Begonia loranthoides. Next base: position 12,468,493 of record CM039480.1, on the reverse strand, counting down.
GACAGAACGGGGAACGACCTAGCCCAAAGAACCAAATCGTCTGACCCTTTTTCTCTTAAATTTTGTTAATTAAAATTGAAAGACTTAAAGTATTAATTAATAACCAGGACCTAACAAATATGGGCTTAACAGGTCCAACAAGTGATATCAGATAGCAAGTAATACAATCCAAAAAGAAATAACAATGAAGAAGTTAAAAATAAGATTAAAGTTGTCCAAATAAAGTATACCTCACAAAATGGTCTCTCAAGTATAAACTATTACAATATAGGAACAAAATAAAATCTTTGTCGGGGCTAAATCTTAACTCGGCAACTGGAAGATTGGCTGATAAAATCCTGAAAGGTGTTATTTGGGGTGAGTTGACTAAACTCAGTAAGGATTATTTTTTTAAAGAAAAAAAAAATTAATTAAATTGGTGTTTAAGCATTCATTAATTCAAAAATCACATTTTATAAATTCCTTTTAGAAAAAGATGTACAAAAGGGCACATTTGTGAAATCACACACTAATATGTGGTACATAATTAAAATAAGCCCTTATTGCACAAATTAAAAATTTCAGTGAAAATGGAGCCACTCACGGACTCCGGGCACACCATACTATAGACATATAACACAATAAAGGCGATGCTCGATGATCGCAAAAACCAAATAATACCCTGATCAGGTTTAGGGATTCGCAACCCAAAGACACGACATATACAATTTTCCTATTACCTATTTGCACTTTAGGGATTCAAACCCAAGGACATTTGAAAAATCTCCTATTATCCAATTCAATAACAAACAAATATATTCCGTACAGGAGAATGTGTGAAAACAAAATAGACTGCAAACCGGGTCGATCAACTTGATTCGCACGACCAAGTTGATATAGAAATATTTAAATGCATGCTTAATTGAAACATGTACAGTGAAAATATAATATAATATAAAAACATAATGGTCATGAAATGGACACGTCGATTTAATATGAGATAAATCTCAAAATATTCACTTTAAAAAAAGAATTATGCAATGCAGTGCATAACATAAACTCCTACCTCGAAGTGGCTTACACCGACCAATGCTCAAAATCCAAATAGCCCAAGTTCAACTGTCCACAGACCTTTAATTTAAAAATGGGTACCTCTGTCGAAGAAAATCATATTTCAGCAACCTCGATTAACAAAGTCGAAGTTTGGAAAATTTCCTTCAATTTGGAGATTTTTGATTTATTCAGACTCTTTTCTCAAAAGAAAAATCTGTTAGGTCACTCTTTGAGTTCTATATGGGAATATTCATAGGCAGAGAAGGGATTTTGTAAAAGAGAAAGAGATGAGAGGAAAACAGAGATGACAGAGAAGGTGAAGACAAAAGGGAAGTGAATGAAGGGATCGAAAGAAAGAGGGAGGAATAGAGAGGATTGTCTACCGAGAGAAGGATAAACACAAAGGGATTTCCTGATCCGTCGCAGGAAAAATTGTAATTCGGGGAGCAGTTTTAGAAAACGTTTCCCCCAAAATTAATTAAATTAATTAATTACTATTATTATTATTTTTTTTGTAATTGAGGAAGCCGTTTTAGAAAATGTTTCCCCCAAAATTAATTTAATTAATTACTATTATTATATTATTATTATTATTATTATTTTGCCAGATATTCCATGTAATACCCCGACTTTTTTATATCAAAATTTAACAAGAATAATTAGAAAGAAATTGAGGATTTTTGGATTTATTAGATAATTATCGGGGTATTACCAAAAATGTATCCGTTATATTTTAATTTACAAAAAATTCATTAAACGATAATTGATATTAATTAAGCGGGAATTATTACTTAAGTGGAATTAATTGGATTTATTTGATTTAAGGATTAAAAAAATGATTATTGTTGGGATTAAGTGAGAAAATAAATTTGGAATTAGAGAGAGAACCGGTTCACACACTTCATTCAATTTGTGTGATGGCTGACGACTCGGTTTGGGGAATTAAAAGTGGATTTTATTACACTGGCCATCGGCCATTTACTGAGAAAAGGAGACAAACGAAAGAGAGGGGGAGAGGTGAAAGGGAGAGGGAGAAATCGATACAACTGGGAGCGAGGAGATCGAGTGCTCGGGCGCAATGGCGAGCAAGCGGGTCCGACCCTGTCCAACGAGCAAGCGAGTGGTGGTCTGTGAAGCGGGTTACGTCGGTGGGACGCTCGAGCAAGGAGTGACAAATCAGACTCTCCCGCGCCGTGGTTTTCTGGCGTCGACTCGAGGTAGGTTTAGATGATTCTTCCCTCCCCTTGCTTCCTGTTGACCAGATGTTCGCAGGAGGGCGTTGGCAGGGAGATTATCGGGCTGGAGCGTTCACGAGGGAGCAATGGCAGGGGATCGGGAATTTGCGGTTCGGTTCAGATTGCTTTTGGGTTGAATAGAGTGACAGGAATGGGTCCTCCACGTAGTCCTCCTTCCAGCTGGAATCACACTCGCTGAAGAAAGGGACGTTGTCGGTGGCGCTGAGCTGGGCAGGTTGGAGGCAGGGGGCTTCAGGTGTGCTGTCGGGCATGCTAGAGAACATTCTGGCAGAGAGTGTGGGTATATAAAATAAAGAAGGGAGAAAGGAAGAGTTGGTCTGTCAAGTTCTTCCTAGTAGCCGAGAAGGAGAGCTGTGTGCAGGAAGATTGGAGCTGCCCAGGTCTGAGGTTTGTCCTACCCTGTTGGTGAGATTTCTCCTCTGCTGATTAATTACTTGGATTTTGTTTGGATGTTTTGGTCAATTTTAGTTTTGTTTGGGTCGTAGTTCTATAATCGTAGACATTGGTGTGTTGCTCTCTGTTGATGTTCGACATCCTGTTAATGACTTATTTATGCTTTCTACAGTTGAGGTTCTGCCTAAGGATTTTAGTGCTTTTCTATCTGTCAATGCATATGGTAAATTTTGGTTGTTGATCATGGGTGGGTTTGTGCCAATAGTTACGATGAGAATATATTGGTTTTGGTTATTCTGCATGTTATTAGATAGTAGAAAATAAGGAGGAAATGCTAATTCTACAGATGATATTGATTATGTCTTTGCGTTGAATTCTGGAATGTTGGAATGTATTTTGCTGTTTGGATTCTGTTCTGTTGTTTGGATAAGCGACCAATGTGATATTAGTAAAATCATCCTAAGTAAATGAATGTGGAATATTGCTCTTTGCTAATATGTGTTGCTGAAAAATGTATGAATGGTGCTTTGGATATACTCTGTTGACTGGGTTTTATTAGACATTGATTACGTGGAAAATATCCCCTTTTGAATGGTACTCTATTGGTTTCGATTCAGTCTAGTATTAGATAAGTATATTTGGATATCAGATTAAGTCATTATACGTCTCAGGCCTTGATTCGATATTATTATTTGGACATTGATATATGGGTCTATAATCTGTTAATGGAATCATGTTGGCATTTGCTACGCATTAAACTTAGTTTTATATGCTATCAATCGAGATTCATTAAACAAGCTAAGTCGTAAGTAATTTAGCGGTTTCGTTTAGAAAACTCGAGTAGATGACGTATAAGAAATAAGAACATAAAAGAAGGTGAGATTATTAAGTTGATTAAATTGATTAGTTTAATAATTAAACATTGTTAAATTGGGAAGGTACTAAAGAAGGAAGAAAAAGATAACGAATAAGCATTGAACGCTTTAAACGATTGAGGTAAGTGATATGCACGTGTTTTGGTCTTCGGACCCTACATCGCAAGATTAGGAGATGCATGTTTTGTTGCTTACTACTTTCCTAGCATGTTTCGTTGTTTACAGTTTTAATCGCACGTTTCGTTGTTTACCGCTTTCCAAGCATGTTTATAGTTTTAATTGTACGTTTCGTTGCTTACTGCTTTCCTAGCATGTTTTGTTGTTACAGTTTTAACCGCACATTTCGTTGTTTACTGCTTTTACAACACATTTCGATGTTTATTTATGCTTTCAGAAATTATATGCATTCACGAGTATTATACGAAACAGATACAAATAACGAAAGAATAATAAGACATAATGAATGAACAAATCACGAACGAAGAAACAAATGACGAATGAAGAAATAGATAACGAACGAATAATAAGCTATAAAGAGTAAAGAGAAATGAGCAATAACTAATGCAATTAAAGTAAAGAAAAGAAAAAGGCAATGATATGACGCGAGGCTGATAAAGCCTTTGTGGCACGGCAGCTAGCGAGCTTTTGGATTATGCCATTGTCACTAGCAAGCTTTTGGATTATGCCATTGCTGCTCGTATCTGTTGCAAGGTCCCTAGATTATGCCGGGACAAACAGGCAATGGTTAGCAGGCTTTCAGATTATGCCTTTGCTGCTATATCGGAGGTCAACGATGAAAAGAATGACCAATGAAAAATAATATTTAAGACACAAAAGACAAAAGATAAGAAGAAACAGATAAAAACAATGATTTAAAACGCAAAGGATAAAAAGATAAGAAGAAAACAATGAAGACGGTGATTAAAACGTAAAAGATAAGAAGATAAGAAAAAGACGAAAACTGAAACTACATGTAGTATTATGATAGGTATTATCACTTACTGAGCATTAGGCTCATAGCTTACGTCTTGCGATATAGGAAAATGGCGAACAGATTTAGGAGCAGCTGATGAAGGATTTGCACGAACGAGACTTGCAGCTGGTTGGCTAATTAAAGTAAACATGAAAGAGCTATAAATATAAAGTAACATTTTATTAATTGTTTAAAATGAATTAATTGTGCTTCCACTACACTTTCAAATAAAAGAGATTTTTATCAATTAAATTACTATTCACGCTTCTGCTACATTTTCAAAGGAAAAGTAATTTACGCTTCCGCTATGCTTTAATAAACTTGTTATGTTTTAAATAAAAGATTTTATAATGCTTCCGCATTTTATTAATTGGATTTTAATAACGAGTTTAACGAAAGGTTAGTAGCGGTCCAATTAGACGCACTTTGATATTTCTTTAAAAGAGTTTTAAATAAAGAGAGTTTTAGTGGTTAAATAAAAGTTTTAAATTTTAGCGTATTTTTTTTAAAAAAGGGTTACAAAAAACCGGGTCGTTACAGCATTCGTGTTCATCCGAATGTGTCTAGGAATTGGACAGATTCAAATCGGATGAATCCCGTCCTCATCTGCATCGTCCGCATGTCATCAGAATGTGTCTAGAAATTGGATAGATTTGATGTAGATGCATCCCTTCCTCGTCCGCAGAGCGATAAGGTTAGTTCAGGATGCGAGGATCCATCCTGCATTCATCCCCAAGTACAATTCGATGGTGTGGACGCTAAACCTCGTCCCCGTGGCGTCTGGATACACCAGGTTTCCATTTCCTTCACATTTTTCTGCTAAAATTTTATCCCATAATATTCCCCCCATACATACATATCATAATTTAACAAATATAAATATGCAATGTAATATATAATTCTTCTCCAACATTGATTACATCGCGTGTACGAGGAAATTAATATCGGGCTATTACAGTAGGAGTCTGTGGGAGGAAACACGTCCGTAGGGAATAGTGGAATGCATGAAATGCTATTGTTTTGATTAAATACACGGGGATGCAGTTTGCTTTCGAGACAAACAGTGAAGCACAGAACGTTGTCAATTTAGAGGAATAATCCACAAAGAAAAATGGGAGTCGCATAAGCATAGGAGTCAACAAAAAGGAAGACAGTCGCAAAACAAAGGAAATGTCATTGTCTGGGTCATGGATCTGTGGAGAATATTGAGTGTAGCAGGAGCTTAAGTGTACGTGGAAAGGAACGTGTCCTCTAAATCAAAGAAAACATTGTTGTTTGGGTTGAGGATCGCGAAGGACTATGAGTAAGGAACGTGTAACAACCCTTTTTATAAAACTTATTTTGTAGTAAATTCTTGAGATATATATGTATGCCTTTTTTTTTTAATAAAAACCGTCACACTAAAAAGATGTTGCTTAAATTCTTTTGTGAATAAAGTAATACCTTTTAAACTAAACACCAAACCATGTATTTATGAAATCTTTGTAGCAGAAGACTTTAGTCATTTAAATTAAAACATAACTTTTGTCAACTCAAGTCTAAGGAAGGCCCTAGTAAATAGGAAAACTTTTCCGCTTGACATAATACTCAAATATTAAAAGAAGATAGTCATTGACCAAAAGTCCTCACTAAAGTTGGTTGACACCTACAACCATTAACCATAGAGATGACCAACAACCTCCAAGCCTCCTTCATGGGAAAGCCTCCTCAACCTGTACATCATCTTAGGCATGTGCCACAGTTTGCTCCTCACCTACAATGCAAGACTCATCTATAAGTCTAAGACTTAGCAAGTAACGCATGTGACCATAAAACTTGACCTTTTGTTACATCATTTCATCTTCTTCTTTCATTGTTGTCTTTCACTTTTATCGAGTATGAGTAGGCTAATCATTGAAACCATAGATACGACATCTACCAATTCCTCTGTTAGCTACTGTGCACATCTATGCACAATGATCGACATCTACTGTATCTGCCCCGTCGTCAAACGGAGGCAAACTAATAGGTGCAAAGCATCGTCATAACTTTGGGAGGGGGGATATAATACTCAAAAATTTCACCTACATGTAAAGCTTTGATTTTGCATAATGCAATGTTTGGTCATAGTGAAATTTATTGATATTATTGAGAATGATGAGGTTATTGATGTTTAAGAATAAATTGGATGATAATAGTGTGAGTGCAATTAATTATATGTTGAAGGAATTAACAATAAAGGAGAATGGATGGCTTTTGTAGAAGGCGGATGTTTAGCGTGATAAAGTGAATGGCGTCATTTGGAGCAAAGACAGACATCCCTTATCGACGAAGGACTTCCGAAATAAACGAATATAAGGGAAAAGTAAAGCAAAGTAAACGGTGTCATTTAGAGCGAAGGACGTCCCTAATAGACGAAGGACCCACCGAAATAAGGGAAAAGTAGATGGCTTAGAGATTGGTGTCGTTTGGGACAAAGGATGTCTTTAATGGACGAAGGATGTCCAAGATAAGAGTAAGGATGACGGCATTAAGCTTAAGTTGAGCGGCATCATTTGGAACGAAGAAGGAAATTGTTTGAAATAAGTAGACAACGAACGTCCCTTATAGAGGCACAAATGTCCTTTATGACTAAGAAGCTGATGGCTAGGAAAGATGGACGTCTAAAATATGAAGACAATAGACATCCCTTATTGAGGAACATATGTCCCTCATGGTGAAGAAATTAACGGGTGTCTCTTAGGAAAACAGATGTCCTGAATGTATCTGGCATAGAAAAATTAAAAGAATACGGCGTCGTTGGGCTATAACAGACGTCCCTCTTGGGAAAATAGACATCCTTAATATATCCAGTAGCGAAAAATTAAAATAATATGGCATCGTTTAGGTTGTGACGGATGTCCCTCTTGGAAAAATGGATGTCTTGTGCAATGATATTGATATGATGAATGATAAAAATTCCATCTTTTGTATTAATTAATATAAAGTTGACTGATTTATGTTATGCTCTCAGTTGGATTCTTCTATAATGATAGTCACACCCTATGATGTCTCTTTTGTGTCTGATAAATGAATAAAGCATATTGTTCTCCTCTTTGTTTGGTTTCTGCCGTATAGTATGAACTGTTGTGTGATTTGCATGCATTGCATGAGAATGAATAAACGTAAATAGATGTTAGAGATTGGAGGGTTTAGTGATGGTGATGTTTGGGAGAACCAAGAGATGATGTATCTCATCTCCATCTGAATTAGGTGACGATTCTGCTAAGGTGCAGTGGATTTGGTGTCTAGGAGGACTACGAGATGGGGTATCTCAATTTCCGTCGGGATGGGTAATGGTTCTGCCCAAGATGTATCTATTCTTGTCCAATGATATCTCCAATATTCTAGACTATAGTAAGATTGCGAATAAAGTATGAAAGAGATAAATTCTTATATGATATGAAAAACATGTATATTGTGTCTGCATGAGTATTTCACTTTATTTTATTGTATTAGGCTCATTATACCTCTTGGGATGTAAGTGATGATTATGATCCTAATAATGTGCATGTGGAGGAAGTATGATGGGATGAGCGCTTGTGTTACCTAGTGAATGTTGACCTTGGAGGTCATGGCATATGAATTGGAATAAAGTTTATTTAATTATTTTTCAAGGGTTATTAAACTGTTTTAATTAATATTTATTTTAAATTGTTTTAAAGGATGATTTTATGTTTAATTTAGAGACTTTCACTTATGCTCACTCTTGTATTTGCCTTTCACTTATTTTACAAATGTGTTTTAAAAAAAAAGTTTTATGTGAAAAACAGGATGTTACAATTATGGTATCAGAACATAATCGGGTCAAATGCGGTTTTGTAGAATGTTGGTAACACAAGACTTATCACGACATATTTCTTCGACTGTAAGTTTAATTTTTAAATCCCTTTATTAGTTTATTGCTTTATGATAAAAAAATGTGGTAGAATAACTAGCTTATTGTTCCTAATATAGAAATTTTTGTAGAATGAGTAGTTAATGTTTCACAAAATAAACTTTTAAAGGATAATAAGATGGTGTGGGAAACTAGAGGAAACTTACAAGCAAATAGGAATGAAGTCGTTAGCCATGAAAATGCTGCTAATCAGGATGAAAGAAATGAAGTAATTTGCCGATTAACTACGATGGTGGAGCGACAGTTCCCATATATTGAGCGAGTCATGGAAAGAAAGAATGGCAATGAAAATAATCATTAGATCATGGTACCCGAAGAAGTCAGGTGGGAAAAGTTCAAGAGGCTTAGGCCTCCAAGTTTGGATGGAAATGTTGATGCTATGGGAGCTGAGGAGTGGATACGCTCTCTAAAGGATATGTTCGACTACAGAAGAATTAGAGAGAGTGAGAAGGTTTCATGTTCTATATACCTACTAATTCAAGATGCAAGATTTTTGTAGGACACCATTAATGTAGCACAGGACATTCAGACCCTGACATGTGAGCAATTCAAGGAAATCTTTTATGAGAAATACTTCAATCAGACTATCCGGATGAGAAAGATGGTGGAATTCGTACAATTACGCCAAACTGGGATGATATCTGAATATGTATGGAAATTTGAACCATTATCTCGATTCACATCACACCTGGTGGCTAGCAATGAACATAAACTCCATCAGTTCGTACAAGGACTGAAAGTGGAGATTTTCAGAGGAGTTATGACTTCTGGTTCTCAAGACGTCCTATATGCGAAAATTGTCTCAAAGGCGTTAGATGTTGAGAATGCTGAATTGTTGGTGGCAAGGTAAAGAGAAATAAATTACAGGTTCTGGAAGAATAATCATAGCCAACAGCAAAATGGTGGACCACCTGCAAATAAAGGGATCAAAAGGCCATTAGAGAATGAAGCACTGCAAAGGAAGAATAAACACCCTATGAATGAAACAGTTGCCGCTCCATCTAATGTTATAACATATCAACCTAATCAATGTCCAAAATGCATGAAGAATCATTATGGAGAGTGCAAAATAGAAACTAGACAATGTTACAAGTGTGGGGCGCCAGGTCATGTTGTAAAGTTTTTCCCAACTAAGAGTGTAGGATAGGAAAAAATGGGACCTAGGGTTTTTTCATTATATGGAAATAAGGAAGAGGAGGATCAACCTGCGGTCGTGTCAGGTACAAATTATGTTATGAAGTAGTTAAATATGCTTTAATTAATTTAAGAAATTATCACCCTTTTATTGCAACTAAACCTCATAGTATCAAAGAAATTAATTCTGCGGCCGTGTCAAGTACAATTTTCGTTAATGTATACCTGCTTATGTTCGATTCGATTCTAGAGCTACTCATTCTTTCATTGCTACTGAATTTTGCAAGAAAGTAAAATGTTATCTTGATCTAGTAAAGAGTGAGTATAGGATACTTTTACCCTCTGGCGACTGTTTGTGTAATGGCCCAGACTTTATATCCTTCTATTAAATTTTAAGGAAAAGCGAGTTAAAATTTTTAAAACTTCACTTTCGTCGAAAACCTTTATTTAAAACTATTTTCAATCAGAGTGCCCTTTTTAAATCCAAATCGTTGCTACACTTCCTTGAACTCGTTTAAATCATAAAAGATTGAATCCTTAATTCAATTTGGAAAGTCTAGCGGAAATGTTACAAACTAGCGGAAACGGATTTGAAAACCCTTTAATTAAGACATAATTTGAGACGAAATCAAATCAACATTTTTAAGTTCTAGGGTTAATCTGTTACGAGCTCAAAACATACAAACTAAAGTCATAGTTAATATTTTTACAAAAAGTGTTTATGATTTAACCCTTACAAAAATGTTTTTCCTCTTTTTTTAAGCCATTCGTTCCTGCTCGAATCCAAACAAGTAACGATAATTTGGCTTGCTCAAACATTTTATGTGGTGGAAACAGTCCTACTTGCAAATTTAAGTAAGTGATAGCATACGAAGTTATGCAATTTAATACAATGGTCCTAAAACGTACTTGCGAATATATTTAAACATCGAGAACTTAACATGCTTCACATGAGAGATCCTACAACGAGTAACAAGCAAGTAATGGGCATGCTGAGTAGGAAATTACAATTTAAATAGACAATTTACAATTTAACACATGTAAGTATGCTTGAGACAAAAAGGAGATGCAAATTAACATACTTGATTGTAACAACAGATTGAATAGCAAAACTAGGTGGTTACTTGTAACGCCCCAATTATATTTTACCCAATTTTGAAAACCCTAAAATTTTCCCAAAGCGATTTGCAAAATTAGGTTAAAATTGGTCGTTATAAACCCTAATTTACAGAATTAATTAATTAAACAATTATTTTTGGCGGAAGCATTTAATAAGACAACATAATAATTTTAAAGTATTTATTAGGGTTAAAATTTAATAATCATGTCCTATTAAAACATCTAATTAAAAATTTATTAAATCAAAACATAATTCATTGAAAAACCCAATGCAAAACTTATCAAAACATTAAATAAAGTTTTCACGAAATACTAAAACTGTAATAAAATTTATTCTGCTGACCCATTATTGTCATAATCAATATTCCCCTCTGTATGCTCTTCTACTTCGGGAAAGTCCTCGATCAGTCCAATGTAATCATCTGTTAAAAATTCACCTACATCACAAGACTAAGATGTGAGATAAACTCAGTAAGTAGAAACACGTGCACAAATATTTAATCTCATGCATTACCAAGTTTTTAAGTTTGAAAGTTACACACTGGTTGGAATTCATTTTCCAGCCCTACCAAGTTTCAAGCTTTCATTAGCTATTATAAGGTTTCATGCGTTCAGGCTTTCATTACCCATCTCAAAATAACTACCAAGTTTCAAGCTTTCATTAGCTATCACAAGGTTTCATGCGTTCAGGCTTTCATTAGCCATCTCAAAATAACTACCAAGTTTCAAGCTTTCATTAGCTATCACAAGGTTTCATGCATTCGGCTTTCATTAGCCATCTCAGAGTTTCTGTCAATTCCATCATATTCATACGCATGCAGGATGACCTATAGTTTTTATCTTGATTATATCATGTGTCAATATCTAATCGTGCGTGACAGAATAAAACTATATAACTTTAATAACGAAATAACAACTTTAATAACGAAATAAATATAACGAAAATATTATATGCCTTGTGATGTAGGGCCTATGGCCAAAACATTTTAAGTGTACCACTTACCTGGATTCCAAGAGAGTTAGGATGTTAGGATGATTTAGAGTGTTGAACGAACGTTGAAAATCGTTGAAAACCTTACAAAATAGTTTATCTATTAATTTCCCGTAAATAATAATATAAATCCTTGAAAGAGATTCGGACAGAATATCGTTACCGTCAAACCTTAAATGGGTCGAAGACGAATTCGGGTCATGTCAAAATTGGATCGGTTCGGTTTGGGTCGGGTCGAAATTGGATTAGTTCGGTGTGGGTTGGATTAAGTTGGATCGGTTTAGGTCGGATCAAGTTGGATCGGTTCAGGTCGGATCAAGTTGGATCGGTTCGGGTCGAGTCACTTGAATTGGACCGGTCAAGTTGACTCCATTTGACCGAGCTCTTCTTCTTCTTCTCCTTCGACCTTCGTTTTGCGAAAAACAGAAACGGAGTTCCTTCTCTGTTCCGCACCAAGAGCTCACCTCACGTCCTTTGTCCGTTGTCGGTCGCCGCTGGAAGAAGAGATTTCGCCGCGGAGGGGAGCTCGACTAGAGAGGGAGCTATTTTGGGAGGGATTTCTTCGCTGCCAGAGGTAAGCCTTTGAGATTTCCGAAGGTTTCTTCGAGTTGGGGTACGTTTCTAAGCTCGGTGAGACCCTCTATTATAGGGTAGTCTCACTAATTTTTCTATAGAAAGAAAGTTTCGAATCTGCCCTTCAATGGGTCCAGATTCGGTGATGGGGAAGGAAGCATTTATGGCTTCCTAGAAACGCTCCATTTCCGTGTAGAGAATTAGGAAATTAGCTCAGTTAGGATTTCGGTTTAGCTGGATTAGGGGGAATTATCATTTGAATTAAGTTGATTTTGAAAAACTTCCTAAATAATCATCAATTCTGCGCAGCAAATATGGAAGCTAATTCAATTAGGGTTTTGATTTTTGAGAATGCATCAATTTGGGAATTTTTTATATTTTGGTATGTTACATTACTATTACTAGGAGGTTAAACCAAATTAAACATGCTTGACATGCTGGAAGGTTAAGCAAATTTAAACATGCTAGATGGTTTAACAACTAACTTAATGATAAATCACATGCTTAAAGATATATATATACATAGGTTGGTTAAGCACGAAATTTCGCAGTTATTTATCCTACATCACTCTCGCAGCAAGGGAATTTGCACACTTGGGAAATACAACAACAGAGGGTATATTATGAGGACCAGTCTTCATGCATAAGATGGGAGTCTACTGTAAATAGGAAAACGAACAACAAGGATAGAATTACATGCGGGAAAATATGAAATTCAAGAATTTAAGCAGTGTCAACATTGAAAGTAATACACATATCAATAGAACGCGTAATGTAACTAAATGTCCTTAATGGAGTCATTCATTGCTTCCTCATACTTCAAGTGATATCATTAGCCACTTTTAAATCAAAAACATCCTTAGCCTTCCCATCGAAGTTCACTAAAACGTATGTGGAATAGGAATGATAGAGTAGCCATTGAAAGTAATTGTAAAGCAAAACAGTAAGACAGTACGAGATATTGCAGGGGATTACCCATAGCAGATTCTAACTATCAAATATTGCAGGGAATAATCTATCAAATATTGCAGGGAATAATTTATCAAATATTGCAGTGAATAATCAATATCAGATCTTAACCATCAAACTACCACAACAAGAATTTCATCCTAAATAGAATCTAACACAACTCAAATAAAGCAATTCTAACTCAAACCACATAAAGCATTAACTCACACACACATTTAGTTGTGGTTAGGGCCACCACTGGCCAGAACTACCCATTACCTTACTTGAATGCAGAAGATTTAGCATGGTCAATTGAACTCCATACCACTGAGAGGGAGAGCCGTCGAAGAGAGGAAGAAAATGCAGAGGAAGACTAAAGTTGGAGAATAAGAAGGAAAGCTTGCAAGGAGTAGAGGTAGGGGCGATCATTACATAGGGGAGGGAAGAGGTTGGTTGGATACGGGCTATGGGAGGTTGGAGCTAGGCGATTTCCTATCTGGGAGCGTTTTTCTTCGTCGAAGATTGCTTCTTAATGAACTACACGACAAATTGTCAATTTTAAATCCCTAAAATTTTGCGTTCTTGTGATCTTTCGGACGAGTGCGGATGACTTGATTGCGTCCACAAGAGCAAATTTTACAGGCCAATTTTTGGCTTCGAACGAGAAACATCGTCCCCAGCTAGTCCGTATCGTCCGAAGTCGGTATTCAGAAGCCATGTGACATCCACATGTATCGTCCGAATCTGTCCATAAATTGGACAGATTCAAATCGGATGATGTTTCCTGCGTCTGCATCATCCGCATAGTCGTCCGAAAGTGTCCCTAAATTTGACAGAGGCAAATCAAATGAGGTCTAATCTCATCCGCAGGTGTTTTGACGGGTCGAAATGTCCCTAGACTTGGACAGATTCGATGCGGATGCCATCTTCCTCATCCGCAGTGTCCACAAGCTCGTTCGAAAGTCCACGTCGTGCAGAAGTTAGTAAGCCTAGTCTCGTCCCCTGGCGTCCAAAAGTCCCTGGACAGCCTTCCCTTGAAAATTTTCCCTACTTAACTCCAATCCCATACTATTTTTCCCATGAGGGGACGTCACAAAATAATACGCCATGTAATATAATTATCACTAAAGGTTCGATTACATAGCGTACACAGAAAGTAAGGATCGAGATATTACATACTACCCCCTTAAAGAACTTTGATCACCAAAATTAGTCACTGAATAATTCGGGGTACGAGGCACGCAGGTCATCCTCTTTCTCCCACGTAGCCTCTTCACGACTATGGTTCTGCCATAAAACCTTGACAAATGGGATGCATTTGCACTATAACTCCTTTTCTCTAGAGTCGAGAATCTGAAAAGCCTTTCACTGTAGCTCAGATTGGGTTGAACCTCAATACTATCAGAGGGGTTTAGTACAACCGCATCACCCAGGCATTTCTTGAGCATGGACACGTGGAAGACATTGTTCACGCCAGCCATGGAGTCAGGCAATTGCAGCTGATAGGCAACCGGTTTTACTTTCTTTATAATAGCGTAGGGCCCCACATATCTAGGAATGAGCTTCCCTCTTTTGCTGAATCTAACGACACCTTTGAAAGGAGATACCTTCAGAAAAACGTTGTCTCCCTCATCATATTCAAGGGCTCGATGACGATTGTCCGCATAACTTTTTTGCCGACTCTGTGCTGCCAACATCCTCTGTTTAATTAGTGACACCGACTCTGCTGTTTTCTGCACCATTTGAGGCCCATAGAACGTTGCTTCACCTGTTTCATCCCAGTGCAATGGCGACCTACACTTCCTCCTGTATAACGCTTCATAGGGAGCCATGCCAATAGTGGCCTGATAACTGTTGTTGTATGTGAATTCAACCAATGGTAAGATTTTTCTCCACCCTACATGGAAATCGAGAACACAGGCTCGTAACATGTCCTCAAGAGTTTGAATGGTCCTTTCACTTTGGCCGTTCGTCTGAGGATGAAAAGCCGTGCTAAATTTTAGCTCAGTGCCCATAGCTCCGCTCAGACTTTTCCAGAAGGTCGAAGTAAAACGCGGGTCCCGATCTGATACAATAGAAATCAGGATGCCGTGCAGCCTCATTATCTCCTTCATATATAAATCGGCGAACTGGTTCATTTTGTACGTCATCGATACCGGTAGAAAGTGTGCAACCTTTGTCAACCAATCCACGACTACCCAAATCGCATCGTGGCCTTGAGCGGTTCTGGGTAGATATGTGACGAAGTCAGTGGTAATATGTTCCCACTTCCATTCGGGAATTGGTAGTGGATGGTGAGGACCACCAGGTCGCTGGTGTTCGGCCTTAACGCATTGACAATAAGACATTAGGATACGTAGTAGGCGATATCGTACTTCATGTTGGGCCAATAATAATGAGCTTTAAGATCCCGATACATTTTGTTACAACCCAGGTGCACAAAGAAATTAGATGAGTGAGCTTCCTTTAAAATCTTTAGTCGTACCGTGGTATCACTAGTCAATACCACCGGTTTTTATATTTGACAATACCATCCGCAGACGTAGAGAAGCTTTGATATTTTGGTAAAGTCGGGTTCAATTTGTAATCCTTACATACCTCGTCCTTTTGCTGAGCTTCCTTGATCTGTTCAATAATAGATGGCACCAAGGTCAACTGTGCTAACACCACGTCCAACGGTGCAGGAACCATCTCCATCTCAAGCTCGCGAAGGTCTCTTTGAAGTCTGGCAGGCATTTCCTGACATATCACACTCATTACAGCAATCTTGCGACTGAGAGTGTCAGCAACGACATTGGCTTTTCCCGGATGATATTTGATCTCACAGTCGTAGTCCTTGACGAACTCAAGCCATCTTTGTTGGCGTATATTCAGTTCCTTCTGAGTGAAGATATACTTGAGACTCTTATGGTCTGAGTAGATTTTGCAATGCTTTCATACAGATAGTGTCTCCATTTCTTAAGGGTGAAGACCACCGCTGCGAGCTCCAAATCATGGGTAGTATAGTTCCGTTCGTGAACCTTAAGCTGACGTGATGCATAGGCGATGACCTTCCCATGTTGCATAACACCCAGTCCTTGTTTCGATGCATCACAGTAAATACTGAAGTTTCCATCCTCCAAAGGCAATGCCAACAAAGGGGCGGTGGTTAACCTGCGTTTCAACTCTTGGAAACTACTTTCACAATCGCTGGACCACCAGAATCTGATGTTCTTCTTGGTAAGACTGGTAAGTGGTAAAGCGATCTTGGAGAACCCGTTAATAAAATGCCTGTAGTAACCAGCTAGGCCCACAATACTCCTCACCTCACCAACGTTCTTCGACTGTGACCAGTCAACCACTGCCTAAATCTTGAACGGGTCAACCAAGATACCTTCCTTGAACCGTATGATTGAAGTACTTATTGTTGAACAGATCCTTGAACTCTTTCCATGTGAGAGTGGCCACATCATGTGAGGCTTTGACAGTGTCCCACCAGAAGCGAGCCTCATGCGTTAGATAATAAGAGGCACACTTAACCTTCTCTGCCTCGCCGATGTTTGCATAGCTGAACTTGTCCTCAATGGAACGAACCCACTCTTCGACCCCCGTGATATCTGAAACATCCCCATTGAAATAGGGTGGTCTAACTTTATGAAATTTCTCCCACCTGGCTTCCCTATACATCAGCTGGACTGGCTGAACTGGATGGATTAGTATAGGGTGATTGTTTCCATTTTCATTCATGGGGTCTGGCCGCACATTCCGGTACAGTCCCATGAATCTTTCCA
This sequence comes from Begonia loranthoides, assembly GCA_022433065.1. Classification (NCBI taxonomy): domain Eukaryota; kingdom Viridiplantae; phylum Streptophyta; class Magnoliopsida; order Cucurbitales; family Begoniaceae; genus Begonia; species Begonia loranthoides. Next base: position 12,451,513 of record CM039480.1, on the reverse strand, counting down.
TGAAGCAGAAGTGTTGCTCCATGAACTGAGTCTGTCGCTCCATTTGCTAGGATTGCTGTTCTACCATAGCTGCAATATGTTCAAGAACCTCATTTCGGCCAGGATCTCCCTACCGTTCAGGCGCTCGGGGCCCCTGCTCATTAACAAGGACGTTTCCCCTTACTCTCCTGGCCATCGCTAGGTTCCTACGAGTCCAAGTCACAAGGTACTGGTATAAACCTTTAAGAGGATTTATCTAAGAAAAGCATTTTTTAAACAATCTATACGGTCACAACTACTTCTACTTCTAATATCACACTTAACCTCCATACATTCCTACAGTATGAACATGAACATTTTAATAATTTAAGAGGAAACCTTACAGTTAGAGGGGCCTTACCCATCGAGTCTAGGCTATCACCAGAGAGATGTACAGAGTAGACTTGGCTCTACTACCAACTGTAACGACCCGAACTTTTTATCCTTCTATTAAATTTTAAGGAAAAGCGAGTTAAAATTTTCAAAACTTTCACTTTCGAAAACCTTTATTTAAATCTGTTTTCAATCAGAGTGCCTTTTTTTAATCCAAATCGTTACTACACTTCCTCAAACTCATTTAAATCATAAAAGATTGAATCCTTGATTCAATTTGGAAAGTCTAGCGGAAACGTTACAAACTAGCGGAAACAGATTTGAAAACCATTTAATTAAGACATAATTTTAGACGAAATCAAATCAACATTTTTAAGTTCTAGGGTTAATCTGTTACGAGTTCAAAACATACAAACTAAAGTCATAGTTAATATTTTACAAAACATGTTTATGATTTAACCCTTACAAAATGTTCTTCTTCTTTCTTTAAGCCATTTGTCTACTTCGGCCTAGTCTTTGCTGGATAGTCCGCAGGCTCCATGGGGAGGGCCTCCTCCTCGGCTCCTGGTATCACCATTTCATTACCTACACCACAAGTAAGGATGTGAGCCAATGGCCCAGTAAATAAAATGGGGGAAAGAAATACTTATGCTAATGCCGCTCTTTAGGTTCCTTTGGACTGGGTGTAACGACCCAGATTTTCGTAAATCCTTGAAAATGCATGAAAATTTGAAATTTCTTTTTGAAACCAAATCAGAGAGTGCCTAAGTCCGTATCGCTACCAACCATTTGTCAAACTCGTTATAAAACCCCATTAATTAAACTTATGCGAAAGTGTTATAAAACAAAGTCTTTTATTGAAAACGTTTGTGGAAGCGTAAATAACAAATTTAAAGAAGAAATGCTAAACCATTGAAGTACCACTTCTAAATTTACTACTTGATTATTACAACATTTAAAACTTAACTTAATTAAAACAGTTTCTTTTTTTTCAAAACCATGCATGAAAACTATTTTCGTATTCTTTAAAAACCATGATGCATGATACTCGTGAATACATACACTCTCTATCACATAATTAAGGGAACCAAATAAGACACCCAATATATAATTCACAGAACTTGCTTGATAAAATGATAATCATGCTAATTAAAATAGTAGACATGCTATTAAAGCGGTAGATATGCTATTAAAACTATAGATAGCTAGTAAAGCTATAGTCATGCTTGTAAAGCTATAGACATACTATTAAAACGATAGACATGCTCCATATCTAATAAAGCGATAAACAAATCAATGTGCATATCATATTCTTGCGATGTAGGGCCCCAAAGACCAAAGCACACACATATCACTTACCTTGATTGCTTAAAGCATTTAGCTCTTAATCGTTATCCTTTATTCCTTTTTAGTACCTTCACAATTAAAAATATTCAATCATTATGTATCACCCATTATGAACCCCAACTTTGATACTGTTATTCCTCATTTGTTCCATATAGTATACTATAATCCAAATGTACAGAATAACAATTCTCATTATTTATAACTTAACAGGCAATAAGGGAGCATTAATCCAATGACAAAGCACTTATCTAACATGCAAAACACTTAACTTTAATCTCACAGTGCATGAAATTAATCCAATAGACATGCCTAATATCTCCATTTCATAAGGCCAATAAATAGCAAGCCGCAAAGCACATATTCAAAGCATTCATCACAAAACCAAACGACAGTAACCAATGGAAAGCATTATCCAAACGTATAATTTCTCAAGGTAATAATCACAATCCCATTCTGACGACAGGTAAACCAATACGTTCCAAAATGTCAAAGCTAATTATAAAAGTAAACTAATTCAGCAGCATAATTCTAAAATACCAATTTCTCTCTCTAACAACAATTCTTCAAGACTGTGATATATTATATTAAACAGATTCAACCCTAACATATTCAAACAATCAGCAAGGCTATCAATAGGAAGCATCATCCAACATAATTCGTCCATTAATAGAGCATGAGCATCCATAAAAATCCAAAATAAAAGTTAAGGAATTCACTTGCTAGAGAACGCCCAGAGAAAATAGTGAACCTTCTTCACTTTGTCTCAGTCAATCAATCCCTCTCTCACAAGTTCTATAATACCCCAATTTTTTATATCGAAATTTAATAAGGATAATCAAAAGGTAATTGGGAATGTTGGAGTAATTGGATAATTATCGAGGTATTACCAAGAACGTACTCATTAGATTATATATGGAAGTTAATGTAATCAAAATAAAATAAATATAACTTAAATTATTATATATGTGATTAAGTGGGATTAATAATGTAAGGGGATTTAATTAATTAGATTAATTGGATTAAAGAGGAGTAAAAGAGTTTATGGGAAACATGAACCGGTTCAACAGAATCGGTTCACACCATTTACTGGTGGTTCAGGATTTAAGGAGGGGGGAAGGGGAATTTGGCCTTTGGCCATTCCTGCGATAGAGAACCGAGAGAAGAGAGAGAGGGCGACAACAAGGGAGAAGCCGGGAGGGCTCGCGGGTGGTTTCCTCGCGACGGTGAGGTGCAGTCCGACGAGGGGCAAGCAGCGGCGTGCTAGGATGACACTGTTCGGCGGCGTGTGCAACGTCTAGGTGAACAGACTGGCGATGACGAAGGGCAGCGAGCGACGAGGAGGATGGGCGTGATTTTCGGCAACGGGTCGAGGTAAGTCTATGGCTTATGTTCTTCCCCTTGGCATGCTATCGTTCTGGCGTTTAGGCATCGGAAGGCGATGGTGGAGGGATGGCCTCAGACAGCGTCGGGAGGCAGGGGAACTGGCAGTTCAAGCTAGACTGGCCGAAGGCCGTGGTCCAGCTTGTGGTTCGATTTTCTTCCCTAGTCCTTGTTCTGTAGAAAGTCGACAGAGGAGACATCGTAGACCTTGTAGCTATGGTTGTGATAGGGATAGGTTATGGAGTGCCTCTCTAGAAGACGTAGAGGTCGGCAGAGGTAGGGTTGGGTACCCTTTAGAAGACGTAGAAATGCAATGGAAGAAGGAGTTATTTGGCAGAGTGCTTCGAGTGGCTGGGCAGAGAGTGGAATTTGCTCTCTAAAGGTTGAGCTGAGGAAGGAGGAAGGTCAATCTCTGTTGTGTTAGTCTTTGGTTGATTTAAGTGCTGGAAAATGTATTTCCCTGTTATTGGTTGGTTGGGGTGTTCTGTTAAGTGTATTGGCTTCTTGTTTTGTTATTGTCAACACTGAGGGGATTAAATTTATGATATGAAAATCAGTTTTAGTGCTAGTGGCTGGGGATAAGTTATAAACATGTCTGGTGTTGGTTGTTAAAAAGCTATTGTGTGATAGTATGGAAGGTTTTATGCCTTGATAAGATTAGGAAATATTAATATTGATATTAATTGTGAAGGTATTAAATAGAGGAAGAAGAACAACGATGTAATGCTAATGTGCGTTAAGCTTTGAGGTAAGGAAATAGGGGTGTCTTGGCCATTTGGAGGCCCCACACCACAAGTAGGTGTGCATGAGTAGTGTTAGTTTCCCTTGGATGATTTTCTATTGTTGTTTCTCTTATCGATGCTCTGTAGTATTTCCTTGGATGCTTTAGTGATGCTATTTCCTTTGATTAATTCCCTGTTCATTGTTCTTTTCCATTGGTAATATAGATTTCCTTACTATTAATGGGTTGTTATTGACAGCTGTGATGAATGTTTAAAGTAAATGTGACGAAAGTGTTAATGAGGAGAAGTATGAATGAGCTACGGAGAGTACCTTTACTATTCTGTTCTTGTTATTTCCTTAATGTCCCGTATAAATTATGTGTTGGGTAAACTGTCATTTTATCATGCATGTATATTATTCTGTTATGTATATCCTTGTCTGTTTAATTGCTAATAACACTTGAGTATGTTAATCAATTTAGTTTAACCAATCAATTAGTTATCCAAAGCATGTAAACTAATTAATCGACATTTATAATCTTCCGAGCATGTTAATAAATTAGAATAACTAAATAGAGAATCATAATTGAAATCTCTCTTTGAGCATGTTTAATTAACTTAAGTATGTGTTTAATTAATTAACGAAATTGTAATCCTTTCTTTAGGCATGAAACTAATTAGATCACTAATTACTAAGTGCCTAATTAACTAAGTGATTCCTCCTTTAACTAGTCTAACTAATTAACTAACTAATCAAAAGTCCTTAAGCATGTTAATTTATTAGAGTAATTCATTAAACTTGAGCATGTTAACTAGTTGATTAATTAATCAACAAATAGTTGTTCAATTAATAGGTGTTAATCACTTCCTTGAATTAATTAGGACAACACCCAATTAGATAGTTAAGCATGTTTTAACTAACTAGAATCATATTAACATGTTAATTAATTAGGTATGTTAATTATAAGCCTGATAATTAAGTAACTAATTAACGATAACTAAAACATGCTAGATAAATAATAATCGTAGTATGTAATTAGCACATTTATCTAATTAGCATGCTTAAATGAATTAGTAGCATGTTAATTGATTAAGATAATATAAACATGTTGATTTACTTAACTAGAGTAATTACCTAAAGTAATCAACTAGACTTGAGTGTGTTAAATAATTTGAATAATTAATTAACTAGATGTATGTTAATCCATTTGAATAACTAAACTAATTAGAAGTATAGTTGAAATCTTTCCTTGAGCATGTAAACTATCTAGTCGAGTGTGTTTAAGTTGCATGATTCTGTCTTGATGCATGACAATTAATTAGAGCTAACTTACTAGAATGATTAAGTAAACAAGCATGTTAATTAACCAGCTTAACCAGAATAATTTGCATGTAATTAGTATGTTTAATTATCATGTCTAATTAACTAACTAGAATAAAAGCATCTGGGATGAAGTCTTTAATTGAAGCATGTTAATTAACAAGTCGTGTAATTGGTAGTTAATACTTGAGCATGTAAATGGACTAGGAAATTAATTAAGATATCCAATTAGGATAATAAACATAATTGATCTTTGAGCATGCAAATTAATGAATTAGGGTAATAATGGTACCCTCTTGAGCATGTAATTAATTAAGATAATCAACTAAATTATTAATGATGACATGTTTTAATTAATTAGAATAAAAGAGTGCGTAATCAACTAGAATAAGAGTTTCCAATTTACAAGCATGTTTCCGTTATTTGTTGTCTATGCATGTTTCTTGTTGTTTATACATGTCTCTATTTCTAATTGCCTAAGCATGTGAGTTTAAATAAATTACTTGCATGTTTACTGTACCATCCCTTTATTTGTATGCATTCACTGTTCCAATTCATTATTGTACTTGTTTTCTGTTGTGCGCGGTTATTTTCTTTTATTATATGTTTTACTTTCGTCTATGCACAATTTCAATTATAGTTACTTTAAATGCAATGTGCACTTCAATTATTATGAATGTTATGTTATAATGCATCATGCATCATGATAGGTTGAGAATGTATGGTCATGCATCATGTTAATAGAAATCATAAGAAGTGCAACCTTGGTGGTGGTACGCAAGTATACATAAGTGAGATAAAATGTTAAAAAAAAGAATAAAAGAGAATTGGGAGTGGATGGATAGTGGATTTAGTCTGCAACTAGGCGGAGCCCCTCCCTGATAGGGTACGGGAGTTCTAGCTTGCAAGAAAAAGGTTAGATCCGATTACTATGTCATTGCACGAAGAAAACCTTCCAATTCCATCTCGAGATACAAGTAAGGAATAAATGGATTACAGTAAGAGTAAAGTAATTAATAAACGAATGACTTAATGAAAGAATTGGTTTGGGTGGCCCCCATTCCAAGATGGACTAAAGAGTGGCATTCATTTTGCATTAAACCATTTTCCTTACTGAGCCATTAGGCTCACGTATTACTTGTGGTGTAGATACAAACGATGAACAGATAATAAAGCAGAGATGAAGGATTCGAGCGAGGGAGCTCGTGGCTGGTCAGGCATAAAGAGGGTAAAAGAGAATTAGTTTTAATTAAATTAAAGTTTTCTAAATTTGTAATTAAATGTTTAGCTTATTTCATTAAAATATTTACGCTTCCGCAAACATTTTAAATACAAGATTTTGTATAACGCTTCTACATTTCATTAATGGGTTTTCATAATGAGTTTAAAGAGGGTTAGTAGCGATCCGGTTTTAGCGTCGCACTCTGATTTCGTTTTATAAAGGAGTCTTTTTAAAATTTTTAATTTCTCACATTTTCAAGGAATTAAGAAAATCCGGGTCATTACAAGTTCTCAGGCTCGTTAATAGGGGGTGTCACCCATGCCTGCCACCAACTCCCATCATATTGTCTCCCATGCGTGCCCTTGAGCCATACCCTGTCTCCCTCTCCATTTTCTCTAGAAATGCACGTGAGACAAGGGCCGAGTAAATTTGGGAAAACCTAATCCATGTGTATTAAAAACATTTCAAACATATTTCGATCGAGTTTCTCGACCGAAACCCACGACTGCAAGGCGATCAAAACTTAAAAAATACACCCTACCACACATTTCGGTCAAGTTCCTCAACCAAAGCATGCGACCACGCATTGACCGAAAAGTCCAAATTATAACCTAGAATGCATTTTGGACGAGTACCTCGACTGCGATGCGACCAAAAACTCAAAATGCAATATGTATTACATTTGGACGAGCATCTCGACTACGCCTTCGACCACGATGCGACCGAAAACTCAAACTGTATTCTGCCACATTATTCATGTGACGACCCGATTTTTTCATACCTTTTAAAAATGTGTTAAATTTAAAACTTTTTATAAAACATCTCAAATCTTTATTAAAACCTTCTTAATTAAATCAAAGTTCTTTCAAAAAGTCGGACCATCAAAACTCTTTCTTTATACTCATTATTAAAATCGTTATAAGTATTGGAAAGCTATAGTTATAAAATCATTTATCAAAATATAGCGGAAGCATAAATAACTCATTTAAGAAATACTAGACAAAGTATTACATATTAATTACAAAACACTTTCTTTTACTTTCTTTAGCCTAGCCAGCCACGAGTCCCGCACGTGTAAATCCTTCATCCCTACTTCTTGATCTGTTCATCATTTTCTTGTACATGTACCTACACCACAAGTAATACGTGAGCCTAAAGACCCAGTAAGAAATTGGGGTTATGCAGTATGCTTTATGCCTCTCTTTAGTTCTTTCTTGAATGGGTACCGCCCCAAACTAATCTTTTTTTTACTTTCGTTTTTTCATTCTTTCTTTCATAACTCATACGTCGAGCGGGAGATTAGAGGAACCCCTTTGGAGGTATAGTCCTGAGCGGATTCTAACCACCTATGGTAGCTAGTCCCATTCCCGATGAGGGAGGAAACCTGTCTAGTCTACCTGATTAGATCCGCACTACCCATCTGTCCCTTAACTCCCCTTTTTCTTTTCTTTTTTCTTTCATTATTTTCATTTATCAGTTTTCCTTTCATAATGCATGTGAGTACCTAGGTGGTACTTCCTACTTGTTTCTATTATCATTATGCATGTCGATACAGTATAAAATAACGATAACAATAATTGAATAGCGCATATAAAGGAAAGTAATGATAATTGAACAGTACATATAAATGAATGACAGTAATTAAATAGACAATTATAGCAGCAAATTGATACTGCGAATATGAATATCATACTTGAATAGTCCAAGAAAATAGCCATTTAACATGTTTCTAAAGGAAAATATACAGCGAACACAGCAGCTAATTATCATGCTTTTAAATAACGAATTAAATGACGAACGTAACAATGGACTAGCATAATTCTATTAGATAAACATTGATGTAACAATTAAGTGAAGACGTACTCGATAACTTACTACGCATTTATGGCATAAATAAATTCTAAGCATTAGGGATAGTATTCGTTAAGAGTAAAATATAGTTTAATGGCATAACTTTAAATGAGTTAATAAATTATTTCATTGTTATCATTATTAACCTAATTGATTAAACATGCTCAAATTAAGAAGTAATGACTATCGTTATTAACCTAGTTAGTTAAACATGCTCAAATTACTATCGTTATTAATCTAGTTCGTTAAACATGCTCAATATACTATCGTTATTAATCTAGTTGGTTAAACATGCTCAAATTAAAGGAGTAATGACTTCTAATTATCCAGAGATTTCAGCACTATTAATAGCAAGACAGTATTAACCCATTTGTTACAGCAAGTAAAACCATAACATGTATTCACAAAAGAGAATCATCATCAATGAGATTTATAGCTCATTCATGTTTATCATACCATAGTGAAGTCTTTAGTTCATCGTTCTACACTGTAAGGCTTAACGTTAGAGATTTTCATTCAAGCAATAAACATTTATCACTTTTCTATCAACGTAAAGCATTTTTATCATGACCCGGAGGTGGGTTGGACAGAAACATCGGGCTAAACGACCCGGTCTTCGTAGAAGACCCGGTCGCCCAGCCCAAAGCTTGTTAAATTATTGCAGAAGACTTGTATAAATACTCAAGCGCGACCCACTTGTGATGGGCCACAATCCATATAATGATTGCGAGATTAAAAATAATGCAAAAATAATAACTTAAAAATCCAAGTAGTGTGCATACAATCCAGGAAATCCAACAACCAAGTTAAATATTTTTATAGTCGTCCAAATTAAGAATAATTAGTTGTCCATTGTTACGCTTACCGATAAATAAGAGTTAAACTAGTTAACGAAGAACTAATGTAAACAAGATCTCCTTCCCACTCAAGCTTACTTAATCTTCACTTTACCTGGAGTGGTGGGAGACGTGGGGTGAGTGACTAGCTTAGTATGGAATTTATACTAAATACTTTGCATGTGTAAAACTTATTTTACATTTTCTTGAAAACCATGAATTTCAGGAAATCATGCACATTTTAATAAAACATTTAAATCCTTTTTGTCTCAAAGAAATCAAGTCCAAAGGCCTCCGACGAGATTTAAAAAAAACATGGTTGTATACATAGACAACTATAGGTGTAAATACTTTCGTCGTGTTTTATACCGAAAATCGTAGTCCGTGAAAAAGGAGGGTCACTCAAGTACTCCTCCGAACACATACACAGAAAGGTGGCCATTAACGCAAGTAACACCTCATGAGCCAGGAGGAAGAAAAATGCCACGATCTGTAGACCCGGCCCGTCTTCCGGGGTGTCATGAGCAAATTCTGTCAACGACACACCCGTGATATACACCCTGATCAGGTTTAGGGATTTGCAACCCACGGAAGCGTCAACACCTTCCCAATGTCTCCTATTTTCACACAGCGCGCAAACAAAACATCTCCACGCAGCAGGAGATATATCGGGGGTGTCCCCTTGATACTTTGACGCCGAGACCGTCTAAAGTGTCAGGAGGATTAAGCCCAAACAAGTTATAATCATCACATAAAAACATGAAATCCAATGCACAAAAGTAAACGTATAAAACTTTTGTACATATATGGTATAAAAAGCTAACGTGCTGTCGAACAGTCCCCGTCAGGTTTTTCATGTGTGGTATTCTACAAAATACGATTTTATTTTGAAAACTATGCAATGCGATGTAAGCAACTAAGTATAAAACCCCTAACTCATGGGCGGTCCTTCCTCGTATGTGAGGGAACAACTGTCTCAGGAGTCAGCTCGAAATCCTCAAACTCATCTGAGCCTACATTACGTCAAACTTAGAAAAATCTCATAAACACATTATGAGGAAAAGTGAGGGGATACAAGGTCGGGACTAAGTTCAATGTCCATCTCTATGTTACCATAGACTATAACTCAACATGCCCAATTGATCTATGAATAACCTCACAGGTATCGTCACATCCTTAATTCATAAAAATTAATCATTTCTCAACTTCACCTTAAGAGTCCACTAACAATTCCAAATAACATCCCACAAGCAACACTTTAGCAGAGTTTAACAATTCCAGTAACATCCGACAAAAATGAGTTAAGTAATTTCTACATCCCTTTCCATACAAAGCATCAACATTACTTTAAAATCCAATTATCCAAAAATCATACAGAATCAATTGTCAGCCTCAATCTCTTATCAAGCAGTGGGCATCCAAAATTCAGTTGTTGCCTTGTAATCCAGAATTCACCAATTTAAATAACAACCTGATATATTTCCCAACTTAACATAACAATAAGAAATTTATTGTGCTCAACCACTACTCTATCTCTCAACATATACCCATACAGAATACTCTTTCAATTCACAAACAGAAGCCCAAAACCGATTTGAAACAATCTCATCAAACCAAACCAACATGCCAGAAACAGACCTAGATTCCTCCATTAAAACTGCAACATAACAGTGAGTATAACTCCCTACAATTTCCTTCAGCATAATCCAAAATAAAACAGAGACATGTTATAGGCATTTTCCATCCAGAACAAAACTAAATTTTATCAATCTTGAAACGGAAGTACAACACAGCAACAACATCACACAGAATCATAACATTGAAATTATTCAGTGCAAAACAGTAGGGAAATCGAAACAGAAATCCCATTCGGCAGAACAACCACACTGAAATCAACATAATTCGACCAGAACGAAGACAAACAAAATCACAGCATAGTGTTCAACATTTCCTTACCAAAATCAGAGGAACGGCAAAATGAAGCTCGGCGGTTCGGTTAATCGTCGTCCAGACAGCTCGAAGAACCCGAGCTTCCGTCGCACCCGCTTTCCCGTGCGAATCGTCCTCCGACGAACGAAAAGCTGGAGCGGACAGCAGCCCTCGTCGGAATCGTCGGTTCGCTTCAGTCGGACGTCATCGCCGAAGATCGTCTCCCCCGCGATTCGCGTCTGGCAGCTGGCGACTCCTCTCCATCCTTCGAAGGAAGCAGGGGAAAACTGTTGCGTACTCTTCCCTCCCCTTTGTTTTTTCTAACACTGTAGACGCGGGCCTGTTTCTTCTCTTTCCTATTCATTTCCCTTTATTTTAATATTTCTTTTAATCTCTTTCTCTCTTATTTAATTAATTCTTTAATCCTTTTATCTTCTTATATTCAAGTCATATTTTACTATCCATAATTTACTTATCATAAGTTAATTAATTCATCTCCAACTTCCGACTTATTCTGAACATCAGCCAATAATATTTACCAATCCAATTAACTTTTTAACTCAGTATCTTAAATAAATTTTCGTTCAGAAATTTCTCATTTCCACCCATTTGGCTAATTGACCAAAACTTCTCACGTGGTTGATACGCTATAATTCAGGTCAACTTTTCAACGTTATAGCCGATTTTAACTTGAAAAATTCACACGTGAAATTTATTCTCTTGAAAATTCTCGGGTTTTACAATTTCAATGCAATAAAGAATTTTACAGGAAATTAATAGCAACAAAATTAACACCACTCACGCACACTACTTGTGGCTAGAGCCTCCACAGGCCAAGACTCTACCCAATCCTTACCCTTGTTGAAGAAATTTCTTACGAACAGCAAAGGTAGCAGCACCTAGCTTATTCCTTAGCTTAAGAGCTTCACATCCACACTTCACTCAACTTAGCACTTAGAAGAAATCCCACAAACTCACACAATTCTCCAGAACACTCACAAGCTCACAAGGGACTCCTCTCTCTCATGTTCACAGGAAGGTTTCTCTCTCTCATGCATGGGACTCTCTCTCATGCAGGTGAAGACTGGACTTGATGAATGCAAAGAGGGATGGCTTAAATCATAAGCCATACCTAGACAAAGGCAAACGTACACCAATCGGAGAGGGAGAGGCGTGTGTCGATATGGTGGTCCAGGCATAGGAGAGTCGACTCCATGTCTCCTAAGTGCATAATAAATGGCAAAACGACAAGAAGCCCTATTCTTATATCCCTAATTTTTCGCAGGTCTGGAACATTTTGAACGAAAGGAATTGTCCAGGCCTTCTCCGCGTGCATCTGAAAACACCAGTCTTTCTAACAGAGTCGCATTTTCGGACGAAGGATGGGGTCCTAGCCTTCATCCGCGTTCATCCAAATCTGCCATTCAGCCAAAGGAAGATGTCTAAATCAAGCATCTGCATGTGTCTGAAACTGTCCAAAAATTGGACAGATTCAAAATCACAGCGTCCGCATGTATTTGCATTTGTCCGCATGCGTCCAAAAAGTTGAGTTAGAGATAGGGGATGAATTAGGACTCGAGGGATATGTCTTGCATCGTCCCAAAACGTTGGGACGACATTCCATGCGTTTCCGGACGACATTCCTCATCCCTTTGTCATCCACTTGCGTCCTAATTCGTCAATTCCAAATTTTCCTCACATTTTTATCCCATAAATACACGTTACAATTTAACACGTATCGATATGCAATGTAATATATTAAATATCTCAAAAATTGATTACATCGCGTATACAGGAAAAACGTTATCGGGGTATTACATACCTCCCTCCTTATACAAATTTCGTCCTCAAAATTTGCTTAGCGAATTACCCTCCCTTAACTTAACAAATGCTAAACCATGCATCCAATCCCTTCTTTAGCTAATCCATTTGATGACATAGTTTCCTTGTTTTCGACTTCATTTTGTCAAGAACAACTATTCCCTTTTTCTAACAGTTTGTCCAACTACTGCTATTCGATTAGCTTGACTACATCCAAACGCATCTCTTTGCACCAAAAAGTCGATCAAACCTTCGAAATCAATCTTTGATTGCATTATTTCTGTATCATTTCTAATAGAAAACACATCTATCACGACCATTCTTGTGCTTTAGTTCAGTAAACACTGCATCGTTGCCACTTAACTCTCGAATCTGCAGTATTTTCTCCTTAATTTGATGTGCCACATCAAATTGTGTCACTGCTTCCATGTCATTCAACACCAAGGAAGAGTCTCTTCAATCTTCTTACCGCTAGTTGACTAACTACCTGACGTTGAACTTGCATCTCCTTTACGGTTCTTGCCCTCTGATCTTTTGCACTTAATGACTTGAGACCTAGCACATGTAACTTTTCTCTCTCACTCCAGGACTTCAGCATGCTCATACGTGATCTCCACCATCCAATTCGTCCTTCCAAGCTTGTAAGATTACACTGCTCCATGGCTGAGTTGGACGCTATCATACTCCCATCAACCTATTATCCATTCAGCCTCTTAGATCCTTGTTCCATCTTGCTTCCCTTTCTGTATTTGTACCCATTTCTTTTCTGTTTCAGTTTTCGTTTTCGTATATGTTCTCATTTCCGTTTTTGTTTCCTTATCCGTATCCATTTTTGTTTCGGTTTCCATTTTCGTATATGTTCCCGTATCCGTGCCCATTTTCGTTTTCGTTTTCGTTTTCGTTTCCATTTTCGTTTCCGTATTCGTATCTATATCCCAAATATTTTCCCCATAAATACACGTCACCATTTAACACGTATCAAAACACAATGTAATATATTAATTATCCCAAAAATTGATTACATCACGTATACGGGGAAAACCTTATCGGGGTATTACAATTTTGGTTAAGTTACTCAACCACGGAGTCAACAGCAGCCTCAACCAAAACCTTCCTGGACACGTTTTCTCCTATTTTTCATCCTTAAGTCAACAACCCAATATATTACCACACTAATTGACCTTAATTATCTTCCAATAAATCTCCTAAATCATAATCTACAGATTATTTCCTCGATAATTCTCGATAATTATCCAAGTAGTCCGAATACCCCCAATAAATTCCCAATTATCCCTATTAAATTCCGTTTACAGAAAATCGGGGTATTACAGCCATAGTCAAGAAAATGGTGACGCCCCAGAAAAGTAAAAAAGAGAAGGGTGTTGCCCAAAGAATTCATCATTACAAAAGGTTTGGTTGGTACCCGTAAACCAATCAAGTAAAGGATCTCCAAGTGGAACCTTGGAGCGAAGACGTAGACAGGATTTGCCGAACCACGTGAACAAATTGGTTTGCACATTCTCTTACCCTATCTCCTTTATTATTGTTGTGAATTGTTTATTTGTATGCAATAAATCACGTAGGGTTTAGAGAAACGAATATCTCACGAAAACGTTAGAGCACCTAATCCCCCCCCCCCCCAATACCCCTATAGGCGCATATTGATCTTTTACTTATTACATGTTATTTTTATATTGATTAAATAATTTTGTTATTTATACGGCTAACTATCGTCTAATTCTATCATATTGTAACATTACAAAAATAAATATTTATTATAGTTTTAATAACTAAAATTTAAAAATATACATATATAACATATTTATGTAAAATAATTTTATTTATGTATGCTGGGCTCATTATGTAATATCTTGCCCCTTTTTGGCCCAATTAAAAAAAAGATTTATTTTAAGGAAAACATTTTTGGAAAACGCCTTCCCCAATCAACAGATTTCCTGGGATTGGAAAGGAATTCCTCCCAAATCTCCTCTCCCTCCCAGTATTTCTAAAAAAGTGTAGCCCTCCATCTTCGCATACCTCTCTCCCTCACGGTGAAAACCTTCTCAAGGAGAGTTGTCTACCGGTTGTTGTGAGTAAGAAAAATTGGAGCTTTATGGTGAGAAATCGTCGTCTTCGGTAAGTGATTCTTTTCTTTGGCTTGTTTTTTATTCACTAGTTGAAGTGATGAAGTTTACTTGCAATCCACTGTAAGGATTTTGTGCAAATTTGGTGGGTTGGACGTTGGATTTTACGGGCAAGGCAGAGCTTCTTCAATAGGGGATTTTCTTTGGCAGAGGTATACGAAGATTGAATTTTTTTAATTCTCTGTTGAATTGAAATATGGTTTGGAGAATCTGAATTTTCTAAATTGGTTTGGATTTTGGATTTATGGATTTTGGTTGGGATTGCTAATGGTTGTTTAACTTGACGAGTTGCGATGAAGGAATCACTCGAACTTCGTCTACGATGAACCATCGTGATGTAGCTTAATAGAGGTAGAGCTACAGTGCGAAATGTCTCTGGCTTCGGTTAGTGGATGATTGCCCTAGATAAGAAGTCTCAGCCAGGAAAGAATTTGTCCACGACGATGGACGAAATCATTTACATCATGAATGCTCCAAAGGCGTTCACGAACTATTCGCATTCAGGCCATGAAACCAGATTTCTGGAGCAAGACGAGGAAGAAGTCTTGGGCCAAACTGGTTTTGCAATCTTGGGCCCAGACTAGGCCGTCAGATTTGGACCACAATGCAAAACCGAATTTGGGCATGTATTGGATTTATTTTTGGGTCAGAATTTGGGTATTCTTTTACCCAGTTATATTGGATTAATTTCTAATAAATGTTGGGGTTTTTTTAAGGTGTAAAAATTTGATCTAAAATCAATGCCTTAACTTTTGAATAGGTACTCAATTATTAAATTAAAAGCTTGTGGACTGCTGAATTTAGGCTATTTGAATTATTGAGATTTGGTCGATGTAAGCTCGCTTCGAGGTAGGGATTATTTATGCACTGCCTTTGCATACTTTTTATAAAATAATTATTTTGAGAAGAGTCTCATATTAAAACGACGCATCAATTTTTATGACCATTGGATTTTTTATATTATATTTTATTTTCACTATTCACGTTTCATTTAAGTATGCCTATAAATACTTGTTGATCAACTTGGTCGTGTACCCGATTTGGGGTCTAATTTGTTTTCACATATTCTATTGTGCAAAATGTATTTGTTTGTTATTGAATTGGGTAACAGGAGATTTTTCAAATGTCATTGAGTTCAAATCCCTAAAGTACAAATAGGTAATAGAACAATTGTATGTGTCGTGTCCTTGGGTTGCGAATTCCTAAACCTGATCAGGGTATTATTTGGCTTTTGCATTCGCCGAACATCGCCTTTATTCTGTTATATGCCTATGGCATGGTGTGCTTGAAGTCCATGAATGGCTCCATTTTCACTGTGATATTTAATTTGTACAACAAGGGCTTATTTTAATTATGTACTACATACTAGTGGGTGATTTAACACACATGTCCTTTTGTACATCTTTTTCTGAAAGGAATTTATAAAACATGAGTTTTAAATTCATGCATGCTTAATACATCCTTTTCATTAAATTTTTCTTTAAAAACACATCCCTATTGAGTTTAGTCAATTCACCCCAATGACACATTTCAGGATTTAATCAACCAGATTCTCAGATATCGAGTCAGGATTTGACCAGCCGAGTTTATTTAATTCTCGTAGTTTTAAAAATTCTCTTTGAGAGTCATTTTTGTGAGGTATTCATTTTATTGGATGACTGTAATCTTATTTTTAGTTTTTGCACAGTTTTTTCTTTTTGGATTATATTACTTGCTATCTGATATCAGTTGTTGGATCTGTTATGCCCTTATTCGTTGGGCCCTGGCTATTAATTAATATTTTAAGTCTTCCGATGTTAATTAATAAAATTTAAGAGAAAAGGGTCGGACAATTCAATTCTTTGGGTTAGGTCATTCCCCATTTTGTCTCGAGTCCCTTTTGGGTCGTGATAGAATTTTGGTATCAAAGCCATGTTCCATACTGAAAAGTGATATCAATAAAATAGATAGTATAGTAATATACAAAGATTTACAAATATTGTGCCTAAGAACACAATACAAAAATTACTTTGCATTAAGGTGTTGTTAGAAAGACGTCTTGAAGTTGTTCGCTTATGGATGAAGGCATTTCTCTAATTGGGCGTGGATAATTTTGAGTGGTTTGGATTTAGTTCGAGGTGATAAGGAGTACATTTTGTAAGTGATTAGAAACAACTTTTGAAAAATATGAGTATGTGAACTCTTCTGGGTTATATAAGTGGCTTGTGAAATTTAAACTTAAGAAATCTATTATAGAAAGAAATCCAACGCTTCAATTTCCTTCCAAAATCCAATGTTTACTCTTTCATATTTGGAATTTGTTAGTCTAAGTTCGAACCTTGTGTTTAAAGACTCTGATTCGAAAACTGTTGGTAAAGACTTCTAATTAGTCTTTCTATTGTACAATTCGGCACTAGTGTAAGTTGCTGCGTATGCAGTTGGAAATATTTGGACCAAATATTAGAGTTGTTTAAGTGGATCGATGACTTCAATAGAGAGTTCTCTAATAGTGGCTTATATTGTAATCCCTTATGATAAAATTATAAAACATTTAAAGTTTAGTGTTTGTGAGTGGAGATTACCCAATGAGTGTTGAAAATTGGTTATGGGTGATGCAAAATAATGTGACCGCTATCAAAGTCCCAATAAAGTATTGGGTTGGGTTTACAATCTTTTATTTTGATAAAAGGGCTGATGTATGGTGGAAGTCTCTTAAATTGGATTAACCATTAGATTTGATGACATGGATTCAGTTTGAGACAATGTTTAGAAATAACTATTGAAACGCTAGTAATTGCTAGCATATGATCAGTGTTCATAATGATTTAGAATATGAGAGTGTGACCGTAGAGAAGATAGAAAATTCTCTAATTTTTAGTTCTCCCCTGAATAAGAAATATGAAATGTGTCTTGTTTGTTTGATCTACTGGCCTTATAGTTATACCTATGGATCAGTTTGATGTAATCCTAGATATGGATTGATTGAACTTATACAAAGCTAAAAATTGACTGTTATCAGAAAAATATTACCTTTACATAGGATGACGAAAAGATCCTAGTACATCCAAGTAATTATTGTATGCTTCCTATTGCTCCTATTTTGCCAGCCTGTTTGGGTGGTCGGAGGAGATTGGAGTCTTACGAGAGTATTTTTGTTATTAGCAGTGACCTTGTTACGCTCAGGCGAGACTCTGATTTGTCAGTGGATTGTGATTACCCTGATATTTTTCTTGACGATCTGTCTGGGTTGCCACCCCACCGTGATATTGATTTTCGCATTGATTTGATGCCCGACACTACTTCAATTTTGATTTCTTCGTATCACATGGCTCTTGTAGAATGAATTGAGAACCCAGTTGAATGATCTGCTGAAAAAGGTTTAATTTAAGATAGTGTTTCATCATGGGATGTGCCCATTTTTTCTGTAAAGACATAGGATGGTTTGCTTCGTCTATGCATTGATTATAAAAAAATAAATAAATTAAATTAAATAATGCACTATCAAGAACAAATATCTGTTATCAAGGATTGATGACTTATTTGATCAGTTTCGAGGATATATGTACTTCTTGAAGATCAATTTGATATTGGTTATTATCAATTGAAAATATGTTCAAAAGATTTTTTGAAAACATCTTTTCGGATTCGTTAAGGACATTTTGGATTTATGGTGCATCTATTTATCTGACTAATGCACCAACTACTTTTATGAATATCATGAATCGGGTCTTTCAATCATATCTTGACCATTTTGTTGTGGTCTTCATTAATGATGTCCTACTATATATCAAGACTCTAAATGAACTTATGGAACATTTGAGAATTTTTCTACTGACACTAAAGAAGTATTGGTTATATGCAAAACGTGAAAAATACAACTTTTAGATGGCTGAAATGAAATTTCTTAGCATTATTGTTTCTTAAAATGACATTTCAGTTGATTCAGCTAAGATTGAAATCGTGTTCGATTGGAAGCCACCCAAAAATGTCATTGGGTGCATAACTTCTTGGATTTGGTTGGTTATTATCGTCAATTTGTGCAGAATTTTTCTTTTGTTGTTATGTCGTTAATGTTGTTGACCAGTAATGATGTGAAATTTATTTGGAATGAAAAGTGTCGGACCACTTTTGATGCATTCGAGCAAAGTGTGACTACTGCTCGGTTTTAGCAGTACCTGATAAGTGTTTGTCTTATGTTGTTTATACTGATGCATCAAGAGTTGGTTTTGGTCGTGTCTTGATGCAACAAAATAAAGTTATAGCTTATGCATTCTAACAGTTAAAGAAGTGTGAATGGAATTACCCTACTCATGATTTAGAGCTTGCAACCAATTATTTTTGCCTTAAAGATTTGGCAGAGTTATTTGTATGATGCTAAATTTGAGGTATTTTTGGATCACAAAAGTTTAAAGTATCTTTTCTTGCAATGTGATTTAAATTTTTGACAACGTCGTTGGTTGAGTATATGGAGAATTATGATTTTACTCTAAAATATCATCCTTGTAAGGCTAATGTTGTTACAGATGTCTTGAGTCGTTATCTCCAAGGATCTCTTTCTTTTCTTGTTTTAGATTATTGGAAGAGATGTCTTATTATTGGAGATTTCGAGACTTGTAAAGTTTGACAATGTGTTGAAAGAAAGATTCGAGATTATTCAAGCTGGTGAACAGTTTAACGGTTGGGAGATTAGTTCTGATGGACTCATATTTTTTAAGAATTGAGTTGTTGTCTCTAGTGATTTGGATTTGAGGCTGCCAGTCTTGCAAAGGGCCATAAGACCAGATTTACTATTCCTCCTAACAGTACAAAAATGTATCATGATCTGATGCATTAGTATTTATGAGTTGGAACGAAAATGAGACATTAGTAACTATGTATATTTCAAGGTGTTTGACTTGTTAACAGATTAAGGTTGGACATCAGAAGCATGCTTGATTGTTGTAGCGTTTGACTATCCCTGAATGGAAATGAGATAAAATTTACCATGGATTTCATGACCAGTTTGCCTAGGACGTTGCAGAAATTTGATGTTCTATGGGTGATTGTTGATAGATTTATGAAGTCCTCACATCTTATCCCCATCAAAATGGATTTCTCTTTAACGAAGTTAAGTCAATTGTAAATTGAGGGCATCATTCATCTTCACGGTGTTTCCTCGAGTATTGTTTATGTTTGAGATCCAAGATTTACGTCGAAATTTTGGAGATACCTTCAGAAAGCTTTGGATACAGAGCTTAACTTGAGTACAACACATCATCATCAGGCAGATGGTCAGTCTAAGCATACTATTCAGATTCTCAAGGATATGTTGAGATCTTATATTCTAGATTTTAGAGATAGTTGGGTGAATCGCATGTCCTTAGTGGAGTTTTTTTATATCAACAGCTATCAAAACAATAATGGTGTTTCACCATGTGAAGCTTTATAAGGAAGACTTTGTAGATCACCTTTATGTTAGTCTGAGACATAGGAGCGTATCACTCTCGAGTCTGATTTGATTCAAGAGACAACTAAGAAAGTTTAAGTGATTAAAGAGTGACTGGGTACAGTTCATAGTCCACAGATGCATTATGTAGACCTCCGGAGGAGGAAAGTTGAGTTTGAAACCAATGATTTTGTGTAACGACCTGACTTTTCATAATCCTTTAAAAATACATGGAATTTAAAACTTTTATAAAACTACAGAAATCTCTTTTAAAATAATATCAGAGTGCCTAAAGTCGGACCGTTAAAACTGTTTTCATTATACTCATTATGGAAATTACAAATAGCGGAAGCAGTTGTAAAATCTTTTATGAAAACATAGTGGAAGCGAAATCAATAAGAAATACTAAACTGAGCATTACACATTAATTACAAACCATTTTATCTTTACAAGCCATTTTATCTTAGCCGGGCCAGTCACGAGTCTCGCGCGTTCAAATCCTTCATACCTGCTTTTGATCTGTTCACCATTTTCTCGTATAAGTATCTACACCTACACCATAAGTAAACTGTAAGCTCAAAGGCTTAGTAAGGAAAAGGGTTTATGCAATGCAATATGATATGCCTCTCTTTAGTTCATTTGGAATGGGGGCCACCCAAACCAATCTTTTCCTTACATTCATTCGTTCATTCTTTACTCGTGCTTTCGAGTTGGAGATTGGAGGATTTCCTTTGAGATGGAATAGTTTGATCGGCTTCTAACCTCCTGTGTGCAAATTAGTCCCTTTCCCAACAAGGTAAGGGCTTGGTCTAGCTGCCAGACTAGATCTGAACTACCCATCCGCCCCCCAACTCTCTTTTCTTCATTTTCTTCATTTTCTTAACATTTTTCCTCACATAATGCATGTGAGTACCACCCGGTGGCACTCCCTACTTGATTTCTATTAGCATGATGCATGATGACACATTCTGTAACATCCCATATTTTTAAAATGTGTAAAATTCAAAACTTTCTTTTTGTAAAACATCAGAGTCTTTTTCTTTGTAAAACTCAATCATTAAAACTCTTTACTTTCACCTTTACTCTTTACTTTCATCTTTATCATCGTTTTCTCTTTACTTTCATCTTTATCAATTTGAGCATAAATAATTAAAACATTTATATGAAATGCAGCGGAAATAAAATAAAACTTTAAAGAATAATTTACAAAACTCTTTTTCAAATACTTTACATTTACTCTTTAGCCCAGCCAACCACAAGATCCACCCGTGCAAATCCTTTATTAACTGTCTTTAACCTGCTCATCTGTTGCTTGTTCATACCTACATCACAAGACCTAAACTAATGAGCCTAATGCTCAGTAAGAGATAAAGTGAAGTGTAAATGATATGCATGATCATACGATGCAATTTAACTCAAGAGTACATACATGACAAACACCGTGGGGTCATGAGGAAGATATGGCCAAATAATTATACATATACATATCATGGTCTTCCTCACGCCGTATGTACTTTTTGTTCCGAGAACGTTGGGGATTTCAGAACTGGTAAAGGTGAACCCTAGCTTCCACGTAGCTACTGTATGGAAGTGTCACCGATCACCCGAACCCCCACACGCCTATTTACATAGATTATTATGTCATACGCTATGCACGTGAGTTCATACAATCTTATATGCAATAAATGGCTAAGAAACATATCATTAAAAGAACCTAAATCTAGTAAACACACAACATACAATCCTAATTATTGCGATGTAGGGTCCGAAGACCAAAACACAATCAATATCAACTTACCTGGCGTCAGTAACGCGTTTCTGTTTCTTGTCTCTTCTTTGTACCTTCAAAACCATAACGACTTTACATTAATAACAATCTCCTAAACCTATTAGTTACTTTCATTTCCTAACAATACAATACCAATTCCAAGACCTTTAGATATATAACGGAATAGTAAACCCACAATATAGCTCATTCCATCAATCTGTCAGGATACATTAACTTTACAAAACCGAACATGAACCATACTTTCCATAGCAGATTAGAGAACCATTTAATGCATAACATAAAAGGTAGAGTGAATACTTTATTTCCTTAAGCATTCGAGGCTTATAACAGACGTACAAGACATTACACACTTTTCTCAATTAAACAATTTCTATTAATCCTCTATTTTTGCTCAAACAACTAACATTTCACAGCCACAATAACAATCACTTGGCACATGCTATCACCCACATGTTCATGCTTCTAGTAAGAACTAATACAAGACAGTTCCTTAACTAAACAATCCAAACTTATCAACAATTCATTCTTAGTCCATTCTTAGTCATTTAGTCATACAGAAGACAATCCAACAAGTGATAGATAAGCTACTTCAATCCAAATAACAAAGCATTTAGGCACTTTCAATCAAGTAGTTATGAAGGCTATTAAGGCAGTAGTTAAATCACATAATTGAATCCCATATCCAATAAAACCATTAATCATCATCATCAAAACAGCATAACCATCATCTAAAGGAGGCACAACAACACCAACAGGATCTTTGTGATTATCAACAGAGACATCATAATGGTTCAGATTAGATTATTCAAACATTGAACATAGGCTATCAACATCTTCAATTGTTCAATATTCCATACCCATACAGACAACTAAATCCAAATAGCAGAACTTCAACATAGCAGAACATTCAACACTTCATTCACAGAAGCATGCCAAGTGAGAAAGCATTACCTGAAGGGTGCACGTCCACTCGGTTTTGCAACATCTCACAGAGTGCATCCCATACTTTATTTCCATCTCTCACACATCTTCACGGGTTACACACTTAGGATAGGAACCATCTCTCCCTTCATCTCCAGAGAGCGTTCTCGCTATTGCTTACCAAACTCACCGAACAAATCTCCGCTTGGTGCCATCCAGTTATAACCGGGGAGTCCTGACACTAAGCTGAATGAGAAGTGTACACCGATGACACAGAGAAGGTGCCATGTGGGGATCTCGTCTTATGCCAGCCAAACCAAATCACTGGACACCCAGCTCAATCGGTGGATCAATTTGAACCAGACCACATCTAGTGAACCGAATCGAAACTCTCCTGCCATCACTAATTCTTTACTGTCCGAAGCAACTCACAGCCACAATCCAGCTTTCATGTTCGTCCAAGGCAGGATACAGGGGAAGAAATCAAAAATTGACAGAACACTCACCTCGACGGAGCTTCGTCGATTCAACCCGCGAGCTCGTCGGACTCCTTCGGACGACACCACAGGCCGCAGTCAACCCAACAGCCCACCTCGTCGCCAGCCATTGATCGTCCGTCGAACGTCGCCCTGTCGCCCGAGATCGTCATCGCCCATCACTTGCGTCGCCCGATCTCCCTCCCGCTCTCTCTGCCTTCTCTCGCTCTTCCCCCTGTTTCTCTTTTCATCGGCCATTTTAATTAAATGAAACCGGTTCAGGAAGAACCGGTTTACATTATCACATAATCCATTTCCTTTTTAATGTATTTAACTCCCTCATACTCTCCCATTTTCATTTAAATCATTTTTCCATAAATAATTCCTTTAATCTTTATATAATCCCACTTTATTTAATTATCATCCCACTAATTTTTCCTAATTTATAAAATATTGATCACGTCATTAGTAATATCCTGATAACTTATCCGACTTATTTCCAGTTATTTTCTAATTTATCATTTTTAAATGTCTATATAAAAATTCGGGGTATTACACATTCTCTTAATAACATGATGCATGACATGACATTAATAATAATTGCATTACGAATATAAGGAAACTAAATGAATAGCAGAAATTGAAAAGGCGCATACAGAGAACACTTATGATATTAAATTGACAACAACAAAACACGTAAGGGAATCCAACAACGAATATTACGGAAATAAAATAGTGAATGATGAAAGGAATACAGAAATTAAACGTACATATCTGAACAATTTACAATGAATTATAGAATGCTTGAATTTATGGGACACAACAATAAATGAAACAGAAGTCGTAACATACTATGAATTAACATGCTAGTTATCCTAGTTCATTTACACGCTCATATTTAGGGTATTGACATGTGATGAATTCTAATTAGCACGGAGAGTCTTAGACTAACATCAACAGGATAATATTATCATTAACATATCAGGGAATTACCGCCACAACAACTAAGAAAATAAAAGTACAGAACGAAACCATTAATAGGAAGTTATCATCATTCATGCACTAAGCATTCATTCCTTTCAACTATTAAGCATTCATCACAGCGTCGGTCTCTATCAAAACCTCTCTCAAAGTAAAGCATTTGTAATAAAGGAAATTAAGAGAATTGTAGGAAACTAACACCGAATGAGTTAATATTAAACAATTTTAATAGTTAGCTAACATGCATGAAGATTTATAGTTAATTGACATACTTAAAGATTAAACAGGTAATATTTAACTAACATACATGAAGATTAATAGTTAATTGATATGCTTGACAATTTATTTGTAAACATGTTCGGATTGATTTACAATTTAATTGATTAGTCAAACAATCTAGTTAATTAACATACTACTAATATCATAAACATTCTAAATAGTAATTAATGATAAGTTAGTTAATTAACATGCTTGTCTAGTTAATTATTCTAGTTAGTTAATTGCTCTAATTATTTGACATGTATCAAGAAATAATCAAGTTAATTAAACATGTTCAACTAGTTAATTAACATGTTTAACTAGTTAGTTAATTAACATGTTTAAGGATTAGTTACTATTTAAACAATTAGTTAAACATACTCGAATTAGTTATTTAACGACTAGTTAATTAATTAGTTACTTAAACATGCTCACAAAAGATTACGATTATAGTGGTGATCTTAGTCAATTTACATGTTCAAGGAAGTGATTTGTCAAGCTAACACTTTTATCACCTAGTTAATTAATCTAATTAATTACCATGCTCCTGGAAGATTACAATTATCAGTTATCTTAGTTGATTAATAATAGGTAATAGTTAATGCTCTAGTTAATTAACAATTAGCATGCTCACTTCTAATTACTAGCTTAGTTCATTGTTACCACTTAGATTAAGGAGGTTAAACTCCTAATGAACACAATTACAATGTTGTAAGCAAGTAAAACGATAAAAAGAATTTACATAATAGAATCATGGAAAAGGGCAAGTAAAGCAATAATAGAATAGAATCAACTTTAATGAAATTCATTTCATAACTTAGCTAGTTCCTACTCAGCATATCATAGGGGTCTTCGTTCATCATTCCTTACCACTATAGTTATCATTCAAGCAATGCTATTCACAACCTAAGGTATTTGTACGAAACTAACAGTAGTCATCAACAAGGAACCACATATATCAACTAAGGAATAATAACAATAGATTAACCAAGGAGCTATCAACTAACAGCAGTAAAAATAAGGAAATCATAGAGCATCATCAAGGAAATAACAACTGAAAATCATCCAAGTAAACCAACACTACTCACGCACACTACTTGTGGGTAGGGCCTCCACTGGCCATATGACGACCCGATTTTTCTTTTCCTTTTAAAAATTCTCTAAAATTTGAAACTTTTGTCAACCCGCCAACATAGCGGAAGCGTAAATCATTTAAAGAAATGAAAACTAACAATTAAATATTGCATTTGAGAAATGAGAACTAAACAATTAAATACAATTTACTACCACCATTTTCTCTCTTACTCTCTTTAACCTAGCCAGCAACGAGTCTCGCGTGTGCAAATCCTTCATCCCTGCATTTTGATCTGTTTATTATTTTTGCTGCGACTCCTAATTCTATGTATTTGCGTACAAGTACCTACATCTACACCACAAGTAAGACGTGAGCCTAATGGCCCAGTAAGGAAAAAGGTTCATGTAGTATGATATGCCTCTCTTTAGTTCTTTTGGAATGGGGGCGACCCAAACCAACATTTTCATTACATTCATTCATTCTTTTGTTCTTTGCTCGTACATCGAGCGGGAGATTGAAGGACCCGTATGGGATGGTATAGTTGATCGAGCTAACCTCCTGGGTGCATACTAGGTCCTGTTCCCGTTAAGGTAAGGGTTGTTCCTAGCTGCTAGGCTAGACTCGACTACCCATTCGCCCCCAACTCCCCATTCCTTTCTTTCATTCATTTTCTTTATTTTTCCTCACTCATGCATGTGTGAGTACCCCCACCAAGATGGCACTCCCTACTTGATTTCTATTAACATGATGCATGACGATACATTCTCAACCTAACATAATCCATGATGTAGTATAACGTATCATTAAATTGAATTGAAGTGCACATAAAAAAAAAGTAATTAAATGGCAGAAATTAAAAGTGCACATTGTAGAACAATTAAATATGGAATTGGAAACAGCGAAGCACATAAGGAAACCAAACAACAGATGAACTCAATAAGGAAACACAGAATCAAACACCATATCAGAACAATATACAATGAATTGAAACAATGAAAACATGCTCGAATTGATAGAACACAATAATAATCGAAATAGAATCGAAACATACTATTAATTAACATGCTAATTATCCTAGTTGAATTCTTAGTCCATTTACATACTCCAGAAAGATAACATTTATTATTCTAATTAGTTATCCTAGTTACTTAGCATATTCAGGAAAGATTACCATTATTAGTCTAGTTAGCTATCCTAATAATTTACATGCTCAAGAGGATTTCATTTAATATTCTAGTTACGTGTCTTAGTTAGTTTGCACGCTCAAGAAAGATTATCTTTAGTTATCCTAGTTAGTTTTCATGCTCAAGAAATAATTACATTTATGACTCTAGTAAGGTATTCTAATTGAAGGTATTCAAATTGATAAACATGCTCAGGTTTAGTTTATATCTAATTACCATGCTCAGATTTAGCGAATTACTATAATACAATTAACACAAAAAAGACAAACACAAATAAGACAATAACTTATCTCTACAGAGGGAAAGATAAAAACATCATAATTGAAACTCTTAATTCGCTCATACTTAGTTCCTTCATCTTTCAGTTTCCCTCTAATAATTCTCTAATAAACAAGGTATCAATTGTAGAAGTTACAGTAAATGTAATAGAAATAAAAGATAATACGCAGAACATTAACGAAGATAAATTGATTACTTGGTTAAGCATGCTTAAATTGATTGTAATTAATTAGTTAATTAAATATGGCATACATTGGTTAATTAATATGCTAACATTATTCTAATTAATTACATGCTCAAGTCTAGTTAATTACTCTAGTTAAGTTAATTAACATGCTTGAGTCTAGTCAATTAACATGCTAATTGACATGACCAGTAATTTGTTAATTGCTCTAATTAATTAACATGCTCTATAATTAATTAATTACTCTAATTAATTAACATGCTTACCGACTACTTAGTTCACTTGTTTAGACTAATTAGTTAAATAGTTAAGATAGTTAATTAAACAAGGCATCACTTAGTTAATTAGTGATCCTAATTAGTGATCCTAATTAATTTCATGCTTAAGAAAGGAATTACAATTACTTTAGTTAATTAAACACATACATTAGTTAATTAAACATGCTCAAAGAGAGATTTCAATTATGATTCTCTATTTATTTATTTTAATTCATTAACATGCTCGGAAGATTATAAACACCGATTAATTAGTTTACATGCTTTGATTAACAAATTAGTTCACATGCTTCGATTAACTAGTTGATTAGTTAAACTAAATTCATTAACATGCACAGGATAGGTGATAAAACTTTTAATTTACACAATGGTATTAATCAATAGTGATGACAGAATAAATGGCAGTGAAACAATAATGAAGGAAATGACAGTTTATAGTTCACACAACAATAAAGAATAGGATCATGCTCCATGACATAGCTCTTACTCATTCAACTCATCATGCTCAACTCATCATTCTATACTACTCACTTGACTCATTAACCCAAATAGCAAATGTTCATCACCCCTCTAAGCATTCATCACTAAAGGAATCGCAAGAAACTACAGAGAACTAACAACAGTAAATTAAATAGTAGGAACTATCAATAAGGAAGTATCACAGAGATAACTATAATCTACAGAGTACTAGCAAATCTACACTATCATTAACAAGGAGGCACAACTCACGCACTCTACTTGTAGGTAGGGCCTCCACTGGCCAAGACACACCCATTTTCCTAACCTCAAATCTTTATCGCGGTTGGCACTTAATAGTTATCCTTCTTCTCTTTTCAACACCAGCAAGCAGGGAAGCTCTTGGCCATAGCTCTCCACCCTCGGCCAGCAGTCCAACACCAGAGAGCTCCACCTCCATCCAAGTCGTAACAGCACACCAACAACAAAACCAATAGAGGTCAACAACGGCTTCTTTAATATAATCCAACTTAACATCTTATTTTAGTTTGATAGTGTTTTGAAATAACTTATCATACGACATAACCAACAACATATTAGAGAATCACGTTACTCATATTTCTTCCTTACTTATATCAGAAACAGAATATAACTTTTCCAAATAGAAGAGTAACACATAATTCAACTCTAACTTAAACTAACATATTCTTCCTGCACATAACAATGCATCCAAGCATACTATTTCACAATTTCTAGAAGTAACACAATAACAAGGATTTTAAACACTACCACTAGCAAAGTTTAACCATTCCCAATCAGTCACCAGACAATAATCCAACAACATTCTTCACTCAACCCATAACAGAACAGAGAGCAAACCTCTAAAATCCATAAAACAGAGGAGGATATGTGCATTACCTGAGGGATCACAAGGACCCAAGAAGAAACTGTCAACCACCTTTTCCTCCTCTGATAATCTTCTCTCGGCTACAACTCTCCTCTTTGTCACAACTTTCGGTTCGACATCTCCAGATTGCAGCACCTAAAAGAGAATTACTCTCTGCCAAAATAAAGGGTAGAGAGTACAAGCTCTCTCTCTCACGCCTAACATCCCTCCTTTATTTCATTCAGCTTTTCAGAGGTTGTCCACCAGGCGGAGTACGCTTCCAAGCTAGAAAGAAGGTGGGGTTGTCTCCTCACCGACAACATTTCACCCGAACCGAGTCAAACCGAACTTGGTCCCACCCGGGTCAGAGCTTGACCCGAGGTTAGAAGCCGCAGCCATACCATTTGCCCATCACCCTCGTCGTTCACTGCTCCTTCGTCATCGCCAAGCATCACTAGAAAATCAACAGAGCGTCGACGGTTAACGCCAAATCCGACGACCCGAGCTTCATACCGTTGTAACAACCCGATACTAATTTTTTCCCATTAAGCGATGTACTCATACTTTGGAGATAAAATTTTATGATACAACTCGTCTCTATACGCATTAAGTGGAGACTTCTAATTTCCTAGGAATTGATTCGGATGAAAGTCTAGTTAAAAATGTGAAGGAAACAGAATTTTGTTCTATTCAGACGCATATGGACGACCCTGCGGACGTGATGTGTCATTCGCAAAATGAATGGAACAACCCCTGAGAATTTGGACGACTTAGGACACGCGTACTCGTCCTAATTCCCCTATGTCGAGGGATTTCGGATGATCCCAGACGCAGGCGGACGTTGTAGAATTGAATCTATCCAATTTCTGGATGATTTCGGATGATCCCAAACGATGCGAACGCAGGTGGACGTTGTGAGTTTGAATCTATCCGAACTCTGGATGAATTCAGACGCATGTGGATGATATCTCGGATGCCATTTCGCGTCCAAATTTTGAATTCGGACGGTATGGGTAGAATTGGGACGCATCCTCCCATCCAAAACCTCATTTTAGACTGCGACGTTTCAGTCTTGCGGATGATGCGGACGGGAAGACTTTGTCTACACTCGTCTGAATCCTCACAGAGCAACGATAGAACTGATTTTAAATCTGAGGAAAATGACGCTCAACCAATAGAAACACAGACCACTTGACCTCACTCCCACGATCCCGACTAGCAGAGGATGTCTCCTGCACCTCCTCTACCACTCGTACGAATTGTCCCTGAGGTGAGCCCTATTTCATCTTCAGCTCTTCATCTCCTTCTTCTTAGTTGTTCTTCCTAGAAGGGTTCTGGAGGGTTGCTGTTTGGAGTGTGGAGGGAGAGCTGCTGTCCGAGTGGAGGCTTGTTTACAAGGGTAAGGAATGGGGTTGTCTTGGCCAGGTGGAGGCCCTACACCCAAGTATACGCGTGTGTGTGTTTGTGTGCTTGATGATTTACTTTGTTGTTATTGCTAGAATCTGTAAAATTTCTTGATGAACTCCGTTGGTTTCCTGCAACATTTGTCATTGTCCTTACTCTTCACTTTGTAGACACTTTCTTTGTCATTACTTTCTATATACATTGTGGTTAATGTCCTTTAAAAAAATGTGATCTAAACACTTCTAAAGAAAACATGAATGAGAATGAGAACCATGGCTAAAACGTGAATGAAAATGAAAGGAATGAACCACCCATGTTATAACCTTATTTCAATCTTCATTTATTTTGTGAGGAAGTAATGAATAACTCTAGTATTCATGAGATCCCTTAGTGATATCCTTGTTTTGCTGCTCATTTATCCTATGAAATATATGTTGGGCTCTGAATATGTGCTGTTACACGTCACCCATATTTTCGCTGTTTCATTTTGATGTTTCTCACCGCTGCTAGTATTGTTAAGAAGCATGTTTCTATTGTTACGCTTTGATATTACTCGTTGTTCTCATTCCGATTTTTCTTGTTGTTGTTTGGTGAAGTTGAGAAGCATGATTTCCATACTCTGTTCCATTATCGTTACTGCTATTTAATTACCGTTAAGAAGCATGATCCTTGAGCACAATTCGCTATTTTACTCCGTGATTAATTACTGCTGTTTAGTCATTCAAAAAGCATGACCCGTAGCCTTATGTAATCGTATATCACTGTTGTTTCTATTAGTTCATTTAATGCACGATCAGTATTTATTTTTTGTTGCGTTATTAGTTGCCTAAAAGCATGATTTGTGGTTCGTTTCTGCTGTCATTAGTCAATCAAAAGCATGCTTCTTTGATTCATTTGATAATGCTCGATGTTGTTTTTAGTTGCTCAAAAGTGTGCTAGATGTTCTGATTTTCTACTGTTATAGTCAATTAAAAAGCTTGCTCAGATGTTCACATTTCCTGCTGTTATATGTAAATTTTCTGCTGCCATTATCTTGTCAAGCGTGTAACCCACTATTGTTTAATCCTACAATTTGTAGATGGTTAAACTGATTTACATAACTAGATTCGTTTAATCTGCTAGCACGTAGTCTATTCTTGCCTTTATTATCAAACATGATTATAACGCATGTCGATTAGTATTTTTCTCCATTAACTAGCATGTAAACTAACCAATTTTCTTAATCTCAAGCATGTTAATCTATCACTTGTATAATCTTCAAATATCCAACTACTTTTTATGAAGCATGTCAGTTTCCTGTATACGATTTTTGCATATTAGGTATTATTTGTCTTCAAGCATGCTCGTTAGTTAAATTAATATCTCTTGTGCTCTTCCAATATTGAATCAACTATTGTTATCTCTTGAGCATGATGTTCTAATTTTGTGATGCTTGTTATGTTTATTGTCGTTGTTTAATAGCATGATTCGGATGTTGTTCTACATGTTTCCCTCTTACTATTGTGCTATAAATTATGTCTTCATGAATCGTTAATTTCCGCCCTTTATTATTGCATTAGAATTTTTGTTGCCTAGTTCCTATGAATGCGTTACTTAGATTTTTAGTGTCCCCATGCCTTCACGTTAATAGAAACCAAGTAGGGAGTGCCCCCTCGGGGTGGTACTAATGCGCGTGAATGAGGGAAAAACGTTAAGAAGAGAAATGTTTCAGGATAGGCGGGATACACCTATCTCTAAAAGAAACCTTGAAGGCGAGATACTCCAGAAGGGAAGAAACCTTGAAAGCGGGATACGCCGGAAAGGGAAAGGGAGTTGAGGAAGATGGGTAATTCGGATCTAGCCTGGCAGCTTGGATACCCCCTCATCGAGTCGAGAAAGGGACTAGTGTGCACCCAGGAGGTTAGAAGCCGGTCAAACTAGGTCATCTCAAAGGACAACCTCTAATCTCCAGCTCAAAGTACGAGTAACAAATTAACAAAAGAAAGAACGTAAGAAAAGATTGGTTTGGGTGGCCCCCATTCTAGAAGAACTAAAGAGAGGCATAAGCATAATTGTATTAACCCATTTCCTTACTGAGCATAAGCTCACATCTTTACTTGTGGTGTAAGTAATGAGATGTTTATAATAGAAGCAGCGGAGGAGGCCATTCCAATGGAGCTTGTGGCGTATCTGGAGGAGACGCAACCCGAGTAGTAGTACGGCATCAAGTGACAAAGGAATGAGTAATTTTCTAAGGGCTAACGTCAAGTTGTTTTACGAACGTTAAATCACCCTTTTTAAACCTTATTCGAGACATTATGTAGACTTCATTTTGAAAGCTCAAACCTTGAATTTTAAATTAATGTTTTAAGTAATGTTTTAAATTACGTTTCCGCTAAATTTATTATTCATAGTTTTTTCCCGATTTAAGTTACTATATTTAGTAAGTTGGTAATGATCGGATTTTGGCACTCTGATTTTTAAGCTTGAAAGAATTTTTAAATAACGTTTTTCATTGTTTTCCAAAAGTTTAAAATTTTAATGTATTTTTAAGACAAGAAAGAATCTGGGTCGTTACAACCGTAGCCATCAGTGAAGCCTGACGCTTCATCGTAGCTACTCGCTCACTGTTAACCGCGAAGGAGCCATCCTCGCAGTCGCCCGAGCTCGTCGTCGCCCTCTTCCTCTTTGCCATCACTTTCCCTTCTCCCTCTCTCCCTCGTTCGTCTCTTGATCGCCCTCTCCCTCTCCTCTGTTCTGCATCGCGGGAATGGCCAAGGGCCAATTTCTCTTTCTTTTGTTTTTCTGAACCGCTCATAATGGCCTGACCCAGTTCTGCTGAAACGGTTCATGCCTTCCTTAACACCCAATTAAACCCCTTAATTCGATTAATTCAATTTATTTAATCTCCTTAAATGGTTAAATCCAAATAATCTAATTTATCCCATAAATCTCTCATAAACCTCATTTTATTCTTCTTCCAAATTAATCCTTAATCCTATAAATTTTCATAAATTATAATATTACGAATACGTCCTTTGTAATACCCCAACAATTATCCAATTAATCCAAATACTCCAAATTACTTTCCAATTAACCTTATTAAATTCTGATATAAAAATTCAGAGTATTACAGGCCAAGACATACCCATTTCCTTACCTCAAATTTTTATTGTTGTTGGTACTTAATAGTTATCCTTCTTCTCTTTTCAACACCTTCATAATCAAAACATCTATCATTAATAATCACCAATCAGTCTCATTTCCATAATTAATTATCTTTACCAACATTAACATTATTAGTTCAAACTTAATCGCCTAACATTTTCCATCGACTTATTTTCATCAACGCTACACCCAATAAAAGAGAAACCTTGACTTACAAAACTTTAAACTCACACTTCTCGCAGAAATCAAATAATACCTCATGGTCGCCAAGCTTCAACAAAAGTCCCAGTATAAAGTATACTACAAGGACATATAATTATTGATTTCAACTCAACTAACAACAGAGAAATAATCCACCGTCCAGCATACAAATCAAACCATCAGAGGTTCATTTTCCAAAAGTCATAGCCAACCACAAGTGGAACATCAACAAGGGATAAATCCAAACCAAGATAGAGAATAATATTCATCCCTACTACTCTTCATCATTTAACAGCATAAAATCCATAAGGAAACCGGGGAAGGATCATCTCACCATAAAGCAAGGAAGCTCTCGGCCACAGCTCTCCAGCCATCACTAGCCGTTTCGCAACAGCTAAGAAAAACG
The DNA here is from genome assembly GCA_022433065.1 of Begonia loranthoides. Taxonomy (NCBI): domain Eukaryota; kingdom Viridiplantae; phylum Streptophyta; class Magnoliopsida; order Cucurbitales; family Begoniaceae; genus Begonia; species Begonia loranthoides. The sequence continues at coordinate 12,417,263 of CM039480.1, read as the reverse complement.
AGAGCTGCTCCTCTAGCCCCTTGTCTACCTCTCTTCATTCTATGATATGCAGCACCAAAGGGAGGATTACTCTCTACCAAAATAGAGGGTAGAGAGTATAACTCTCTCACGCCCAACAGCCCGTGCTTCCCCTCTGTCCATCTCCAGACAAATCTCCGACAATATTCCTTACTCTATGCAGCTTTCCAGAGGCTGTCCATCACGCGAGATGTGCTTCCAGGTTGGAAGGAGGCGTGGGTTGTCTGTTCAGCAGACAACGGTCCAATCCGAACCGGGTCAAACTGAATTCGGTCGAATCTGGGTTGTGGGCCGCACCTAGAACGAACTCCCCAGCCACTGTAAATCATCCCTGCAACGCTCCCTGCCAACACGTAAACACCAGAACACCAAGAAGAAGGAAAGAATAGAACAGTCATACCTCAAATTGCCGCCAAAAACCACACCCGATGGAGCCCAAACTTGAGCCCTAGCCGTGAACCATGTTGTTGTTCCTCATTGCTCGCAACTGCTTGTCCTCACGTTGCACAGCACCCCCCGCTGCGAAGAATCCCTCGGCGAGCTCTCCCGAGCGCTTGCCTCACTCGGTCTCCCTCAGCTCTCTCTCGATCCACCTCTCCCTTTCTCTCCTCCTCATCACGAATGGCCAGAGGCCAAAGCAAAATCCTCCCCTTCCTTTCTTCTAATTTTAAATCAGACCAAACCGCAACCTGAACCAGATCAGTCAATCAACTGAACCGGTTCACTCCATCAAACCTCCATTTTAATTTCCTTTAATCCAATCCTTCACTTAATCTCCAATTAATCACTCCCTAACATTTAATCACAACTAATCCAATAAATCTCATTTTATTCTTCTTCCAAATTAATTCTTATATATCATCCAATAAATTTTCATAAATTATAATATTACGAATACGTCCTTGGTAATACAACAATAATTATCCAATTAATCTAAATATCCCTAATTACTTTCCAATTATCCTTATTTAATTCCAATATAAAAAGTTGGGGTATTATTGTTTTCTATCCATTTATAACATTGACAAAATGTTAAGGATTGAGTAATGTTTGAATGATGCACTGTTTAGTTCCTTTGACCAAAGATGAAGACAATTGTATATTCAGGGGAATGTCTGTGTACTCACGGATATAAGAGAACTCTTGAAGACAATAGTTGGATTAATGTTAAATGTCTGTCATTGGGATATATCACTTATTGTTTAGTGAAGAATTGTAAATGTTCTTTGGATGCTCTGTTTATGTTTACTAAGTGATGGAGTTAGAGAGTTCAGAGGTGGGTTTTAGAAGTGTTTGCTTACGATGATAAGCATGATGATATATGTTAAGCTTCGTCTCGACATAAGATCCCTTCACTTTTTCTCGAGATGTATTTATGAGATTTTTTAATATTTGACATGTTGTAGGCTCGGACGAGTTTAAGGACTTCGAGTCGGCACCTAAGATAATTGTTCCTTCGTATATGAGGAAAGACCGCCAACCAGGTAGGGGTTCTATACTGAGTTGTTTTGCACCGCATTGCATAGTTTTCAAAATTATATTTTGTGGAATACCACATATGAAAAACCTAACGGGGACTATTCGACAGCACTTTAGCTTTTTATATTATGTATGTACAAAAGTTTTACATGTTTACTTTTGTGCATCAGATTTTCATGGTATGTTATTGGATACTATTTTGGGGGCGATGAATCCTCTTGATACTTTGGACAGTCTCAGTGTCAAAGTATCAAGAGGACATCCCCGATACATCTCCTGCTGCATGGAGATGTTTTGTTTCCGCGCTGTGAGAAATAGAAGACTTGGGAAGGTGATGACTGCTTCCGTGGGTTGCAAATCCCTAAACCTAATCAGGGTGTTTATGTTTATATTACGGGCGTGTTGTAGCAAAATTTGCACGACAACCCGGGTGACAGGCACGGTCTATAGACCGCCATCATTTTTCTTCCTCCAGGCTCATGAGGTGCTGCATGGAAATGGTCGCCGCCTTTCTATGCATTTGTTCGGAGGATTCCATGAGTTTTTCTCCCTTTTCACGGATTATAGTTTCTGGGATGAAACATGACAAGGGTATTTTAATCTATAGTTGCCTATGTATACAACCATGCTTTCTAAATACCTCGTCGGGGCCTTTGGCCCGAATTTTCTAAAAGAGAAAATGGATTTAAAATGTTTTTGAAAAATGTGCATATTTCTCGAAATTCATGGTTTTCAAGAAAATAGTAAAACAAGTTTTACATGCGCTTATCATTTAGTATAAGTTCCATACTGAGCTAGTCACTCACCTCACGACTTGTTTTTCCCAGGTTAGAGTTTCGGTTGAAGGCTCTACTGCTATTTTATTTTATTTCATTTCCCTAGTTGAACTCTTATTTATCGGGAAGCGTAACAATGGATGACTATAGCTTTTAATTTGGATGACTGTAAAAACACTTAACTTGGTTGTTGGATTTTTTGGATTGTATGCACGGTATTTATTTTGGACTCTTAAGATTATTATTTCTGCATTATTAATTTTATTCTTGCAATCACTAAATGGACCGTGGCCCATCACAAGTGGGTTGCGGCTGAGTATTTATACAAGTCTTCCGCAATAATTTAACAAGCCTTGGGCTAAGCGATCAGGTCTTCCACGAAGACCGGGTCGTTTGGCCTAGCGTTTCTGTTGGGCCCGCCTCTAGGTCGTGACATGGGCCCAGACTAGGCCATCGGATTTGGGCCACAAGGCAGAACCGAATTTGGGCCTATATTGGATTTATTTTTTGGGTCAAAATTTGGGTATTCTTTTACCCAATTATATTGGATTAGTTTCTAATAAAAGTTGGGGTTTTTTTTAAGGTGTAAAAATTTGATCTAAAATCAATGTCTTAACTTTTGAATATGTACTCAATTATTAAATTAAAGCTTGTGGACTGCTAAATTTGGGCTATTTGAATTATTGGGATTTGGTCGATGTAAGCTCGCTTCGAGGTAGGAATTATTTATGCACTGCATTTGTATACTTTTTATAAAATAATTATTTTCAGACGAATCTCATATTAAAACGACGTGTCCATTTTTATGACCGTCAGATTTTTTATATTATATTTTATTTTCACCGTTCACGTTTCATTTAAGCATGCCTATAAATATTTGTTGATCAACTTGGTCGTGCGAATCAAGTTTGATTGATCCGATTTGGGGTCTATGTTGTTTTCACACATTCTACTGTGCGAAATGTATTTGTAACACCCCGATATTTTAAGTTGGATAAATTAATGGCGTATTACCAAAGACATTCCAGATTGTTAAGTCTAAGGGTAAATTTGTTAATATTTTCCCATATACACGATGTAATCAAACTTGGAGGTAAAATTTCATGATACAACTCATCTCTATATAAGTTGAGTGGTGACTTGTGATTTCGTGGAAATTAACTCGGATGAAAATCTAGTTGAAAATGTGAACGAAATGAGATCTTGGTCTTTTCGGATGACGCGGACGACATCTCGGACGAAGCGGACGTTGTAAATTTGAATCTGTTCGAATTCTGGACGAATTCAGACGACGCGGATGACATCTCAGACGAAGCGGACGTTGTGCATTTGAATCTATCCGAATTCTGGATGAATTCGGACAACATCTCGGATGCCATTTCTGTGTCTGAATTCCGAATTCGGATGTTATAGCAGAATTCGGATGCATCCTCTCGTCCGAATCCCCACCGTACAGCGACAGAAGAGATTTAAAATCAGACGGAGAACGACCCTCAACCAATTAGAAACCGATCCCTCGACACTAAATCGACTTCCAGAACACGCAAATCGACCGTCCCTGCCCTCCAGCCAGATTTCTACCTTCTTCCAGGTATGATTGCTCCCTCCCCTTCCTGCATAAGCCATCCTCTCCTTCCATTCTTCATTTCCAAGGGAGAAGTCGAAAGTGAAGGGTGGGGTGAGAAGACTCCGAGAGGGAGGAAGAAGGCTTCCTCCCTATGAGTAGAGGGTTTCTGAGGATGAGCCAAGCGAGAGAAATTGTGAGGGAGTGACCTACGAGAGAGAAGTCCTTGGGAGAGTTCCACTAAGTAAAGGGAGTTGTGGTGAGCTAGTGTGAGTAAAAACGTGGGTGAACCGCTACAGGAGCTGCTGTCTGCGAGCCAGAGCTGCTGTTCACTGGAGAACCGATCCCGTCATTGTGTTCTTCATTTTTGGTAAGGAAAAAGGGGTGTTTTGGCCATTGAGGCCTTACACCACAAGTATGGGAGTGTGAGTTTAGTGTTAATGTTAGCTATTGTTAGTTCAATGCTTATGCTTAATATTAGTCGATTGTTACCACTAGTTGATTAAGTGGGTTAATTGTTGTGAAATGCTCCCTGTGTTAATGATAGTGTAGATCTATGCTCTGTGATATTCCTTTGAATGGTACTTTGTTCTTTTGTTTTCATTGCTATGTGATATTTCTCTAGAGCTAACTTTATTATTTATGAGTGTTGTATGGATGCCCCGTTATAGTTCCTTTATGGTTAGATAAGGTTGTAGAGAATGTTTAATAGACGAGGAATGAGCTAATGAACGATAGAAGAGTTAAGAGTCCCATGCTAATTTGGAGGTTTACCTGCTGTGTAGTATTGTTTTCCTTTCCTTACGCATTATGTTTCTCTATTGTTCTTGCTCGTTTAAATGTTAAGTAAATTGTATGAGCATGATAATTTATTTGGATAATTAGTTAACCCTCTATGCAATTAGTAGGTAGCAGTTAGCATGTAAATGAACTAGAGTTAAATCATAAATCAAAATAATGATCCAAGCATGTTAAACTAACTAGAGCGACTCTTAGTTGAGTATGTTAACTTAATATATAACTAGCATGTTTAATCACTAATCGAGTTAGTTAATTGTTAAGTAATTGAGCATGTTAATTAATTTACTAAATCTAAGCATGTAGTTACTTTAAACAATCATTGAGCATGTAAAGGCTTGTAGTTAAGCATGTTGTAATTAATTAGGTTAATGTTAAAATGTTAAGTAACTAAAGCATGTTAATTAACCTAGCTGAACATGATAATTAATTAAATGCAACAAATAACCTACCCTTGAGCATGTAATCAATTAGAATAAACCACTAGACTCAAACCTAGGGAATGTGGAATCAATTAACTAATGTGTATAAATTACTAGTGCGTATAAATTACTAGCGTGTCCAATTCTTCGAGCATGCCAATTAACTGAACTTGTAAGCATGATAATCAATTAGGGACAATAGCTAACTAGATGAGTATGTAAATTGACTAGAGAACGAACTAATTGGAAGATGAGCATGCCAACGAACTAGCATGAGTAATTATGTTGATTATGTTAATTAGAGTGATTAGTTAATTAACTAACGTAAATAACTACGCAATCAACATGAGCATGTAACACACATAGGATAGCTAAAGTAGATTAATTACCTAGAGATAAATATAGGGAGTATGTAATGGACTAAGAAATTAACTAGAGGAATGAACATGTTAATTGATAGTATTGTATCCTATTAATTCAAGCATGCTTTCCTTGTTAAGTTCATTGTATATTGTTGGGTGTTCAAGTGATATTACTTGCCTTGGGTGTGCTTTCAATCCCTATTATCCTTTTATATGCGCTTTTAAATTCAGTTACTTTTATTTAATGTGCACTTCAAATTTATAATCAATGCTTTGCTTTATTAGAAAGTAGAGTGATGGAGAAGATGAAAAGAGAATGAAGTAACGTGAATGAGTTAAGGGATCATGCGAATGAATGTTTTATAATTGCTTTTGTCATTGTCTTCTTAGTATTGCCTAAGATCACGATTATGATTACATGTCCTTAGTATGTACTTTCTGCTAAACCAAGTATAATTAGTTAAGTAGAATAAAAGCATAAAATTAACGTAGGAAGCATGTAAATGGACTAGGAAGTTAACTAGATAATTAGCATGTTAACTCCTGTATTCAATATTATAAATGTTTCACGTATTACTGGTTGTCTTCCTTGCTATGTGTTTTCGATTCCTATTAATCGTGCTTTTAATTTCAGTTACTTTACTTTCAATGCAACTATTGTTTACTTTCTTACATGCGCAATTATTGTTGATGTTAGGATATAAGCATCATGCATCATGTTAGATTGAGAATGTATGTTCACCCATCATGATAATAGAAACAAAGTAGGGAGTCCCCCCTCGGGGTGGTACTCACATGCATGGTAAGGAAAGTAAAATGATAAGAAAAGACAAAGAAAAGGATTAAGGGAGTTGGGAGGCAGATGGGTAGCAGTCCTAACCTGACAATTAGGAAATGCCCCTACCTTATCGGGAACGGGACCTAGTTGCCCATAGGAGGTTAGGTCCGACTCACTATACCATCTCATATGGGTCTTCCAATCTCCAGCTCGAAGTACGAGTAAAGGAAAGAAAGAAAGAAGGAACATAAGAAAATAATTGGTTTGGGTGGCCCACATTCCAAAAGAACTAAAGAGAGTCATAAGCATAGTTGTATTAACCATTTTCCTTACTAAGCCTTTAGACTTATAGTTACTTGTGATGTAGGTACAAACAATGAACAGATAGTAATATGTTCGTACCCAAGGAAACGATGAACATATAATATGTAGATGATAAACACATAATGATGCAGGGATGGATGATTTCGCACGCACAAGACTCGAGCTGACCAGGCAAAGAAAAAGATGAGTAAACGGTTATAAACCAACGATTTTTAATTATCAAGTTTTATTTGTTAGACGTAGTGTTTAAATTGTTTGGTATTTCCTTTTTAAATGATTTCTTTACGCTTTCGCAAGATTTTAAACAAATAGTTTCACTTTATTATTTACGCTTCTGCATCTTGTAATTGGTTTTCATAACGGGTTTTTAAAGAGTCAGTAGCGATCCGGTTAGATGCACTCTGATACATTTTGGTTTTAAAAATAAATAAATTTTAAATTTTATGCATTTTAACGATTTACGAAAATCCGGGTCGTTACAGTATTTGTTTATTATTTAATTGGATAATAGGAGATTTTTCAAATGTCATTGAGTTCAAATCCCTAAAGTGCAAATAGGTAATAGGAAAGCTGTATGTGTCGTGTCGTTGGTTTTCGAATCCCTAAACCTGATCAGGGTATTATTTGGCTTTTGCAATCGCCGAACATCGCCTTTATTCTGTTATATGCCTATGCCATGGTGTGCCCGGATTCCATGAGTGGCTCCATTTTCACTGTGATTTTTAATTTGTACAACAAATGCTTATTTTAATTATGTACTACATATTAGTGGGTGATTTAACACACATGCCCTTTTGTACATCTTTTTCTGAAAGAAATTTATAAAACGTGAGTTTTAAATTCATGCATGCTTAATACATCATTTTCATTAAATTTTTGTTTAAAAACATTATCCTTATTAAGTTTAGTCAACTCACTCCAATGACACATTGCAGGATTTAATCAACTAGATTATCAGATATTGAATTAGGATTTGACCAGCCGAGTTTATTTAATTATCGTAGTTTTAAAAATTCTCTTTGAGAGACATTTTGTGAGGTATTCATTTTATTGGATAACTGTAATCCAATTTGTAGTTTCTGCACAATTATTTCTTTTTGGATTATATTACTTGCTATATGATATCAATTGTTCGACCTGTTATGCCCTTATTCGTTGGGCTCTGGCTATTAATTAATATTTTAAGTCTTCCGCTGTTAATTAATAAAATTTAAGAGGAAAAAGTCGGACAATTCGGTTCTTCAGGTTGGGTCGTTCCTGTTGGTTTTTAGGTTCCCTCGCACGGCGGATTACCGACGTTCATAACAACGGTAACGTGCGTAACCTATGTATCATGAAAACAATTTTAACATGAACATAAAACGGATCATTGTTATAATATATTAATAATAATATGTATTTAAAATTTCTATTTAGATCTAATCTAAAAGATAAAGAATGTTACCTTTGTAGCTTACTTCACACGAGTACAAAATCAACCTTCGATCTTCTTCACTAATCCTCCTCTCCTCGAATAAGCACGTGTGGGCGTGATGAACGAAACAAGATCACACTCAATTTATGATAGATCGTATTCTCAACACATGAGATGATCTATTTGGATTTAGAAAACACTTCTCTAAAGCCAACACGGAAGACACAAATTTTGCTCTCAAAATGGATTTCTTAATCTCAAAGATTTCAACCTCAACTTTTTCTCCCACCTTCATCTAATGAGGTTGGACCTCTATTTATAGTGGTATTGCTCCATAATGGCCATTATGACATTTAGAGAAAAACACTACAAATTCCTCATTAAAGTTATAATTGATTTTATACATTTATAAAAATGTTATGGAAATCAAAAGTCTTGTCACCATAGTTTAACACTTAGCACATTTAAGTTATAACACATTTATAACAAAAATGTTATGGAAAACAAAAGGTCATGACATTAAATCAAATTTGACATTAATTCAAATTCAACAAAATCCATTTTAAAAACTATTTTTAAAAGTTACTTTATATTTGTTAATTAATTGAATAATCAATAATTCAATTATTTCATTTAATGAAAAAATAATAATAAACTTATTATTGAGTGTATTAAATAATTAATTCATAATTAATTATTTAATCTTCTTTGTTCATTTTTCTATTATTCGAATAATGATAGAAGGTGACGAAGGGACTGATGGACCTATAGTTTTAAGCTCCAATAATATTTCGTTAAGTAATATAAACTCTTTATATTAATTAACATAATTATTAACTTTAAAGTAATTTCACTAAATACTTAGAGTTGTACTCTCAAAACTATAGAGTATATTTACTTAAAGTAATGTCCATTGATATAGTCATTACATATGTATTAACCCTCCATTTAGATTTGGAATAGATCTAGGTTTATAATCCATTAACCTCTCATATTGCTTCTTTATCCTTGTCTACCATTAGTTCTTGATTGGATAATTAATTCATAACGATTATAAATTGCACGCTAATTATTCGATCCTTGAACTAACAAACAAAGGAATCTATAGAAATGAATTTCGTTGTATCGATATTAACATTCACAACTATTCATTTTAATTTACTTCCAATATACAAAGTATACGAATCGTAACTCATACAAAACTTTACCGAGTAAATCAAAGAATAAATTAAAATAAAATAGGAGTTTATTAAATACAACGAATTAAGATAATACATATATGACCATCATTATGATAAAATTAATTGTTCTATATTTAACAGAAATTATCAGAATAATATAATTTTATCTGGTCCAGTCCTATATAATCATATTACATAAAACATATTTATCTTATGTCACTACATATTTAGTCAGGATATGACTATACATTCTTAATGAGATAAACTATGTTTATAACTATGAACTATTTGAAGATTCCATACTTCAAATATAAGTCATAGACATATTCTAGTTATTACTCTTTATATTTTATCCCACATATATACAATATATATGTCAATATAAAGTTAGCATAAATAACCAAGGAATTTTCTATGAATTTTATAAAACATGATCTAAAATGTTAACATAATATCAATCAATATAAATTGATTCATATATTATAAAATTGTTCTATTACATTTGCTTGTTGGGCACATTACTTCCAACAATTGCTCGTTCTGTCTCGAGTTCCTTTTGGGTCGTAATACATTAAGCTCGGCTCGTTGAGCTCGTTGTGCCGAGTCGGCTTGGCTCGGCTCATTAGGCTCGTTGCTTGCGAGCTGGCTCCGGTTGAAAATTTTTTGGAGTCAGCTCGTTAGGCTTGTCAGGCTCGTTAGGATCGACTGGTTAGGCTCAGCAGGCTCGATGAGCCTGGCCTTCACAAGATCGGCTCAGCTTGAGTCGTTTAACATCTCTATTCATACTTGTATACACTATAACGTAATAATTTTGTATTTCTATACTTCTATGTTAATATCTAATTATGCATGTCCAAATAAAATAATTAAATAATAAGTATAAAAATAAATTAATTAAATAATATATTTTGTGTTATAGATCAGATAGCCAGAATGTTAAAAATCTATTACTTTACTTACCCAGATGCCAAGATAACAAGGTTCTTGCTTAAATTCTCTCTTTTGAAAGAATTTGATATAAATTCTTTAATGATAAAATTTTCAGTTGACTATAGTTGAGTTTCGATCGATTTAGACAAGCTTTAAAATGATTTGGGTCAACTTTGATGGTGCGAACGTTCAGTTCAACTGGACCGATTCGATTTGGTTTGATTGAACCAATTTTTTGTTTGGTTTGGCTGGATTGGTTATTCGGCTGGACGGGTTGGCTTTGGTTCGCTGGGCCGGTCTGGTTTAAATTTCTAACAGACTCACTTGTTCCTTCTCCTTCAAGCGCGATGAGAGATATATCATGAAATCGCCTGCTGGTCGCCAGTGGAAGGAGTCGATGCGGGTTCGTCCGAGTATGATTAAGGTTTCGTTCAGAGAGAAACCTTCAAACGTCTGGAACAGTTCGGCCGAGTGGGAGGGACTTTCGCAGGAGAGATCGATCGACCGTTCTGGGCGGAGTTGATACTTCCTCGTTGGCTTTCGATCGAGTCTGTGTAGCTCTCGGTGGTCGGAGTGTTGTGGTTCCGGCGTTGAAGGTATTTCTCTGGCTACCCCTTTGTCTCTCGGTGATTTTTGATCGGAGGGTAGGAAGAATTCAAATATATATATATATTGAACCCTTAGGAATTCTACAGAGCTGGGGAAATTGCAGTGAGATTGAAGTGAATTTCTTCTTCACGGATCAACCGGAAGGTCCTTAGTTCATTCCTTTTTGAAAAATTGTGAATTAGATTCAAATCAAGGCTCGATTCATTGTTGTTTTAGTAAATTTTCTTGATTTGAGAGTGATTTATTTTCTTAGGAATTCAAAAAAAAAATTTATTGAATCCTTAGGAATTCTACAGAGATGGGGAAATTGCAGTGAGGTTGAGGTGAATTTCTCCTTCATGGATCAACCAGAAGGTCCTTAGTTCATTCTCTTTTGAAAAATTGTGAATCAGATTCAAATCAAGGCTCAATTCATTGTTGTTTTAGGAAAGTTTCTTGATTTGAGAGTGATTTATTTTCTTAGCCGAGAGATTGGACTAAATCTTTAATTTAGGGTTCATTATTTTTCCCCAAATCCTATTAATGATTTGAGAGAGTAGCTTTAGTCATTATAACACCCTTTGAATTTTAGAAGGGTTTGTGGCTACTCCCTCTTATGAATGTTAAACATCATCAACCACAAGTAACTATGTGCTGGGGACCCAATTAATTAATAGAAAAACTAAACGAAGATAAGTCTAGAATAGGCCATGCCAACTGGTTTTGTAACATTGTTCTTGACAAAAGCTTCAAGTATTTACTGAAATGAATGCCATTAACTGTGTAATATTGTTTGGTTAGTTTTAGTAACATGCTTCATTTCATGATCAAACTATCATTTATGGGTTCTTTATCTATTTAGTGCTTGGAATAAATGTTCATGCTGTTTGAGATGTTCAATCTCATTTAAAGTTCTGATAATTTTTATGTCACCGAAATTTAAATTGTGAAGCCATTCTCTAAATGTGATGTCACAATATTTTCAATTTTCTGTATAGTTTTCTTTCGAATAGTTTTTTTTTCATTTAACATGTCTATGGATACTATTATACAGTGCACTAATTTTGCCTAAAGATCTTGAGCTTGATTTCAGGTAATTTAATTGAAAATTTAATGGTTGATGCCAAATACTAAATGAATAATGGCTGGCCTTGAAGAACTAAGGAAGAAGCTTGCACCATTGTTTGATGCTGAAAAGGGTCTTTCTTTGGATTCATCTTTGGACCCTTCTGGTTCCTACACAGTTGAGTAAATAAATTAAATAGGACAAATACAGTCATTGGTGGATATTGTATTTGTTTCCTAACTGTTCCTTCTTGGTCTTTCGTGAAGTTTTCAGATGGTGGAGCTGTTAACTTGTTGAGCAGATCATATGGAGTATACAATATTAACGAGTTTGGATTGCAAAAGTGCTCCTCTTGGCCTGTGGATGATACTGATTATAGTGAAAAGACATACCGATGTGCTTCACATGAGATGAGAATATTTGGAGCAATTGGTAGTGGTGCTAGTAGTGTTGTGCAGAGAGCTATCCATATTCCCAGTCATAGAATTTTGGCTCTGAAAAAGATTAATATTTTTGAAAAGGTATTAATGCTGTTTTTATGTTTATTTACAATATTATCAAGAAAATGATTTGAGTGTTTTTTTATTTTATTTCAATCAATAAAAACTAAAAAATAATGAAAATTTATTGTTGGAAATGATTTCATCACTATATAAACTGAAAAAATAAAAGAAAATGCAAAAAATAGAATTTCTTTTTGGGGGGTGGGTTGATGGTGGACAGAATCCAACCAAAACACAAATACAGAACACAAAACATATTGTTAGTTATTTCAAAAATGAAAGCTACAAGTTAACTCAAGCAATGGTTCAATTGTAATAAGAGAGCCATTTCTTTGAATAGTATGGATATTATTCAAAGCCTCTTATTTTTCTTTTACAAAAATTTGCATGTGGTCAATAGTATTATATCATTCCTGCCTTCTTGGTTTGAACATCTCATGACTCTTAACACTCGTTTTTGGTGGGGTAGATTTTTGAAACTTTCTTCCTTATGTACATTTCGAAATTCTGTTTGTGTTTGATGTTCTAGGACAAAAGGCAACAGCTTCTTACAGAGATAAGGACACTATGTGAAGCGCCATGTTACCAGGGTCTTGTAGAATTCAATGGAGCGTTTTTTACTCCTGACTCAGGACAAATCAGTATAGCTTTGGAGTACATGGATGGAGGCTCGTTGGCGGATATATTACGTATGAAAAAGAAAATACCAGAGCCTGTTCTTTCTTCAATGTTCCAAAAGATTCTGCAGGTATAATTTCAATAGTTTTTATATATGATATGCACATTATAACTTTTCCACTTCCTTTTTAATATCTAAATTTCTCTTTTCTCGTAATTCAGGGACTGGGGTATTTGCATGGAGTTAGATATTTAGTCCACCGTGATATAAAGCCAGCTAATTTGCTCATAAATCTTAAGGGTGAGCCAAAAATAACAGATTTTGGTATAAGTGCGGGATTAGAGAATTCAATGGCGATGGTTAGTTTTCCCTTTGCACTTTTTTGAGAGGGGTTCTTCCTCCCTTTTCTCTTGTATTTTCTTTTTCTTAATATAAATTATTTCAAATAAATTTTTCTTTACAATGGTTAGTTTCATAAATGACCATTGTCCAGTTTAAAAAGGAGAAGCAAATAAGCAAATGTTTGCTGGTTTACATTCTTTAGTTCTTTTGAGTAAATTTAAATGTCATTCTATTTGTTTTCTTAACTACTTTCTAGTCAATTATGAACTTTGCTAGGTTATAATGTGTTGTTGTTGAATGTGGAAAAAGCTTAGCGGTAGATTTAGACCTGATTTTGTGCTCCATGAGTCTGACAAGATTATGCATATCATTTACAGTGTGCTACTTTTGTTGGGACTGTTACGTACATGTCACCTGAACGGATTCGAAATGAAAATTACTCCTATCCTGCTGACATCTGGAGCCTTGGACTTGCTCTCTTTGAGTGTGGTACTGGAGAATTCCCATATACTGCTACTGAAGGTCCAGTAAATCTCATGCTGCAGGTCTGATGAGCATATCTCTGGCTATCTCTTCACGTTCAATGTTTCTTGTTATTTTTTTCCACCATAGAGATTTCATGAATACTTTTGTGAACACTAAATACACTAAGATGATCATCAAATTAGCATATGTCGATAAATCATCTATAGTTAAGTTTCAATTATTTTTAATTTGGAGGGGAACACTTAAAAGGGCAAAGAGTGAGTCTGCCTCCTATGGAGAAATTATAGAGAAATATCGTTTTTCTATGCATCTATTCTTTTCACAATATTTTGGATCTGTGGATGGTAAATTTTACTAAAGATCTGGTTTCGATCGAAAGTTTCTAACCTTTTCTGTTATCTTTTCTGTTACCTTTTCTGTACCTTTCAAAGTTGCTATCCTGCCAAGCTTCTTCTCTTCCGCATCCATACCCATAATATCTCTATTCTTGAGATCTTAAGCCCTAATAAGAAGTCAAAATTTTTTGTAATTGAGTTTTGTACCTGATGCCCAAAGAGAATGGTATTGTGATTTAACTGCAAGTCAGAGTCGCTTATGTTTTCACCCCCAACTTGAAATCCCTCAATTAAATTTTGACTATTGTCCCTCTCTAATATTTTTCATAGTACGTCTCTGATAAAAAGAAAAAAAGAGAAATGGCGAGCGATGAATATATAAATCCTGTTATTTATTTTGGAAACTCTCAAGAAAGTAGGATTTCGTCATACGATGATATCCCTTTTTGAACAAACCATGAAGAATTCACTTTAATTGGTTTTTGTTTCATTTGATATCATTAGTAATTGAGAGGTAGACCAAAAACATGATCCAAACTCTTGGAAATCTTTTCTTTAGCGGTAAAATTTTAGAGTTGTTATTGAATTTTTGTTCTTTGGTCAAGTGTTTTTCAGATTGTCTCTCACGTATATGCCTTTCAAAATGAATCCATATTTTTTGAAATAAAGAGGATGTTGATTATATCAAAATTTTAAAGAAAAAAGTTAGACTTCTTTTTCACAGCCTATATGTGTGGGCGGAAAACTATATGAGAGTCCTTTCTTTTTTCTTTCTCTTGCCCTGACATAATTTGGGGCTATCGGTTTGTTCTGTTTTCTCTCTCTACCTCTTAAACTTGACCTAACTGCATCTGTGAGTCTATGATGTTCTAGTTTGTGTTTTATAACATAATTTTGTAAGATGTAAAGACCCATTCTCCCCTTAAACTTGTATTACAATTACTGTTCTATTTCGTCTGTTACTTTGAAGTCGTGTTTCTGATAAATTATGCATTCGTATTTCACTTTAAAATTATGGGGTTTATGGCAGATTTTGGATGACCCGTCACCATCACCACCAAAACACAGCTTTTCACCGGAGTTTTGCTCGTTTGTTGATTCTTGCTTGCAAAAGGATGCAGAGGCAAGGCCCACAGCCGATCAGGTCAACAAATTGAAAATATATCTTTGCAATTCACTTGCTATTACTTGTGTAAAAATGTTCACCAAAAATATTAATGCCATATTAAATAGATACAATTGCAACTCCTCCCTTTGAGTGCAAATACCTTTGGGGCCTTGCCCTTTGGCAGTAATACCAACTACTTATCATGGTTTTTGTTGCTACAACTTCTGAAGGAACAATGCACCAATCTCATGGGATTAGTTGAGATGCTCAGCAGCTGAACCAAACACCCTGCATTGAAAAAAACAAACAAAAAATTGAATCAGCGATTCTTCTTTGTTTGATGAATTGAAATACATATTAATTCGTCACATTGTAAGAGATTTTGAGTTGAGGCACTGCATCAGAGCTGGGTAAATTTTCATCAGTATTATCTGCTTCTATTTCTCTTTGCAGTTGCTTGCACATCCATTTATCACAAAGTATGAGGATGCTCAAGTAGACTTGGCAGATTTTATAAGAAGTGTGTTTGACCCGACACAGAGGTTGAAGGACTTGGCAGATGTAAGTGTGATGATCAATTAATTTAAACTCAAGATTTGCTGTTCTGGTACTATATTAATCTATAAGGTACCTTAATGTTTAAGGTTTCAAGTTGAACTTAATTTCTTTCTTAATGACATTAATGCATGAAGGAACATGTTATTTGTTAATGATTCAGTAAAAGAAGTTGTCTTGTCTGTCTAATCTCATATTTGGAAGTCATAACATGGATTTGTTGTTTCCATGTTTATTATTTTACATTTCGTTGTGTTTTGTTTTTTACCATCACCTGTCTTTTGCAGATGCTGACAATTCATTATTACTTACTCTTTGATGGACCTGATGACCTTTGGCATCACACGCGAACCTTGTATGATGAACGTTCAAATTTCAGGTATAAACATTGCATCAACAAATCTTTTCTCATCATTTCACTTATTTGAAGTTAAATTTACAAATTCTACTAAAAGAGGAGGCAAATATATCTGTTGACACAATCTCAAACTTCTCAAACTTCTCAAACTTTTCATGTTCTAAATTTTAATCTGTACCAGGAAGGAAAACTAAATTGTTGTTATAATATCCATACCTTTTTTTTTCTGTATTTATTAAAATGTTATCAAACTCCCATGCCATGTGTTATTTCGTATTTGTACGTTCATTCGAGCTACCTATATCCTCTTATATGGTATTGTTGCATGTTTAGTTTCGCAGAGAAGCTTTATGTTGGCCAAAATGACATTTTCGAAACTGTGTCAAATATTCGAAGCACATTAGCAGGTGATTGGCCTCCTGAAAAACTAGTGCATGTTGTTGAAAAGCTCCAGTGTCGAGCTCATGGACCAGATGGCGTTGCTATTCGAGTATCCGGATCGTTTATCATCGGGAACCAGTTTCTAGTGTGTGGAGATGGAGTTCAAGTGGAGGGCTTACCCCATTTTAAAGATCTTGCTGTCGATCTTGGCTCTCGGAGAATGGGCATGTTCCGCGAGCAGTTTATTATGGAGCCGAGTAGTGTTATTGGTCGATATGTTATTTCGAAACAAGAGCTTTATGTAACCCATCAGTAATGTTTGCCTTGAAGAATACCTTCTTCTAGGTGAGTTTTTCCTGACCAGTCTCACTATTGTGAGCAATATACACTAGTTATTAAGTTAATTTCATATTGCCATGTATATAATTATTCGTGGTCGAAATCTTGTTATGTTTTTGGAGAGCCGTTTCATGTCAAGGAGGTTAAAAACAGGCATTTCCGACAAAAGAAGTTTATTTTGTTTATACACGAATCGCCCTCCTTTGCCTACTGAAACATAGCTGATAGGAATAAGCTCTCGAATCCTATCTAGTAAAAGTAGGCAATGTTGAATCTTCTGCAGTAAATTCTGATTTTACAGGCCTATTTTGAGTCTCCTCTTCTGTAACAAACTGGGTTTACCCAATTGGGGCACCATATTATCTGATTGCACTGAAAAATTATGTACAATCCACCGATAAATCAATGAAGGAATTTCAGCAGTCAAACTCGATAAATTGTAAATGACTAGCAATTACCATGCAGGTGCTTGCCCGTTGGCGTCTTTGCCGACGTGGACGTATTCATTGGTGGGTCGGAGGGAATGCAATCATCCCCTCCTGCCAGCCCTCCAATACACCTCCATTCCTCGTCTCTACTCTTAGCTTCTGAATTCTCGCCTTAAAACTATTTGTACTTGCCAACAAATCGACAACAGAATATTTTTTTGAATACTTTTTAAGCGACAAGTCAATGTCTTGGTTGCACGATGACCAAATTTCTTAAGCGTGATTATAAAACTGAGTCCCTTCAAATTTATTTATTTAAAGCCTCGCTCCAATCTAATTTCTTTTATTTATTTATTTGATGTTGTTGCCAATTATTTAAAAATATACATTACCTGGTCGTTTTCTATGATGGAAGAGCTGAATTGTTGGTTCCGGAAGACATTCTGTAGTGCAAATCTCCAAGCATAATCACGCCCCTGCGACCACAATTTATATTATACTTGTAATATATGCGGACTTTAATATGAATATATTCGTCTATAAAAATGATTTATACTTTAATTATACATTTAGGTGTCATTCATTGATATGAATTAATTTACTTATTAACTACCGTAATTATTCTGTTGCTAAATCAATGACTTAACATAGTGTGTCTCTATAAAAATTTATCAAATTTAAATAACAAATAATGTATATAACAAATTAATACTATTAATTAGTAAATTACTAAAATAGAAGAATAAGGAAATTAAGTAAAATAAAGGAAAATTACAAAATCAACCACTGTACTTTGTGATCAATGACAAGTCAACTACTAAAATATTTTTGCTAACAACTTAACCACTTAAATATGTGAAACAGACACCGCAAAACATCGCTGTTACGTTTGCTGTTAAACATTTAAATTTCGTTATGCGACGGAACGCTACACGATCCTCTGTGGAACGTCACTTCTAAATATATAGGTTATAGTACTAACGTTTTGCTATAGAACGTTATACTTTCCTCCGCAGAATATTAGTACAAAATAAAATGTCTCCTTGTTTGTCATTGCTCGCCCGTAACGTCATTCTTTTTGCCTCGGAATGACATTTTTTCGCAGTGAAAAGACATTGTTCCTGGGCTAAACATCATGCATCGTTCTGTCTTTCATTGCCCTAATATATATAATTGACATTCCCCGCTCTGGTGAGCTTAGCAATTTCCTCAGCGAACCCCGAAACCTTCGCACATTTAGAGCGATTTCCTCACTATTTTATCCATTCAAATGGATTATAGGACGATCAAATTGACTCTCACAAGTAAAGTTGCTCTGTCTCAACCTTAACCTCAACCTCAACTAGAAACGGACTCGACCCGTGAACGCAAACGAGTTGCAACTAATTCCACGGGTGCTTAGTTTTAGCGCAATGCACCAGCTACAATTGAAGTTGAAGCACCCGCAGCGATTGAACTTGTTACACAAGCTGAGGCTAAAGCACAACCTCAACCCCATGGACAACTAGGAGATCAATTTGTTGTTTCAAACCTGTTACAGATAGGTTCCACTTTTGCTCTTCAGGATTGCGACAACGAATGATAGGTATGAAGCCAATACTAAACATCGTTCGATTATTGTATCTAGAAGAGTGGTCTTTGAGTCGTTGGCTGAATTGAAAATTGAAGAATTGGTTGTGGGGGCCAGCTTAGCTGGGTTGTGCAGGCATTGAAAGATTCGCTCAAGTTGTTTAGGCTTATATTGCACTTTGGGATCGAGCTAAAGCCATGTTTGGACCAAGATCTCGCATCTATTTCTCGCATATATGCATGGGCTGACTGGTAAAGAAAAAATAACTTTCTCATCTCTCTCTCAAAGTGCGGTGATGTTGTGGCCCTAAAGCGCCCACATTGTATCCTTGAATAGCCTTTAAATTATTTTTGAAAATTTGCATACAAGTGTTAGATGCAAAAATGATGCTCTGCCGAGGAGAGGTATATCTTTTCCCTTGTGTAGATCTGTAACTCCCCAATAATTTAAAACACATTTTTAAAGTTTTAAAATACGTCATTTAAATTTTTCACTTAATTTATTCATCGTTTGAAATTCATTTTTAGAAGAAAATGAAATCAAAGTGAATAGTGCGGAATAATAATAGGATTTCAAAACAAAGTTTCGAAGTGTCCTTAAAAAAAGTCTCAAAGTCCCTATTACAATGTTTAAAATATTCAAAATACTAATAATAGCAATTACCAAAATCCCCCTTCTTCATCAAAACACCAATACCAAAATACCAACAGTTCCCAAATTATGCGAGCCACACCCAGCAAGTCAAATCAGCTGATAACACGAGGGGTCATCCTGGAACACCTCCTCCGCAACTGGAATGTCATCATCAAAGTAATCACCTACATTACGGGGAAAACAATGAGCCTAATGCCCCAGTAAAAATCAAAATTTATGCAATGCAAATGATGCGTGACCACACAATGCATTACAGAAGAGAACCGTTTCTCTTCTGGAAGTTAAGGTGGAATACTCCCTAGAGTCATGTGGCCTAACTAGTCACTCCGACGATGAGATACATCCATTGGGGGTGTTACCACAAGCAGGTATCCTCACTTTTGTTGAAGACGTTGGGGGTTTCAGAAAGGGGTAATTGTGAACCCTAGAATCCACGTAGCTTAACTCTAAACCTACCACTCCCTATATGGGAGGAATATACCTTATGGAAAGTCACAATTCACCCGAACCCCCACACACCTATTTACATATTTTAGGGATGACACACAATGTGCAAGCAATTTCATAAGCCCTAGGATGATGCGTGAATACCTTAAAATAAATCACGGAAAAATGTACAAGAGGGCACCCAACATATAATGGCACAAAAGTAACACAACCATTAGTTGTAGACGGAAATCATTATAGTCATCATCATTATTACTATTATCAAAACAAGTGAACTAACGTAAGTATTTCTGTATTTATGCAAAACAAGGGCAATGTCAATTATCAGTTCATTTATTGACAGTTATGAGCAAGCATAACAACTCTAAATCCATTCTTCGTAATATTTAGTTTAGGTCTGTGCTTAAACAATGATAATTGCAAGAAATTCAACTATAGTATCAAGGTAAACATAGTCATCATTAACAAACACTTAAGTTTATTTCTTTGTGCTTCCCACTATTAGATTCCAAAATCCATGCTTGTCATTTATGAGTAAAGTTTACGCATTGATAGTCTATGTAACAGCATAACATTTCTGATTTTGTGGCGACTTATCAGGACCTAGCATTTCAATTCAAACACTTCACAACAATTGATATAAAGGCAGTTCATGGTTTCCTACAAAATCATAGTCCCAACTTCCAGCAGCTTAACCAAAATTTAGCATTTCAAGCAAGGTATTCAAAGCAATTCAATATCATCTAAGACCCGTAATGTAGGACCTTCTCAGGTCAAATACAATTCTAATTCTTACCTCAATGTTCACCTTGATATCCAGCAGTATAACCCAATAGCCAAAATGTGTCCTCAATCTCTAAATTCTTCCAACAGTTCCTTCACAAAAACAATATCAACATTCCAACCAATTCAACCCAAATCAGAGTCCATAATCAATGTATTATTTCTTAAAACAAATCCTTACCTTCACCCCAACTCACGGTTGATTCAGCAAGGTTTTCCAATAGAGTAACACCTCACAGCACAACACTCTTCCTTTAGCTCTTCATTATACTCAACAACTATCTCTCACTCAGAATAACATTGCACACACTTATACTTCACAAATGCCAGATCCTAGAGTACCCAGAGGAAGCTTACCTCTTATAGATGGAAGGGAGAGGAGAGAAGAACCCAGCCTGGACACTGCAGCACTGGGAACACTGCAGCACTGGGCCTAGGAGATAGTCACACCCACCAATGGAGAGTGGTCCATTGAGGAGGAGCCATGTGTAAAGCTTCTAGATTGCAGGGAGGACGGGTTGCAGGGGGGCTGGGGAGAGAAAATCTTCGTGTAAAACATGAAATCGGAAGAGAGAAAGGAAAGAATATAAATGGGTTTCTCAAAAATTCCCGATAATTCAGACGAGTCAAGTCATTCGAGACCTCGTCCGCATCGTCCGAAAGTCGAATTGGGATGAGAAGACACGTCCTAATACCTCGTCCATACCGTCTGCAAGCAACATTCGGATGAGATTTTGCGTCCGCATGTAGCGTCCGAATGTGTCCAAAAATTGTCCAGAGTCAAATCGGATGCAATCCATCCTCGTCCGCTTCGTCTGCAAGTCGTCTGAATTGTCTAGGAATTATTACAGATTCAATGCGGACGCGAACCCTCTTTGTCCTCATCATCCGCATAGGCGTCCGCATAAATCAAGAAGCCAAAACCCCATCCTTGTGTTATCCCAAGGTGTAGGGGCACAACACAACTGTTTTGCGGACGCCAATCTACGTCCGTATGGCATCCACATGCGTCCGAAACCCCGCAGTACACATTTTTCTTAAGTTTTCCATACTTAGATTATTTTTCAATGTTAACCATATACTTTCCATGCACGACTTAACACTTACCGTTGCATAATACGATGCACTATTCATTAACATTATATGGATTTAATACATCATCAAAGGAAATATATTTTCGGGGTATTACAAAATTCATACTACTTTCCACTTATGTGGTTATTTTTTCCTTTGCATTTCAACCTGCACGACATCTTTTAGTGTACTAGTGGGGGCTTAGGGTTGCTTTGAAATTGCAAGGAGACTGACTTCCACCCTCACTACCGCCTTCTTCATAAGAGTCTCTTGTACGTCAAAGGGTCCAACGTATACCTAAACCCGTAGTTGTCATTTGCGATCATGGATTTGCAAAAGCAATCTTGTAAGAAGGTGACGCCGACTTAGTGATGCACCATAGGGCCTGATTACTAAAGCTCATACCAAGAAGATTATTAACCTCCTTACTAACTCTTATTTTACAAGTGAAGTGACATTAGAGGGACGTGATGATGAGGCAAACCATGAAGATAAAGCAAGGCCTTTGCACTTGCTCACTCAGAGTAACCACACAACTCACACGGTTACAAATCCACCCGAAAACAAGATTGCCTTTACAAGACCGAGGCTACTTATGAGGACTGCTGATGATGTGGCAAGTTAATGTGTTTCAAGACATTCTAATCCTTTGGTAGATGGTAGGAATGCATGTGTTTCTTTTTTTTTTTATAATGATTATTGGAAACTTGGATAATTTCTTATTGGTGTTCTCGGCTATGTGTGTTAGCCGAGCACCATATATTGTGTTGTTTTTGTAATTTTCCTTTTAGGGCAAACCATGTGGGGTATATGTACCCTCACTAAGGGATGTCTGAACCTAATTTGGATTATCATTGAGCTGAAGCTTGTCTCTTTTGGGTGGAGTTATCTCTTGCACTCGGCCTCCAATTCTTAAGGCAACTTGAGAAATTGTTTGTGCCAAAACTGAATCCACTTCTTTCTTAACTTTTCTTAGAGTGGATTTTTGTTGCTGACCTTCCCATAAGCTCTCTCAAGAGTTGATATCCAGGGTGGGAGATTAGAATAATTGTCGTGAAACAAGGTGGAGTGGTTCTTTCAACAAAGGACCCATTGAAGTCAAGGGTTGCAAGCATAGCACTCCTTGGACCAGCTTGTAAGTATCCATTTAATTCTCTTCTTGAATGTAATTTAGAGGGTTTCCAGGTAACCTTTCGAGGGTGATTAGTTTCAAATTTCGCATGATTTGGTTATGAGATACAAAAATTGTGTGCTATTCATTTTCGAATTGAAACTGTTTTTTTGTTGGTGCTGTTCAGGGAAGGTCACTTTGTATTTGTATAACTTCCGCTCCTTGTCAAATTGAGTCCTGATTTTTGGAGGGTCTTCTGTATGCAAGTAAAGGAGAGTGTGGTTGAAGTTTTGTTTCATTTGGCTTGGGAACGTGTAAGTTGTGGCTCTTTCAATTTCAAACTGAAATTTTGTGTTATTGGTACCCTTTCAGGGGAGTGAACTTTACGGACATATAACTTCTTCTTCCTGTGGAATTTTGACTTGATATTTGGAGGGGACATGGTAAACTAGTAATATTGGTTGCAGTCCAAAATGGGTACAAATTGGAGTTTTGGAGAGGAAGTTACACTATTGGCAAGTTTTTTTGTGCAAGCCAATAAGCAACCTCCATTGTTGATCTGATTGCTCCCCTTTGTGCATCACTTAGTTTACTTGATGTGTAGGGATACATATTGAGATATTGATTTTGTTGTACTAAATATTTATTTATTGTCTCTTTGCGTAGTTAATTGTTTTGACTTAGATAGTATATGTGGCGTCCCACGTCAAATTTCATTCCTAAAATATCTTTTTTAATTTAATTACGAGAAAATAAAATTTTCACATATTAAAATAAATCATAAAGTTTGAAAATGACAATGAAAATTAGAGTAAGCGGGAAAAAAAAACATTTTAAAAAGAAACTTAAATTAGTTTAAATTCATGCAAATAACATCGAAATCATGTTTGGACAATTTTGCCCTTTATTAAATTCCCACAATTTAAGAAAAAAAAACATAACATTTGCTTTCTTCTTTTTCCATTCTACTTGGGTCATGATTCATTCGGATACACTTCAGGCTCCACGAGAAACGCAGCCTCTTCCACTCCAAGTGTTATCATTTTGTTATCTACACTACAAGTAATACGTAAGTCTAAAAGACTTAGTAAGAAAAGGAAAAAATGTATAGGACATGCCTCTCTTTAGTTTTACTTAAATTTGGTCTGCCCCAAACCAAACTTTCATTACGTTCATTCGTTCATTCATAACTCGTTTATTGAGCCAGAAGTTTAAGGAACATGTATGTGATGTGGGCACGAAACGCACCGCACGTGATGGATGAACGCAACGCTTCTCACCTTCTTGGATAAGGACACGACTGCAAGTTTCTTTTGTGATATAACTCACACGAAAGAGACTTTGGATATTACGCACCAAAGGGTCTTTGGATATCATTCACCAAAGGAAGAAAATGATCTCTCCAATTCCCGAAAAGCAAAAGCTTTCTTTTATTAAAATTCAACAACTATCTAAAACATAAAATTTGGTGGCTTTATATAGCCTTTTAAGAAAATAAATTAAAAAACTAAATAAAAGATAACCTAGATAAGTGGATCTAGATCTCCTAGATAAGTGGATCTAGATATCCTAGATAAGTGAATCTTTTTGGTTGCGATTCTAGGCCGATTTAAAGATCTTCAGCTTTATAGATTTTGATTGACTTTCTTGTCCTTCAAGCATGTCTTCATGGGCTTGCTCTTGGACTTCTTTTCATGTTCAAATTGTCCACTTAGATGGCTTTCACATATTGAGTTTTTTGATCTCCAAGTTTGAAAACTCGGGCTTCCTTTAAACTTTGGCTCTCTATTCTTTGGGCTTTTACCATAGCAAACAGATTCTGAATTGAACGATCTAACATGCGATAGAAATCTTAGGAAGTTGGTTACAACTTTCATGAAGAACCCTTCTTGAAAAAACGTAGTCTTGATTTCCAAAATAGTCAAACTATTGGCAAAGGTCAGAATTAAGACAATTTTGAAAAGATCTTCAATTATTCTCTTGACCTTCTACTTATGCTTGATCTTCATGATATTCTTTGAGACTTGATAAATAATAAAATAGTCCCATTTCACGTCATCCTCCTGGGGTTGAAAAGGATTCGACCTCAAATCATATCTTGTGTTACCATGTTTGTACGGGATGCCAAACATTGATATTTCCAAGCTATTTCCTTTAAATATAATCGAAGGAACTTTATTAGCACAAATTTCATCCTTAATATCTAAAGAACAAACCTCATTCGTTTTGTGGCATGGAACATGAAAAGATTGCTCCTTTTGTGTTGTTGTTGTCAATGACTCATATTGGCTTTCTATAGGTTCAGATACTTGTTCTTCTTGACATTCTTCCTCTATTTGCTCAAGAGAATCTTCTAATTCCTCATCGTGATCTTGTTCTTGTAAAATCGGGGTGCTCCATAATCTTGCTTTAAGTTGTTCTAACGAGACACTAATTTTATCAAGTTTGGTTTGTTGATTTCGTCTCTCAATTCTTTGAGCCATTTTGATCACATCCTCAAGGGTATCGTCAGGTCTTGTTGCCATGCTTTGTAGAATGTCACTGCGAAGTCCGTCGATGAACCTTGCTTTTGTTTTTCCTTCCTGTTCTTTCAAATCACATCTTGTTTTTTAAATTTTGAACTTGGCAGCATACTCTTCAATGGTGGAGGAAACTTGCTCTAGGTTTTGAAATTGTTGGTAGAGATCTTGAGTTTTTTTGTTGGTTTTGGTCCCTCTTTAGTTCAGCAACTTCTCATTGTAGTTCGATGATGAGTTCCATCAAGCTTGCCTCTGAGCGGGATGTTGACGACTCGATCATTGTGGATTTTTTAGTCTCGTCTTTGTGTGCCGTTTTGAATGCTCCTCAAGTCATCATGTGTAAAAAGATGAATTTTTTTTTTTGGTTAGGACGCTTTAACTCTGATACCAGATGATGTGGGCACGAAACGCACCGCACATGATGGATGAACGCAACGCTTCTCACCTCCTTGGATAAGGACGTGACTGCAAGTTTCTTTCGTGATATAACTCACACGAAAGGGACTTTGGATATTACGCACTAAAGGGTCTTTGGATATTACTTACCAAAGGAACAAAATGATCTCTCCAATTCTCGAAAAGCAAAAGCTTTCTTTTATTAAAATTCAACAACTATCTAAAACATAAAATTTGGTGGCTTTATATAGCCTTTTAAGAACATAAATTAAAAACTAAATAAAAGATAACCTAGATAAGTGAATCTAGATCTCCTAGATAAGTGGATATAGATCTCCTAGATAAGTGGATCTAGATCTCCTAGATAAGTGAATCTTTTTGGTTGCGATTCTCAGCCGATTTAAAGATCTTCGGCTTGATAGCTTTTGATTGACTTTCTTGTCCTTCAAGCATGTCTTCATGGGCTTGCTCTTGGGCTTCTTTTCATATTCAAATTATCCACTTAGATGGCTTTCACATCTTGAGTTTCTTGATCTCTAAGTTTGAAAAATCGGGCTTCCCTTAAACTTTGGTTCTCTGTTTTTTGGGCTTTTACCATAGCAAACGAATTCTGAATTGAACGATCTAACATGCGTTAGAAAGCTTAGGAAGTTGGTTACAACTTTCATGAAGAACCCTTCTTGAAAAAACGTAGTCTTGATTTCCAAAATAGTCAAACTATTGGCAAAGGTCAGAATGAAGACAGTTTTGGAAAGATCTTCATTTATTCTCTTGACCTTCCACTTATGCTTGATCTTCATGATATTCTTTGAGACTTGATAAATAATAAAATAGTCTCATTTCACATCAGTATGGGATGCAATAGTCTGATTGGCTTCTAGCCCTACATGGGCTAAATCCGGACTACCCATTTGCCCTTAAACCCCCATTACATCATTCGTTCATAGTATCGTTCGTTACATTCTTTTCACTCATGCATGCGAGTTGTAACAACCAATTTTTGTAATTCCTTGAAAATGCGAGAAATTTAAAATTTTCAAAAGACTCCTTTATAAAACAAAATCAGAGCGTAACGCTAAAGTCGGATCGCTACTAACCCTTCTTAAAACTCGTTGTGAAAACCAATTGGGAAAGTGTGAAAGCATTATAAAAAATCATTTATTTTAAAACGTTGCAGAAGCGTAAATAATTTAATGATAGAACTTAAAAGGAACGGAACAATTAAATATAATTTCAATTACATTTGTTTTCTCTTTTCATTTAAGCCTGGCTAGACACGAGTCTCGCGCGTGCAAATTCTTCATTCTTGCTTTATTGTCTGATTATTGTCTTTTGCATTTACTCCTAAGTCTGTGCGTTTCTTTCCTCGTACTCATACTTGTACCTACACCACAAGTAACTGTAAGCCCAAAGGCTTAGTAAGGAAAAATGGTAATGCAATTATGCTTATGACTCTCTTTAGTTTTTTTTGGAATGGGAGCTACCCAAACCAATCCTTTCATTACGTCATTTGTTCATTCTTTACTTTACTTTCGTTCATTCGTTCATTTATCGTTCCTTACTCATCCGTCGAGCTAGTCTCCTGTGTGCATACTTGATGTCAGACTACAACTAGCCTTTTGTGTGCATACTAGTTGCCAGACTATAACTAGCCTCCTATGTGCATACTAGCTGCTAGGCTAGGAACTAGTCTCCTGTGTGCATACTAGATGTCAGACTACAAACTAGTTTCTTGTGTGCACACTAGCTGCCAGACTAGGCCCGTCCATCCTATTATTCTATCATTCATTCTTCTTTCTTTTAACATTTTCCTCACACAATACATGCGTCCTATTCCTTTCTATTAGCATGATGCATAGTCATACATTCTCATCCTAACATGATGCATGATGCTTCATAACATAACACTAACAATAATTGAAGTGCGCATAAACGAAAGTAATTGAATAGCATACATTGAAAATACATAGAAATAAAGACAACCAATAATTGAACAATGCACAATAGAGAACATAATATTGAATACAGGAATGAACATGCTAATTATCCAAGTTAACTTCCTAGTCCATTTACATGCTCCCTACCTTTATCATTCTAGGTAATTATTCTTATAAGATATCCAAGTACTTTAGCATGCTTCTGTATTAATTATATGCTACTTTTATCCTACTTAATTAATCACACTTTGGTTTAGCAGAAAACAATATACTAAGGACATGTAATCGTAATCAAAATCGTAAACAATACCAAGAAGACAATAACGAAAACAATTATAAACATTCATTCGCATAATAAGTGAAATCCTTGAGACCCTTAAATCATTTATATTTACTTCATTCTCTTTTCATCTTTGAGACCTTTAACTCATTCACGTTTCATTCATTCTCTTTTTATCCTCTTTATCATTCTACTCTCTAGTAAAGTAAAGCATCGATTATGAAAATAATTGAAAGCAACTGAAATTGAAATTGCGCAAAGAAACGTATAACAGAAATGGAAAGCACACACAGGGAACAATTATAATATGGAATTGTAAACAGCAAATCACCGAAGAGAATTCAAGACATACTATAATATCCTAATTTATTTCCTAGTCATTTTACATGCTTCCTGGTCATTTTACATGCTTCATACATTCCTACATTCATTGTTCTAGGTGATCATTTTAGTTTATTGTCCGAGGTAGGTTACATGTTTTTATCCAATTTTGGTTAGATGCTCGGTCTAGTTAATTACGCTAACCAATTTACATTCTCAAGGGAGATACGATTAACATTTTAGTTGGTTAGCCTAGTAAATATACATGCTTAATAATTTAACATAATCACTAATTAACATCAACATGCTGCCAATTGAGTTAAACATGCCTACTAATTTCATGTTAATCACAATTACATGGCTTAACCTAGGTAATCAAATTTCGATTATCATTTTAGATAGTTACCTTAATTAATTTACATGCTCAATAAATAAACGATTAAACATGCTTTTGTATTCAAATTAATTGAACATACTTAATGAGATTAAACATGCTTAGTCAATTAACATGCTCAATTGATTACTAAGCTCTAGAGTTAATTACATGCTTACTAGAAAATCAAACATGCTTAATATTAACGTGCAGAGGAAAAAGTAGCAGAGAAATAAATACGTAAGGAAATAAAACAATAACTACACAGCATAGAACTCTTAGCTCATCTATCACTCATTAGCTCATTCCTCATTTACTAAACATTCTTCACAACATTATCTCTAACAATAAAGGAACTATATCAGGGTATATTTGTGATAGAGGAATCAACAAGAAAAGAAAACAACAGTAAATCATCCAAAGAACTAACAGTAAACATTTCAAAAAAATGAATATAAAACACACGCACTCTACTTGTGGTGTAGGGCCTCCTCTGGCCAAGACACCCATATTTTCTTACCTCGAAGCTTTAATGCGCAATAGCATTTAATCGTTATTCTTCTTATCTTCTTCTTTATACCTTCACAATTTAATAATGTTTAATTATTAATCAAATCAATTAATCAACTTATTAATCTCGTCTTTTCCATCTTATTTCTTATATGTCATCTATTCGAGTTTCCTAAACGAACCCACTTCATTAATTATAACTCAGCTTAATTAATTAATATCGATTGATAACATATAGAACTAAGTTTAATGCGTAGCGGATGCCAACGTGATTCCACCAACAGATTATAGACCCATACATCAATGCCCAAATAATAATGTTGAATCAAGGCTTGGAACGTATAATGACTTAATCCAATATCTAAATATACTTATCCAATAATAGATTGCATCGAAACCAATAGAGTACCATTCAAAAAGGGATATTTTCCACGAAATCAATGTCTAATAAAACCCAGTCAACAGAGTATATCCATAGCACCATTCATACATTTTTCAGCAGCACCTATTAGCAAATAGCAATATTCCACATTCATTTACTTAGCATGATTTTACTAATATCACATTGGTCGCTTATCCAAATAACAAATTAATAACTTATATCCAGCAACTAGCACTAAAACCCATCCAGAACACAAATCCAATCCCACAGAGAAATCACAATATCTTCCATCATTCAATAACCCAGACAATAATCAACGGGAGCATATATCATCAACCAAACATTACAGAATACTAATCCAAGCAACAGGGTATCGTTCCAAGTTTCAATCCAACGTAATTAACATCTTTACTTCACAAAACCAAATAGTATTCCATCACAGTAACCAATTTCAATTCCCACAAATTATATTACCAATTACAGGGCTTTAAATCTTAAAGGCACAGAGGCAATGCTAGAACTCAAACACAAAGTGCAGAACCACTTTCATTCAAAGCCAACACATTATCTCTTCCAACATTCCTCGTCCAGAAATCCATAACTAATATCTCAAACAAGGCAAATCCAATACGATAACCAATATTAGTCAGACACAACACCCAAACAGATTCTAAGTAATTAAACAGAAACCATCTTACCAAGAAGAACACCGGGGCTAGGAGCTCCAACACTCGGCCATCAGCTCTAGCTCCAGCCTTCCCTGCACACAGCTCTCCGTCTCGGCTTCTAGGAAAAACTCGACAAACCAAGTCCTTCATAGAGCTCTCAGCTCACCCGAGGGCTTCCTCTGTCAATTTATCCTTCCAAATGCATTAAATCCTCCAACCATTGAAAACCATCTTCATTTCCTTAGTGTCGGCAGGGGACAACCCAACTGGAAGGAGGGCCACCCAATCCTGCTCCCCATCATGAGTGTCGGTAGAACACTGAACCAGGCAACCTCGTGGAACCAAAGCTGAAGCATCAGACCAGAGCTGAACCAAGCCGCAAGCTAGGCCGCTAGCCATCGCGAACTGACACTCCCCTGCCCTTTGCAAAAATCGTCCCGCAGTCCATCACTGCCAATACCAAACGAAACACCCAAACGCGAAGCATCAAAAATTGTCTGAGAGCTTACCTCGGCCAAAAAATCGCGTCCACAAATCGTGATTGAAAACAGCCGAACGAACCTGTGCCCTAGCCCGCACGGTTCGCGCCCTCGGAAGCCGAGACGAAGACTAGCAGTTTACACCCGGGATGGAGTCACACGCCAGACTCGTCGTCGCCTCTCGCTGTCACCGTCGCCCTCAGTCTCCATCGATCTGTCTCTTCCGATTTCCCCTCTTGTGTCTCCCTGCTCTCTCTTTCCCATTCCCCTCTTCTTTTCTGCACAAAATGGCCGAAGGCCAATAAAAACAAAAAGCCCACTTCCCATTTAATTTCTAAACCGAACTTGTGAACCTCGTGAACCGAGCTCGAAAGCCATACCTAAACCGATTTTTCCCTCCAACTCCATTTAATTTCCCTTTATTTTATAACTAATACCCTTTTATTCCAATAAACCCAATAAAATACTCTTTCAATTTAATCCTCATTATCATCCAATAAATTCTCCTAATTTATAATTTAACGAATACATCATTGGTAATACCCGGATAATTATCCAATAAATCCAATTACTCTCAATTATTCTCCAATTACCCTTATTAAATTCCGATATAAAAAATTGGAGTATTACACGAGTATTATATCAAAATCACACTCCCTACTTGTTTCTATTAATATGATGCGTGTGACATGCTAATAATGTGACGTAAGTGAAATAGAAATAAACAGAAACTATAATTATCTGAAATGAATTAAAACAATAACTGTATATATAGCACATACAAAGATCAATTTTAACTAAAAGAAATCTAAGAAAACAATGGTAACTTTAATAGAACTCGGCGAAAGGCATGTGTGGTAATTAATCATTCAAACAGACATACATAGTAATCAGAGAACAATGAATTAATCTCAGAGGTTATCAATGGATTTCTATTATACGTGCTAAAATAAAATTTTAAAATGAATTTATACTAATGTGCTTAGATCAATACTTATGATAAAGCTAGTAAGGCGTAAATTACAGACAACCAACAGAAAATAACACAGGCTTGAATTCACATACAATTGAAAGAAAATAATAGTTCATATGCTGTCATTATAACTTGTTCAACGGGTTTATACAACGGTAAATATGGATTATATGCTTTAATTTTATATTATCGGAATTTCTATTGATCATGCTTTTACGAGTGAAAACATGCAGTGAGTTAATGAGAATTTACTGATCTAAACATGCTGAATAATAATTCATGGAACTAAAATTTGATGTTTTAATCCTATCCAGAACCAAAAGTATCAACATTTATAATGGGTTCTAATATCTAATAATTAATTTGAACAGTAAAAACAAGGCAAGTCATATCCTATGAACAATCTCTTTGAACACAGTTGTATCCAACATTTAACAGTTCTCAATTCAATCTTTTTTCACATACATTAAATTGCAATGTATAAAAGAAGTTTCAGTGAATAAAAAAACAATAGGAAATCAATAAAGTTACAGAATTTAGACAATTAATATGTCCAGAACAGAGTCAATTTTTCTTGAGTTCATTATTGTTCATCGTTTCACAGCATGATATTTAGCACAATCTTTCATTTACTCCACGTTTATCACATCATTAAACTTCATCTAGGTAAGGCAATTACAAAAGATAAGAGTTACAGGAATTTAAAACAAGAAGGTCAAGTCACAGAAGGCAAAATTTCTAGCAGAACTAATCATCCAATAAATCCAGAGAATCGATACACAACCCACACACGCACTTTCGGTGTAGGGCCTCCACATGGCCACGACTCGCCCAATTCTTACCTAAAGTGAAGAAAACCAACCGGACAGCAAAGGACAGCCTCTGGAAAAATCCCACTGCCTACAGTTCCAAGCTCTTCACTGTCTCCCTTGCTCTCACTCTTACTCTCCCTCTCTGGAAGAAATAACTCTCCGAATTGAAGTTTCCAACAACGTTTAAAAGGATGAGAGGCTACCTGTGAAGTTTGGTGGACACCAATCAAAGCAGAGTAAGGACTGAAAAATGGTGGATGTGATTTCCTGAAAAGAGGGTCGTATCAGCCGGTTGGGTTCGCGGCTATCTAACTGAAATCTCAATCCCCCAAAATTCGAGTGTCGAACCGACCTGTCGGCTTCAACTGACGACATGAAGGCCGATCCTGCTCATCGACGCATCGGCCACACATCACGGTCGCTGCCAGTTGCCGTCAAACCACGTCGTCGGGGTGCGCCATCGAACACCCGGAACGGTAGCAGCACGTCGACGCCCCTGCTGCTTGGCCAGACCCACGAGATTCACACCAAATCGTCACACCTCCCCTCGAATCCATCGGCGCAACTTGCCCGGAAATCGGCACTCGTCGCTGCTAGCACCGTCGCCGACCATAGCCTCCGTCGCATCTCTCCACTCGTCGGGCCCTCTCTCTCGTCTGATCCCCTCTCTCACTCCTTTCCCGATTTTCTTTCCTTCTAGAAACAAAACATGTAAATTCATGTTTTGTTCTTCATTTGTTGCTAGACCGGACCCAAATTACTGAATCGGTCTGTTATTGAACCGGTTCTCACCATCAAATTCCATAATTCAAACCATTAAATCCTATTATTAATTCCAATTAATACACTTTATCCAATTAAAATTTCCCCCTTATTAATTTAATTAAATCTTGTATTTAATTAAATTATTCTCAAACCAAATTTCAAATTCTCGATTTATTCCAATGTTAGGGTATTACGTTGCTCTCTCCAAAAATAAATTTCGTCCCATAATATCTTCCACAATCGCACTTCATAATAACTCGTACAGGCACGGAATGAAATACCTTAATTATTCCAAATTGACTACATCGCAAAACTAGAAAAACGATAACAAGACAAAATTTTGGTCCCCAAAATTTAGTTAAGCAAAAAGTTCCGGATACTTGGCTCTCATGTCATCTTCTTTCTCCTAAGTGGCCTCAACGCTGGTATGATTCTGCCATAAAACCTTGACCAGCGAAATTTTCTTGTGTCGTAACTCCTTTACACCAGAGTCAAGGATTTGAATAGGTATTTCTTTATAGCCTAGGTTGGGTTGAACATCGACGTCCTCAGGATGGTCCAATACAACGAAATTCCCCAAACACTTCTTGAGGATTGACACGTGGAAGACGTTATGAATGTTTGCTAAAGAGTCTGGTAAATGCAACTGATAGGCAAACGATCCTATTCTCTTTGTGATAATATAAGGGCCCATAAATCTTGGATTAAGCATCCCTCTTTTCCCAAAGCGAACAACTCATTTGAAGGGAGATACCTTTAAGAACACACAGCCTCCTTTATTAAATTCCAGGGCTCTATGTCGATTATCTGCATAGCTCTTTTGACAGCTTTGTGCTGCTAACATCCTTTTGCTTAATTAAGGCAACCGACTCTGTAGTTTTCTGTATGATATCAGGACCAATGAATGAAGCCTCACTTGTTTCATCCCAGTGCAAGGGAGATCTGCACCTTCTTCCATACAGTGCTTCATACGGTGTCATACCAATAGTGGTATGGAAACTATTATTATAAGCGAACTCAACAAGAGGTAGTGATTTCTCCCAATTACTTTGAAATTCTAGCACACATACGCGGAGCATATCTTCAAGGGTTTGGATAGTTCTTTCACTTTGGCTGTCAGTTTGAGGGTAGAAAGCGGTACTAAATTGCAGCTAGGTATTCATAACTTTGCTGAGACTTTTCCAAAAAACTGAAGTAAATCGCGGATCTCTATCAGACACTATAGAAATAGGAGTACCATGTAGCCGGACGATCTCCTTAAGATACAAATAAGCAAGTTGGTTCATATTGTATGTCATGGCTACAGGCAATAAATGCGAGGTCTTCGTCAATTGATCCACAATTACCCATATTGCATCATGGCTTTTAACTGTTCTGGGCAAGTTGGTAACAAAATCCATAGTGATGTGTTCCCATTTCCACTCAAGAATTGGTAACGGTTGGAGGAAACCACCTGGTCTTTGGTGTTCGGCTTTAACTTGCTAACATATTTCGCAATAAGCCACATAAACTGCAATGTCGTGCTTCATTTTCGGCCAGTAATAAAGCACCTTGAGATCACGATACATCTTGGTACTACCAGGGTGAATTGAGAAGCTAGAGGAATGAGCTTCTCGAAGGATCTTGGTCCACAAAAAGGCACAACTTGGTACAAACCATATGTTTCTAAACTTCACAATACCTTCCACGGACATAGAATACTCTCGAAATTTTGGTAGATTAGGGTTCAATTTGAATTTCTCACATTTAGTATCACTTTGCTGAGTTTCTTTAATATGATCTAGAATAGACGGTGATAGATTCAATTTAGATAAGACCATATCTAGCTGCGAGGGAACTAATTGTAATTCTAGTTCTTGTAATTCTCGCTTAAGTTCCCAAGAGATCTCGTCACATAACACGCTCATCAGGGCAACTTTACGACTAAGAGCATTAGCGACCACATTAGCTATTCTGGGATGATACTTAATTTTGAGATCGTAATCCTTAACAAATTCGAGCCATCGTCGTTGCCTCATATTCAGTTCCTTCTAAGTGAAAACATATTTAAGGCTCTTATGGTTAGAGTAAATTTCACACCGTTGCCCATACAAATAATGTCTCCATACTTTGAGTGTGAAGACGACCGCTGCAAGCTTAAGGTCGTGAGTAGGATAATTCTGTTCGTGAATCTTAAGTTGTCGAGAAGCATAAGCAATAACACTTGCATGCTGCATTAAAACTCCACCAAGACCTCTTCGATGCATCATAGTAAATACTAA
Source organism: Begonia loranthoides (assembly GCA_022433065.1). Lineage (NCBI taxonomy): Eukaryota > Viridiplantae > Streptophyta > Magnoliopsida > Cucurbitales > Begoniaceae > Begonia > Begonia loranthoides. The sequence continues at coordinate 12,381,794 of CM039480.1, read as the reverse complement.
AGTCACATTCTTCCGTTAGTAATGTCAAAATAGGGGCAATAGTTAATCTATGCTTCGGTTCTTGAAAACTATTCTCGCAATTGCTAGACCACCAAAATCAGACATTTTTCTTTGTTAAACTAGTAAGCGGTAGAGCAATCTTAGAGAATCACTCAATAAAGTGTCTATAATATCTAGCCAGGCCTGGAAAACTCCTTACTTCACTGACATTCTTCGGTTGTGTCCAGTTCACTACTGCATATACTTTAGTCGGGTCAACAGAGATACCATCTTTGGGGATTACGTGATCGAGAAAACTAACTTTGCTCAACCAGAACTCACACTTAGAAAATTTTACGTACAGTTGATGCTGGCTAAGAATTGACAAGGTTATCTGTAAATGCTCACAATGTTCTGCCTCAGATTTGGAATAGACGAGGATATCATCAATGAAGACGATAATGAATTTATCCAAATAATCCTTGAAGACTCGATTCATCAGTCCATGAAGGCTGCCGGGGCATTGATTAACCCAAAGGACATAACCAAGAACTCATAGTGTTCGTATCTAGTACGAAAAGCAGTCTTGGGCGCATCCTCAGTTTTGACTTTCAGCTGGTAATAGCTTGAGCGGAGATCAATTTTTGAGAATACCTTGGCATCGCATAACTGGTCAAATAGGTTGTCAATCCTTGGCAGGGGATACTTATTCTTAACTGTAACATTATTTAGCTCTCTGTAGTCAATGCACATTCTCATTGTCCCGTCTTTCTTCTTGAAAAATAATACCGGTGCGCCCCAAGGAGAAAAACTCCGGAGAATAAATCCCTTGGCAATCAATTCCTCAATTTCCATTTTTAACTCCCGCAATTCGACTGGCACCATATGATATGGATGTTTGGAGATTGGTTCAGTATTAGGTTGCAGGTTGATCTCAAATTCAATCTCACGATTTGGGGGTAGGCCGGGAAGATCATCAAGAAATATATTGAGAAAATCTCAAACTATAGTGATATCCTCCATTTTAATTTCAGAATTTGCGGTGGTATCCACCACGTTCACTAGAAATCTGCCACACCTGTTGCTTAGCATCCTGTTTGCCTTAAGCGTGGAAATAACAGCCATCTTATTTGTTTCCTTGACTCCCTGGAAAGTATGCATCGCACTACCCTGAGAGCAAAAACAGACTTTTCTCTTCTTATAGTGAATTATTGCATGGTTCGCAGATAACCAGTCCATACCAATAATGACATCGTAACCCTTCATGTCCATAATAATTAAGTCGACCCAAAATAAACGGCCACTTATTTCCAATTCATAAGCTCTAAGCATTCCTTTGGCAATTAGATTATCACTGGAGGGCAATAGCACACGTCGTGTGCAAGATATACAATCTGAGAGGCAGTTCGCCCTTTTACACAAATTTGTTGAAATAAAAGAGTGTGTGGCACCCGAATCGAATAAGACATAAGCGGCATATTTGTTTACATAAATTGTTCCTGTCAGAGTTAAATAATTTATTTATCCTAAGATGAGATCTCTTAATTTAACTAAGGGGAAAAAATAAAAAATATTTAAATAATTAAGGTATAAAATTTAAGCGTACCTGCCACAATGGCTGGTTGTGTATCATCCGGTTCGGGGCCATACATTGTTAATACCCGAGGGGCTACTCCTCCTTGTCCACCTGATTGGTTCGGGCAATTTCTGACCACATGACCCGGTTTTCCACAAGCGTAGCACCTTTGAGAACCAACTAAGCATTCACCACAATGCATCTTATTGCATTTTGGACAAACAGTAGGTGGAGGAACCACAGCTGTCTGGGTTAAGGGCTTCTTATCAGGTCTTTGTTGTGTCTCAGATTCAGATGGTCGCTTAACACCCTGGCCCAGTGATGAACCGCCTCAAGTTTGCTGACTAGAGTTTGCCTTCCACATCCTCTGATTTGTTTCCTTCTGGTTAACTGCCGCAATTTTCACTCTTTCCACTGCACGAGCTCTTGCTACAATTTTTGCATAGGTAATGTAATACCCCGACTTTTCATATCGGAATTGAATAAAGATAATAGGAAGGTAATTGGAGATATTGGATTAATTG